>CM040124.1:50524434-50962419 GCA_022559845.1 Amorphophallus konjac | reverse complement strand
TCATCTTTCAAATCCCTATAATTCCTCCTTCTACGTCATTGGCCAGTTCTGCACCGATTTCAAGTTATTTACGTTTTTCCGGCAGACTGTACTATTCACCTATGTCCCGGTATTTTCTCTCTCTATTCTAGCCCCATTTTCTCTCTCTTATGATCATTTTCTCATCTTACTTTCTTCACAAAAGTTGTTCATTTTTAAGTTATCTACAATTTATATGTTTACCACTTTTTCTAATTCTACACCGTTTTCAAGATACGCTTCAATTTCTAAAGTCGCGCGAGCCTGGCAGCTAAACGGTCAACAGTTGACCGTTCCTTGAGTTGAACGGTCACAAGTTGACCGTCCAACAGTAAAACGGTCAACAGTTGACCGTCCATGAACAGTAACTTTTTTTATTTTTTTTATTTTTCCTTTTATTTTTATTATTTTTGAAATGTCAAAGAACGGTCTTCTTGAGACCGTTTATATCAAAAAACGGTCCGTGGATGACCGTTTATCTCTTTTTTGTGCGAAAAGTCCCCCGGTCGCCCCCAGGCATGGGCGGTCTACTCCTAGACCGTCCAACTCAATGAACGGTCTATCGTGCGACCGTCCATCTACCAGAGAGTCCAAGAAATTCTGAACTCTATCTTCTTCGCCGCCGGATTCTAAGGTCGAAACTTGTGCAACGGGGCCTCCTTGTTAGGGCTCTATCTTCTAGAATACTCTACTAAATTGAGCCCCGTTTGTTGCTGTGTCTTCCCCTTTGTATTATCTTGAATTTGGTATATGGAGCATGATTTTTAATTGACTATATCTCTTGGAATCTTGGCCGCAATATCAGGTTTTCCTACTTTTCGTTCAACAAAAAACCCTGCAGATTAGGCTCCGGGGCCACCTTACATGGACTCTATCTTCCAGATCCTTCCACCAAAAAGAGTCTCGTTTGTTCCTAAGTCTTATCCTATCTATTATCTCGAGATTGATCCATAGATCTTGAGATTTGGTGGACTCTATCCTCTGAAATCGCAGTAGAAAGTTAAGGTTTTCACCTTTTTTTCTATATAAACCTGCCCAGTTCGCCTGCGCGACGGGGGGGCTCTTCTTGAACTTGGGGCGAAGCCATGCCAAATCGTCATCTCAAACCTTAGACCCCAGGCTATTGAGGGAAGTATAGGCTTCATTTTGATACCTTATTTGCTGGATTTCATCTTCGTTTACCCTCCTAACTTCGCCCATACTTTTTGCAAATCATCACGAGTTCTTGAACCTGTGCGACGGGGCGCCCTTCGTCGGCTCGGGGCGGAGTCATCCGGCATCCTCTTCGTCCTCCATTGGTCTCATCTTGAAGAGGGGAGTATCTTCTTCATTTTTCATCTCTCCGGGCTCTCTTTCTTCATACCTAGGCTTAGTTCTCTCCCTCCACTTTTCACAAATCATCATAGTTTTACACTTAGTTTTTTTTGCGCTGTTTCGGCACGTTCATGCATTTTTCTCCGTTTTACACAACGTTTTTCTCCCCCATTTCTCCATCAAATTCCATGATTTCAAATTCTATGCATGCACAACACTCCCACCTTACTTTTGCACCCATTCATAGGGGTTAAAAACCCTCCCCCGGTGCGTTCTCCCCCTTTCTTTCATGCTACTTCATCATTTCAGACATGTGCTACACTTTCATGTTTCTAATGGATTTTCTCTTATGTTTGTGGCTTTATTTTGCAGGAGACTATTGATAGAACGTGAGGCCCTCGCTTTCTAGCCGGCTAGGAGGTGAGGAGGTGCACCCACATCGACTTCCCGCATCCCATTTCAAGCGCGATCACACGTTGTAGCGGCTTCCCGTTTGGCCGCATCTTCTTCTTCATTTTCCAAGGTACACGGCACCGTATTCATCCTTTCTTCATCCTTTTGATGCCGTAGAACCTTGGTGGCGATCACGGTCAGGTTCCTCTTCTTTATCGCCCCTTTCCATTTCATGCACTTTCACGCTTATATGCATGGTTATATTGTTTAGCTCGGGGCGGGGTAGATTACATTTACATCCTACAACCGTCTACCCTTTCGACCTGTGTCACCATCGACAAGGTCGGTCAACATCTCCCCAATCAAGGTCAATAATGGAATTACCACAAGCAACCGGCAGTCACGGTTTCGACGCCTCTTGTCAGCAAGACCTACGTCGGCACCAACCTAACAACTTCTGGAACCCCGTCCCGCGGTGGAGCGAGGCCCCCATCCTTTCCTTAAGAGGGTGGATGCTCTCCTACTGCACGGACATGGAGGTACTTCCCAGCAGGTCGCCAGAATTGCCACAAGACACAACAAATGCAAGTGTGGATGTGAACAAAAAAAATAATATAATATAGTGAAGAAAACTTCTATCTTCATTACAAAAGGGGAAGTGAATACAAAAGGAGCCCCTTTGAGGGGACAGATTACAAAGGCGGACCAGCTAAGGCCGCCTGAAGATATCAGCAAAGTCAATAAGCTCGACATGAGGAGTCGCCCCCAGTTCATGGAGCTGCGCTTCCTCTTCCTGAACCCGAGTCACCTCAGTCTCTAGAGACGCGACTCGGCCCTCCAGCAAGGAAGTTCTTTCAATGCCTTGGACTTCCGCAGCCTCCAGTCGCGGTATCTTGGCTTCTATAGTAGCCAATTCAGAGCGGAGTTCTTCCCGTCGGCTACGTAAAATGTGCGCCTGGGTTGCGGAAGCTTCAACTTGAGCCCTGCTCTCCTGAAGATCAGAGATCAGAGACGTCAGCTCCGCCTGACAGTCAACTCTCTACAGTTTGAGGGCCGCCAGCCGGTCACCCATCATTTTCTCGAGAAAGTCCCGACAATTCACAAACTTCAACAAGAAAAGCACCCGCTGGGTCCAGATATCTAGAGGGCAGCCCAGCGCCTGCAGCCCGATCGTCAGTCGCGCAGCCGCTTCCTTCAACTGGGAGTAAGACAGCGCTGGCTGAGATTCCACAACTTGACGCAACATCTCTAGATGCTGCCAGACAAATTCCTCCGATGAGGTAATGCCCAGGGAAGCCGCCGGAGGCACCTCGAAGGTCACTTCCTTGTCTATGGCGGCCCATAAGCCGGTGTCAGGCTCGGAAGAAGAGGATGGAACGGCCGTCAAAGCCAAAGAAGCAGATACCACGACAACATGTTCCTGCTCCGTCAGACTCCTCTTAGGGCTTCCTTCAACAGAGCCTAGGAGAGACGGAGGTTCTAACTCTATCTCCGGCACGAATGGAATTGCCGAATCAGGCGCGATCGTCATTATGGCCGCCGGTACAAAAGTAGACCCCCTTTGCGGGTCAGCCTCAGCCCTCAACTCTGTCGTCGACGCCGGGGTGAGACTCTCCCCCGACTGGCTCAGCTCCGAGGGTAATCCCCCAGCAGCCGCATGTATCCTCACCGGCACGGGGCGGAGTAGGGTGATTGTCCCTGAAGGAGATGTGGTGGCCAGTGGTGGCAGATCCGAGGCCTCTGATGAAACCACAGCATTACCAGAAGTCGATGCCGGGGAATGAATAGCGGCTTCGGGTTCTTGGAATGAAAATTCATGCAAACACCAAGGTGGCGAAAAAAAAAGAGGGGGATATGCGGCTTTGTAAAGGGGCGGACAGGATTTACTATGATGACAGTATCCATCTCTTCAAGCCCCTGAATAGAAGATTCCAACCTTGCAGATGAAGCAGCAAAAGGAGGGGTTATCTCCACCTCCACGTCCAATCCAGCAAATTCCTCCTGCAACACTCCCTCGGATGATGCCCTCGGCAGCCTCGGAGGACTGAAAATCAAAGCATCGCTCGACAGTGTGAAGGGAGCCATCGCTCCTTTGCTGTCTGCTGCAGACACTTGTTCATCACCTTCTGAAGAATGATGGTCAATCTCTTCGTCAGAAGGGGTGGTAGAGCTACTCGAAGAAATATCTATGCTGATCTCGGGTTGGCCCGCCTCCTCCGTCGCCTGACGGGACGCTGAGCGGGTGAGCACGCGCCGCAATGGGATAGCACCCTTCTTCAGCACAGTCTTATGTCCCGCGGGCTGTGAAGGAGCTTCCACAACAGGCGCCTCAGCCGCCGCGCTGACCACCCCTGCCATCACAACAAAACAAGTGCATAAGGCAGGATGGAAAGCTCAATGAAAAGGACGACCTAAAGAACCACAATTGTGCAACTCACCCTCGTCCTCGCTGGCAGGCGTAGGAGAAGGAAGTCTGACATCCTCCTCAATAGTGGGGAGACTCCCCCCTGCAGCTCCAACTGTCTCAGTCACCCCTACCGGGGCTATGATGGAGGGCCCTATCTCTCCGGCTTCCAGGGCGGCTTCCTCAGCAGATGTGGTGTCAGCCGCTCCTTGAGCTGAAGCCATACAAAGAAGACATCAAAAAAATGAATGAAAATGAAAATGAAAATGCCGTGAAAAGAGCATCCCCTTATACCGCACAAGGAAAATAATGTCACCTTCAGCTGCTTGCTGAGTAGCTTCTTTCCGAGCGGCGAACTGTTCAAATGATGGCACCTCGGGCAGGGGAGTCTCAGCCGCATCAGTCGAAGGCCGCTTGGAAGAAGTTTTCCGAGCCTTCCTCGCTCGGCCTATTGCAACTTTCATTGCAGAAGCCGCTCTCTTTTTGCCAGGCGGCAGTGGAGTAGTAGTCGGCGCTGGTGCAGGGACCTCAAAATATTCCGGCTTCTGTGCTTGGGAGATGATTTTTCTATAAAGCCCCTGCTGCTTGATATCCGGACGGTCTGTCAAGTGAAGCGCACGCCGTTATGAAGGAGCAAGGCAACAAACTAATCTACATGTCAACGGAGGAGCACTTACCTGCCCGGCCGTTGTAAAAAGATGAGAGTGGCCAATACTGATAAGCCACCTCCTTGCTTCGGGATGCAGCCTCCCGAACAAGCCAACAGACGTCGCCGATCTTCTTACACTTGTCGACCAGGTCGGCCAGGTCCGCATGTCCGTGCGAAGCTATACAATGATACAAGCCGAGGTGGTCAAAGCCCCAGACATCGGCATAATGAAAAGATACGAATAGAGGCTTGTCCAGAACACCAGCTGCGGGACTCTCAAGGGTCAGTCCGTGGATGCTCATCAGGACAAACAGCCAAGATGTATGCTAATAGTATGTCGGGGTTCTGTCCTCTCTATTAACAAACGCCCGACACGGGCAAAAGCGATCCACCTCGCACTTCCATGAAACTACTTTGGAGAGCGGCTCCTCGATAGGGAACGGATACTGCTGAAGCTCCAGGCGGGAACCACCAATCTGGCACAGGTGTTATAGATTCTGCGTGAAAGCATCTTCACTTATATCAGCAAGAACGGGTGTCAGTGGGTCGGCTACTCCCTCCTTGATGGCTTTCCTGCCCGCTATATATGCCTCTGCCTCCTTCGGCTAGTGAGAAAATAATCTCTTCAAATGAGCTTCGTCAATGTCAAAGACGGGCCCAGGCTGCTGGCTCAGAAAGGCGCGCTCGGCCACGTCCCAGCATGTCATCCGGGCATTGCGGTAGAAGCTCGTGTGAGCATTCCACCATTTTATGTACTCTGGAGTGACCCGGGGGACTCGGTTCGGCATCGGCACTCTAAAAGTATTGGCGTCCCGACGGTGAAAATGGTCCCACCAGGAGCGACCTTCGTCCACGATGGTCGAGCCATGCTTTGACCTGCTGTCTAAAGGAAACAGGGCGACCGAAGGTGAAATATGCTGATCGTAGCTGAAATTCCGGCCGAACCTGAAGGGATAGTAGGGTTACAAATAAACTGCGCCCCCCTTTCTGAATACTAAAACACTGGGGCGGATTGATAAAACCCAGTCAATGAGTTCAGGCTCCAAGACTGGTCGGGTCACGGTGTTGCCCGAAATGAAGTGTGTGAAAGTCTCCACTGCCTCGAGCTTACACTCACACTGACGATTCACCAATGGAGATGAATGTGCAGCCAGATTCCAAAAGTGGATAGTCCCCGCCGAATCCATCGGAACCCTTGCCAGTCGGCCACGAATGGAGAAGAGTTGCTGGGACACCGGACCCGGCTCAGCACTTGCAAACTCCAGCATTCTGGGATACAATGTCACTGTCTGCAAAGTCCGGGGAGCTAGCTCTGGAAATAAATTGCACACCCAGGCATTAAAAAAGTGAAACGGCCCCACCGTTCGGAAGGAGCGGGGGATCCGATGCCTATGAATATCCCCAAGGGATTTGTAAATCAGGCACAGTGCAGCGGGACATATTGCAAGCCGTATGCCCCAAGCCATCTGACAAGCCGGGTATATTGCCTCCGGCCTAATGACTGTCTCATCCCCCTGCGGGAGAGCGAAAGTACATAGCCAGGAGGTGAGGTATGCAGGACAATGGGTGAGGGGATCCGCCCCCATCGGATTCGGCCCCCCGCGGCTTATCCCCCGAAGAGAAGCAGGCAGCTCTGACTTGAACTTAGGTGGCCTGCTGGGTCTACCCGCAACAGGAGTCACGTGAGGGAACTCGATGTACTTCAAAGGGCCCCCGAAGAAATACTGAATCCAATGTCCTGCTCAGACTCTCAGTTTGCTGCTCTTCTCTCGGGGCCGGTATCCCTTTGAGGATCCCCTATTCAGCGTCAGGCAGAGGGAGCGATATGCCTTCATCAAGTACCGGTACGAATAGCCGAAGTAATATTCACCTTCGTCGTCTGTTTCGTCCTTGATGAAGTCATGAATGCAGACCTCCTCATAGGGCTCTCCGTTAATCGGCAGGCCCGATAACTGTGATAGGCTCCAAAGATCCAGAGAGGTCTCACCTTCTGCTGTATAGAAAGTGTTGAACTGCGGGCAAAATACTTCGAACATGCCACAGCACAGCCCCTTTGAAATGGGATACCTGAAGCGGGATGCATACACACTGTGGTACACCCCGGCCCTGACCAGCAGCGGTGCATACTCTTTCAGAACATATTCTGTGAATTCTACTGCCCCTACACGAAAGAGATGAGCATCCGTCACCTTCGTGTCTGCAAACCACCCAGCTGCCAGTTGAAATTTGAACTGAACAGCCAAGCAGTTCAGCACAAACGGTTCCTCTCTGTAGCCCCACTTGATGGGCGCCAAGAATAAGCCGTAGCCGGGTTTCTCTCTGTTAACCCGACCTATGGTGTTGTCCCACCTGGCTGGCGTGAACTCCGGGGCCCGTGTTAGCATCTTCAACTCTGCCTCCAGCTCTGTTACCCCTAAGACGACGTCCCATTTGCGCCGCTCCCCCGGGAGGTATATGGTATCGCCACGATACACATAACCTTTCAAGCTGTCCCGGTCTAGCAACATGGCCCGCTCCACCATCCGAGCCAGCATGACGTCCCTCTTCCCAGAGATGTTGAAGGTACAAATGTAAGGCGCGAGGTGACGATCCTTCGGGTAGTCCGCACGGTAGTCGTCATCGCGATTGAAGTCCAGTCCTCCCTCGACAGTTACAATGCGAGAGGCGGATACTGTATCTATTTCGGAGCCAGAGGATTCATCAACTATGGCAATCCTCCCAAGTCCCCGGTCCAGCTGTCCAACATTCCTCCAAGTCACAACGGGACCAGAAGCCCTGCCTTGAGGAGAAGAGTCAACATCAGCACTGTCGGAGGCAACGCGGCTAGAAGAAGAAGCCATTTCCAGCAAGCTGCAGACATAAAACCAAGGAGAAAGAATAAGAAGGCGATATAAAGAAAAAAAATTAGAAAAGAGATGTTCAGAAGAAATTTTGACAGCATCTCCCCTTGTCTGGAGTATGCCCAGAAGTCAAATGGGAGAACACCCACCAGGAGGGGATGACTCCAAAATGAAAAGGGACGGAGTCCCGAATGAAAATCTTCCCAGAGGGAAGGTTTCCACGCCGATCGCTCTGAGGCGGCGGGAGGAGAAGAAGACAAAGAGAGAGAAAGCTCAAGGAGAAATGAGCTTTCTCCTCTCGCCCGGCGCCTAAAAAGGCCGAAAGAAGAAAGGCGCGCCGAGATCGCCGCCGCGCCAAGAGGAAGAAGCGCCAAAAGGCGCGCCGAGGTGAGTAGCGCGCCGAGAGGAGCACCGCACCGAGAATTCCTACGTCGAGGCCACCACCGCGCCGAGAAGGTAGTGTCGGAAGCGTCTATGGAGCCGATTACCCCACCAGGGGTGATATTATCACCAGATCAAGCCAAAAATGCTGGTGTTCATCCAAATTTGCTTCTAAAGCATGGAAATCACACAAGCAGAATGAAGACTCAGAGTCAAAAGAATAGCCAATGCACAGGAGCAGACCTGAAGAGACCACGAAGCGCAGCGTGTGAATGTGATGTACACCCGTATGTCCCGTGTCACTCATGCTTCGCTCACGCCACCCACGGGTGGGGGGCATTTGTTGACACCTAAAATATGTCAGAAGAGATCATAGCAGATTCACAGTTCTGAAGATCAGTCGAGGGCACGGCTCATGTACCATCCCTAGGAGATCTAAGAGTCTGAACAGAAGAAACCCACTACCCCTATCATGTTGTTCGACTAAAAGCCGTTTATGGCTAGGTCGTTGTCCAGTACTGCTGTCATTCAGATAGTCAGGCTGATAAAACTATACCAACATTCAGGCGACCATCCGCCTGCTGAAACAGATGTTCAGACATCTCTGATTCTCCGAAGAAGGGACGCACAATGCCTCGCACGTGTTGTGAATGCAAGGTGCAAACAAGCCCCACGGGGGCTTAATGTGCATATGCCAAAAGCCCCACTGTCGAAAGGAGTCCACCAAGTGGATCCTGGACCGAATGGGCCGAACGAAGAGAATGGGCCAAGCCCAACTATGAGACCTGACGCGCCGATGCCTGCCGCGCTGGGAGGATGATCTTGGCGCGCCGGGAAGTGCATGCCGAAGGGATGAGGGCCTGGCCTCTATAAGAGGCCTGCCCTTCGAACAAAAAAAAAGGGAGGCAGAAGGGAACATAAAAAAAAGGAGGGCGGAAGAAAAAGAAGAAAGCAGAAGGAAGAGGGTGCTTAGCCATCAGAAAGGAAAGAGGAGAGCTCGAGTGCCCTTCGTAGAAGCTGAGGGAAAAGGAGAGAGGCAGAGGCTCGAGAAGGGATTCAGGTGTGAGGGTCGTGCAGTCGTAGATCCTTTGCTCTCTCTTCTTTGTCTATCTGAATGTTCTTCTTATATTTTTGCTTTCGAGCATCTTTGCTACAGTAGCATCGAATGCTAATGTAACCCTGTCTGCAGGGATAAAGTCTTGGATTTCTTTCTCTTTTGAGTTGGATTTCTTTCTCTTAAATCGCATACGTGTAAGCCATTTGGCTGATATAGTTAATAGAAGAATGGGTTGAGCTCTGCCGTTTCATTACCCTCTTCTTTCTGTCTCTGCATCCGAGGTTCGCCATACGCTAAGGATACTGATAACTAGGCGTGTTTTATCGTTGGGTTTTCTGATTTTGTTGAAGGTTCTTCTGCCGCGCGCTCTTTCAACCTCGTATCCACAACGAGAGCCTGAGACAGTCTATCTCATGGCTCCTCGTCTGTGAAATGAAGAGGGTTGAATCTGGGCCAGAGTCCTGAGTTTCTGTGGGTGGTTCCGCTCCTAGTGAAGTCCCAGAGGAAAGGCCATCTTCACCCCAGATTACCCTCCCTATGATTGCCCGTAATGGTTGTCGAATCATTGAATAAACTCTCTTTCTAAATGCCCAAAACCCTCTGAAGCCCTTGCCACAGAAAAAATCCCTATCGGAAAGCCTCCGGGCGCGAACTCCCCCTCGGCGCAGGTCTCGCGCCGGGGACTTGTCGCGCTGGTTAGGCTTCCCCTATCGCGCCGAGCCCATCCCATTGCTATGCCAAAACTTATCCCTCTGCTCTACATCAATATCTTCACATCTTTTGACCGTCTTGATGCCATCAGGCCATGCCATCATTGCTTTAAATGCCCTTTCCTGTGGAGAGGCATCGCCCTTCCCTCTGTCCTCACTGGAGCTATATTAAAGGGTGTAATTCCCCCCACATTCTATAACCCATTAAGTCATGGAGCCCTGCCAGTGCAGGCTCTCCGATGACTGCACCGGGGATATCACAACATAAGGGACAAGGTCCCACAAGATCTGGGACCCTTTGTTTCGGGCTATGCCCGGCTTTCATTTCGGTTTCTACTCCGGCACTCGTGAGTAGATAGCCCATTATATTCTCTTGGCACACTCCCAAATAAGGGGAGATGCTGTCAAAATTTTCTCAGAACTCTACTCTATCATACTGCACGATGTTTCAACGGAATCGCGCATTCAACCCCTTAATTGCATGACAAGAGCGTGAGCTATACCATCTCATGGCATCTTGCCATCACAGGGTATATACCACGTAATTGGCGATCTCCTTGGACCCCTTTGCCAGTGGAACCACCCTCATCCCCCATTTTCATCCGTTCATCACCCTGAAGTCCCCATTGAACGAAGAAACTCTCATAAGACCCTCTTTTAAAATCAATAAGACCCCTCTCGGTGGCACAATCCTCCCGGCGCCAAGGCCTCCCGGCGCCAAACTTGCGCCGGGTGGGGGGGGCGCCGAGACCAACCTGCGCCGGATTGGGGGCGCGCTGAGTGCCCTTGCTATGGCACGCCGGGACCCGTTGTGCCGATCACCTCTTAACCTTTCTTCGCGTCGGGAGCATGCCGTGCCGTTTGATCTTCACGCCGACTCCAGTGCCGTGCCGTTTCACCTCAATGATAGTTATCATCTGAGTGTCTGATGCCTTCCCCACTTTATCAAACCCAAACACAACCTAAATTCATTATTTCATCACTATCAACCTTCGGGCCAGTCTTCATTACCTTACAAGGAAACTATGGTTCTTCACCCAGGTCCATGGGAGATATATTATTGGGAGGTTTCACCCCCCCTACATTATATCGAACCCAACATTTCTTCGGTTACCCCGCTGACCCTCGGAGTTCTGCCGTTGCATGTCCTCCGATGGTCCTTTAAGGGGAATATTAATGAACGGCGCAATAGTGCACACTGCCCCGTCAGATTTGGATCCTTCTCGGACCCAGGGCTATGCCCGATTCTCTTTTTGGTTTCCACTCCGGCTCTCCGTGGATGGATGTCCTATATTCCCATTTGGCATAGTCCAAAGGGAGGGGGGCATGCTGCCGAATTTGTGCTATAACACCGTTATTGCACCTCGCATATCACGGTTCCTCGTGCATGTCTGCATCGACCCTCGGGTATATTAAATGGTGTTGATAGAAGGTCGGGTTATGCCCAACCAGAAGTCTCCACTATGCGCGATGGAGGCCCTCGGACCCACGTCTTCCGCCATGTACCAAGGGTCCATAATTCGATGAACTATGTATCCCCTGTATGATAAACAAATGCATCATGCATGCCTTCGTCATGATCACCATGTAGCTCTTTTCATTCTGGCTTTGACAACCCGATATCTCGGTAATTAATCAAAGGTGTTCCCTCCTCGTGGGGGATGTAATTAATGCCATAACCTTTACGGTATGACGGACTACTGGTCCCGACCGAACCTCACATTCGCTCGACATGGGTCAGAATGAGCGCACAATAAAATCGTCACTCATGTGACTGGCACGCCCACGTCGTCAATCGGTCAGTTGATTACCAGTTAGTCGATTGGTTGATCGATACGCGAACGAAAGGAAAAGCATGCTAAACAAGTACCAAGGGTCAAATTTGCATATTAGAGAATGTCTGCATCTTCATGTGAATATTTTGCTTCATGCCCGTGCATACATGTAGTTAATTGCATTGCATTTCATTACATTGAAAATGCCAAAAAGATAGATTGAATGCATACATTTAGGGGGAGCATTATTCTTACTCTTGAAATCTCACAACTGTTTTTAGATTTACTGCATAGCATGTTAAATCTGTTGTTGCATAGTCATTCATCATCTGCATTGTCTTCATGACATATAAGATGATTTATTATTTTTAGTTAAAGGGAGTCATAGCATAGCATATAACTTATTTTTGAAAAATCAAAAAAAAAGGGGGGGGAGGTAGTGTCTCACTGCATATAGATAGGGGGAGCATGCTTAATCCGTTCAGTTGTGTTTTTATCTGAACTCTTCCTATCCACCTACTTGATTCATCTTGTCAATTCTATAGTGTCAGTGATTCCATCATGAAAGTGGTATCAAAAGATCTTTCTTGACTGCTTCTGAAGTTGTTCAAAATCTGAATTCATACCTTATAGGTATCTGTCTGTCTCTCCTAAATCTGCTGAAGGAGAGCTTCACTTCTATTCAGTCATCCTTGAACTTCTATGCTCAAGAGCAGCTTCTTTGCTACAATTTTTCAGAATCCATGTTGTCTGTTGAATATTCTCACTTGAATTACTAAGCTGAGATATGAAGTAAATCTTCAGCTTGAATACTACTTCATAAAAGTTAAAACATCTTCAATGAGGAACCTTCCATTATACATGCTTAAGAACATTTGTTAACTGGAACTGGTTTAAGTCTTATGTACTCTTGTTTGGTCACAAGGAACTTGAAAATATCTGTTTCAACCCTTTAATAAACTTTAATTGTCTGCTTCATTTAAATTAATGTAAGACTTTCTGAAATCTGAAAAGTTGATATCCATGTCTACGCTGACTGAGACATATAGTGTATGTGGTTGCTCCTAAACATCTAATTTGTTCTGAATCCATTTTGAGTAAAAGTATGGACAGAGCAATGACTGTGGTTACTGAGAAACCTGTCCAAAGGATTGAGTCATGAAGTACCATGGTTAACTCTGTTTAAAGAGATGATTGGAAATTATTGTGAAAATATGGCAGAGCAATGGCATAGTTGTATTGAGTAACTGGAGATTCTGGCCTCTGATCAAGGTGTATCCTCATGCCAAAGATACTTTTAATGCTATGATGGAGGCATCACCCACGATTCCCTTTGGCTCGGGTCCACTTCTTCACATTCGAGAGCTGGTTGAGTTTTGGCCTCACTCTATTAAGGCCCCTTATCCATTTTGTAGCTTTCCTTTGTGTCATTTTGATGTATTTTCATTTTATTTGAGTCATTTCCCTAGGTCTAGCACTTATTTTACTATGTTTTTGTATCATCATGCTGTCTAATGAGGCTATTGGGCCCAATTCGTTGGGCTAGGCCCATTGGCTCCCCCACCCCCCCTTGGTTATTTGTAGTTGCTTATTTTGTCAGGGACTTATTGTAAAGAGTGGGTCGCCTATAAATAGTACCCCACTCCCCCTCATTTGAAGTTAATGAATGAATGAATCCTTTTGAGTTAAGCCTACAGTTTAGTTCAATTTGGAGAGATTCCACTAAGTTAGGGTGAGATACCCTAGGGAGTGATTCCCATACCCCCCCTCCTCGCTCTCTTCTCTCTCCTCCCACTAAGGGGTTCGCCCCCTTCTCTCTCTCCTCCCTCCCCCTTCAACTCCCAACCACCACCCACCTCATTCATTACCCCTCCACTTCCCCAAGCCACCATTACTCCACCCCATGTTCCAAGAGGGAATCTCCCCCACTCCCAACACAATCTTCTCCCTTCCAAGGCA
Organism: Amorphophallus konjac; assembly: GCA_022559845.1. Classification (NCBI taxonomy): domain Eukaryota; kingdom Viridiplantae; phylum Streptophyta; class Magnoliopsida; order Alismatales; family Araceae; genus Amorphophallus; species Amorphophallus konjac. The sequence continues at coordinate 50,948,919 of CM040124.1, read as the reverse complement.
ATCCCCCTAGTTCCCATACAACCCTACACATTCCAAGACCCTTTCAAATTTTGAAACCCATTCCCTCCACTTGTTTGGGCCGCCCCCATCCACTACCCTCCCCTCTTGCCAAGTTCGCCCCCCTCCACTCCCCCATAATCTCTCTCACACTCTCACCTCCCTCCACCACTTGCTGTCCTTTGCGCCCCCAGTCCTCTTCCTCCTCATTCCCCTTCACCATTAGTCTTCTCCACCACTCCACAAGAGCTCCCACTCTCCATTGGTTGCCCCCATCACATCCCTCTACCAAAGAAACCCCCCCTTCCCCTCATCTCTATTGCAGGTCGGAGCTGTGCAGACCTACAGATCAGTCCCAGGTTGCAGTGTTTCCCACGACTTCATCCTGGTGTTCCTGAAGGCGTGTCCTACATTTCTGGAAAGGCCTTCCAGTCTACTTTGCAGGCGAGGTGGAAGCAACCCCATCCGAGGTCGGAGCTGTCCCGGGGAGCCAATTTTCCACAGTCGCGCAGTGCTGTCTCTGCAGAGGACCAGAACCCGCTTGGAGGCTCCACCACGGAGACCCTCGACAGATTCAGCCCTGAAGCTCTTCTACAAATATCTTCCTCCTCCAGTCTTCATTCCGGATCAAGAAACGGAACCTCGTTCGGCTGCCGGAGGACGGCGTTACAAATTTTCTCCCCCAAGCTCTCCAGTCCTGCCTTCTGCAGTCTGATCCGACCAGTACCCACTCTTCAGGGTACACCGACCGCCCCCGACCTCTGATTGCAGCTCTGTCTCCTCCTACTGAAAGCTACTTCGACCACGAAGACATCGCCACCAGTTTCGTGCTGTTTGGAGCTCGGGAGGGCGCACGGTGACCTCTGCAACCTGCGGTTCCAGTCCAGACAGAGCCTGCGGCCAGACAGAGAGGTCTCCTTCCAGTTGCTGGTGCTGCCACATCCGACCCACTGAGCATCCCCAAAAATTCTGGAGTCAACCCCTTCAAGTCAGTAAGCTTTAGGAGGTCGTTTCGCTCAATTTGGAGTCCGGACGAGCCCGGGACAGCCATCACAGCGGTTTCCTGTCCAGAATTCCAGACTACAGCTGCAATTTCCCTAGTTTCCCTTTCTTTTTGTTTCGGTCCGTCATCCCCTCCCCACTTGGCCGGCTGAAGGCCCCACCCTGCGTGGTGGTAGTTTTGAATGTAATACCTTAACCCCTACCCCAAGATCTCCCTCCTGCATGAGGTGTAGTGTTGTATCTATTTGGGCAGGTCAAGCGACACCACCGCGGCGTGTGGGGAACCACCGCCTCCCCGCTCGCCCTCGTCTCCGACCGGGACCGGTTTCTTCAAACCGGTCGAGTAAGTGTCTCATCCTTGCTCAATAGTGTTGCTCTTTCAATATTTGCTTCATGCGCCGTTGAATTTGTGAGGGAGCGCCCGATCCTCAAGTCCATGACTTAGAGTGATCGCCGTGGGGTAGTGTGAAACCGTGCCTTTGCGCACTTTGTCGGCCCCAATTGAATTGGGCATCCAACCCTTGTGGAGTCAAACCTTGGCCGTGCTGGCCCTATACCAGCAAGGGCCCATTCCCATACTTCACACTTGGCATCGCCAAGTCACTCCGGGTATAGAGTGCGACGGGAGAGCGGTGACCCATTAAGGCCCATTTGAATGCTATTTGTGATTGCTTGCTTAAGTCTGAGGTTGTGTCACATCAAGTGGTATCAGAGCAAGTCCTTGACTTGTCTCTATCAAGTCTAAGTCCTAGGACCTTTGCATTGTGTGTCCATCCACTTTGGCCCTTTCTCTTGCATGTCCACCCATAGTGGTGCTAGCTATCAACCCGGTTCTTCGTCTTCGGCTCCACCAATGGATCCCAATCCTCACCAACTCAACCAAGATGTTCCTAGGGAGGGACCCCAAGGCCACATGGATAGAGTAGATGCTGCCCTCACAACCATCCTTGCCCAACTAGAGTCCCTTACCAACCGAATTACTCGGTTAGAAGACCAAGAGTTCCGCCCAAGGAACAATGAGCCTAGAATTCCCCCTCCACATGATGAGCCTCATAGGGAAGATCCTCACCCAAGGATCAATGAGCCAAGAGCCCCTCCACCACATGGTGAGTTCCATAGGAATGGTTTTCCCCAAAGGAACCAAGGCCCAAGAGTCTACCCTCCACATGTAGAGCCTCATAGGGATGAGTTCCACCCAAGGAACAACGACCCAAGAGCCCATCACCCACATGCTGAATTTTATAGGGAGGATATGGACCATGACCATTATTATGACTATGAGAGGCCTCGCCCCCATCAAAACCATGACCGGCGTCCACGGGATGATCCGGATGACCCCCTTATAAGGATGATCAAGGTAGAGGCCCCAAATTTTGATGGTTCACATGAACCTAGTGTTTACCTAGAATGGGAGACCGCCATGGACCAATACTTTGAATGGTACCCCATGTCCGACCAAAGGAGAGTTACATTGGCTAAGATGCATCTCACTAAGTTGGCCAAAACTTATTGGCTAAACCAAGAGGGTCTAAGACGGGTTAGGCGGGAAGAGCCTATTGACACTTGGGCGGGTATGAAAAACCAACTTATGAACAAATACCTTCCCCGAACCTACCACCAAATGCTCCTAGATGAATGGCAAGGCCTCACTCAAGAAGGGAAGACCGTGGTAGAGTACATTGAAAAATTTGACTCCTATCTTTTAAAGTGTGGAGTCCATGAGGATCCGGACGTCACCTTATCCCGCTTTAGGAATGGGCTTCAAAGCCACATCAAGAGGGAACTATTCATGAAAGACGTTGACAACCTTGAGCTAGCTTACCAAGTAGCTAGAGATGTGGAAAAGTTTTCTAGGAGTTCCCGATTTACCACTCCCCGACCAACCGATCCCAAAAATTTGGGACCACGTCCCATTCCACCCACTCCCATGAGAGCTCCTAGCCCAAGTGGGAATGCCCCTTTAAGATCCTACAATCCCCCCCACCTATCACTCCAAACAAGCCCGCTCCTAGTCATCCTCTCCCACGGAAGGATGACAACCCCAAAGGACCAAGTGTAGGAGCCACCCCGGGAAGAGGGCGCCAACAATGCTATAGGTGTCAGGGGTTTGGTCATTTTGCGGGACAATGTCCATCTAAGGGGTTATCTAGTTTGCTTATTGAGGAAGAAGTTCAACCCCAAAAAGAGCAAGAAAATGACGTTGAGGAACATGAAATCTCACTAGATTGGGAAGAGGAGTATGAAGCCCAATATCTAGAGTCGGGTCTAGATCACTCCACTCCTTCAAACAACTCCCATCTAGGAGTCATTAGGTGCACCCTCACCCAACCTCAAGAAGAGGATTGGCGTCGGACCTCAATCTTCCACACCATTATCAAGATAGAGAACCATGTGAGGAAAGTGATCTTGGATAGTGGTAGTTGTGTTAATGCCGTGTCACCCGACACCGTCAAGCTCCTTGGGCTTACTCTCACTCCCCACCCAAGTCCATACCGGGTCTCGTGGATCAACAACAACTCCATCCCGGTCAACACCCAATGCCTAGTGCCTCTCACTTTCTCTTCCTACCATGGCCAAATATGGTGTGACGTCATACCCATGGAAGTGGGTAGCATCCTTTTAGGAAGACCTTGGCTCTATGATGTGGATGCCACCATTTTAGGGAGAAGCAACATATGCACCTTTGAGCATGAGGGAAAGACTATCCGTCTTAACCCCTCCCCACCTCGACCCATGCCCAAGAAGGACCCTCTCCCTCAAGGATCACACCCCACCACTCCACAAGTCTCGGGGAACTCCACCCCTCTAACCCAAGCCCGTATCCAAACCCCAAAACAAAGTAGAACCACGGGGTTGACCAAAGGTCTTCATCTCATCACTAGGAAAGAGCTTGAAGAAGAAATTGCTCAAGGGGTGCCATTGTGTGCGGTAGTCATATGCTTAGGGGAACCTACCCCTTCTAACCCCCATCCCATAGAGATCCAACAACTTTTGGAAGAATTCCATGATGTGTTCCCGGAAGAGCTCCCGGACCAACTCCCTCCCATGCGTGATGTGCAACACACAATCGATCTAGTACCGGGAGCCACCCTTCCAAACCTTCCTCATTATCGCCTCAATCCCACAGAACATGCCGAACTTAGGAGGCAAATAGAGGAGCTCATTAGGAAGGGCTTCATCCGCATTAGTAAGAGTCCATGTGCCGTCCCGGCCCTCCTCACCCCCAAGAAAGATGGATCATGGCGGATGTGTGTGGATAGCCGGGCCATTAACAAGATTACCGTCAAGTATAGGTTCCCCATCCCTAGGCTTGATGACATGTTGGATATGCTAGCTGGAGCCGCCATCTTCTCTAAGATAGATCTCAAGAGTGGCTACCACCAAGTTAGGATAAGGCCCGGGGATGAGTGGAAAACGGCCTTCAAGACCAAGGATGGTCTCTTTGAGTGGTTAGTCATGCCATTTGGGCTTTCTAATGCCCCAAGTACTTTCATGCGTCTTATGACGGAGGTACTTAGGCCTTTCATTGGGAATTTTCTAGTGGTATACTTTGATGATATTCTCATCTATAGCCAAACCCATGAAGTCCACCTTGACCACCTTAGGAAAGTTTGCACCATCCTCTGGCAAGAAAGCATATTTGCCAACCTAGGAAAGTGTCATTTCATGACCACTTCCATCACCTTCCTAGGATTTGTGGTGTCAACCAAAGGTGTCTCCATGGACCCCGACAAGGTCCAAGCTATTCTTGATTGGCCGGAGCCCCACACCCTTCATGAGGTTAGGAGTTTCCATGGGTTGGCCACATTCTATAGGAGATTCATTCGAGGGTTTAGCACTATCACCGGCCCAATAACTGATTGTCTCAAGAAGGGAACCTTTGTTTGGACCAAAGCCGCCTCTAAAGCCTTCCTTGAGCTTAAGGAAAAGTTGACCCAAGCCCCGGTCCTATGCCTTCTCGATTTCTCCAAAGTTTTTGAGGTCACTTGTGATGCATCCGGGATAGGGATAGGAGGGATTCTTAGTCAAGAGGGACACCCGGTCGCCTACTTTAGTGAGAAGCTATGTGATGCTAGGACTAGATACTCCACCTATGACAAGGAGTTCTATGCCGTTGTCCAATCCCTCCGACACTGGAGACATTACTTGCTTCCCAAAGAGTTTGTCATCTTTTCCGACCATGAGGCCCTCAAATACCTCAATTCCCAACAAAAGTTGAATGCCCGACATGCCCGATGGGTTGAGTTCATCCAATCCTACACCTTTGTCATCAAACACAAGGCCGGGAGTGAGAATAAGGCCGCGGATGCCCTTAGTAGGAAGATGTCCTTGTTATCCACTATCCAAGTGGAAGTGATTGGTTTTGATAAGGTCAAGGACGAGTACCCTGGTTGCCCCGACTTTGGGCAAATCTATGCCAACTTGACCACTCATTCTAGCAAGGAGCATGAGGGATTTATTTTAGAGGATGGGTTCCTCTTCAAGGGGCCAAGGCTTTGCATTCCCCGGACCTCTCTTCGAGATTTCTTGGTTTGGGAATTACATGCCGGAGGGTTAGCCGGTCATTTTGGGATCCACAAAACCATTGCCTTAGTTGAGGGTCAATTTTATTGGCCAAGCCTCAAGAGAGATGTAGGCAAAATAGTGGGTCAATGTCGCACGTGTGCTTCGGCCAAGCAGGTGAAGTAAAACACCGGCCTATACACCCCACTTCCCATTCCCGACCGACCATGGCAAGATTTGAGCATGGACTTTGTGCTAGGCTTACCCAAGACCTCTAGGAAGCATGACTCCATCTATGTGGTGGTCGATAGATTTTCCAAAATGGCCCACTTCATCCCATGCTCCAAAACATCCGATGCCTCCCATGTAGCCCGATTATTCTTTGATGAGGTAGTCCGCCTCCATGGGCTGCCCAAGACCATAGTCTCCGATAGGGATGTCAAATTCACTAGCTATTTTTGGAAGACTCTTTGGCACATGATGGGTACCCTCCTCAAATTCTCCACTGCCTACCACCCCCAAATGGATGGCCAAACTGAAGTGGTCAACCGGAGTCTAGGGAACCTCCTTAGGAGTCTTGTTGAGGATCGGCCAAGAAATTGGGATCTCATCTTACCACAGGCTGAGTTTGCATACAACAATTCCGTCAATAAGTCAATAGGGATGAGTCCATTTGAAGCCGTGCATGGGTACAAACCAAGAAAGCCATCCGACCTCATTCCCCTTCCCCAGCATGCTAGAGTGTCCATTTCTGCCGAGTCTTTTGCACAACATATTAGGGAATTGCATGAGGAAATTCGCAAGCACATTAGCATGAAAAATGAGGCTTATAAAAGGTTGGCCGACTCTCACCGGCGTCACTTAGAGTTCCAAGTGGGTGACTTTGTGATGGTAAGGACGGAGAGGCTCTCCCCAGGAGCCAACTCCAAGTTGAGGCCACGTGGGACTGGGCCCTTCCAGGTCTTGAGGCGCATTAGTGCAAATGCTTATGAGTTAGATCTCCCTAAGGAGTATGGGATAAGTCCTACATTCAATGTCGCCGACTTAGTGCCATACAAGGGCCCCACGGTGGGACCTAGTGAGGAGATTGAGCCTACTTCTTCCTTTGAAAGAGTACCCACCCGTGAGGAGAGTCCACTAGCCAAGAGAGCTCAGCGTGATCGCATTGAACGAATATTGGATGAGCAGGTCACTACCACCCGGAGCAAGGTATATGAGCGCTATCTCGTCAGGTGGAAGGATCGGCCTCCGTCGGAAGACTCATGGGTAAGTCGGGAGGACCTCCAGCGATTGGATCCGGACCTCCTCGAGCGGTACCTTAGCCGGATGGATCCTTACTCGACGGAGTCGAGCTCTTCGCGGCCCAGGGTATTTGATGGAGGCATCACCCACGATTCCCTTTGGCTCGGGTCCACTTCTTCACATTCGGGAGCTGGTTGAGTTTTGGCCTCACTCTATTAAGGCCCCTTATCCATTTTGTAGCTTTCCTTTGTGTCATTTTGATGTATTTTCATTTTATTTGAGTCATTTCCCTAGGTCTAGCACTTATTTTCCTATGTTTTTGTATCATCATGCTGTCTAATGAGGCTATTGGGCCCAATTCGTTGGGCTAGGCCCATTGGCTCCTCCACCCCCCCCTTGGTTATTTGTAGTTGCTTATTTTGTCAGGGACTTATGTAAAGAGTGGGTTGCCTATAAATAGGACCCCACTCCCCCTCATTTGAAGTTAATGAATGAATGAATCCTTTTGAGTTAAGCCTACAATTTAGTTCAATTTGGAGAGATTCCACTAAGTTAGGGTGAGATACCCTAGGGAGTGATTCCCATACCCCCCCCCCTCCTCTCTCTCTCTTCTCTCTCCTCCCACTAAGGGGTTCGCCCCCTTCTCTCTCTCCTCCCACTAAGGGGTTCGCCCCCTTCTCTCTCTCCTCCCTCCCCCTTCAACTCCCAACCACCACCCACCTCATTCATTACCCCTCCACTTCCCCAAGCCACCATTACTCCACCCCATGTTCCAAGAGGGAATCTCCCCCACTCCCAACACAATCTCCTCCCTTCCAAGGCAATCCCCCTAGTTCCCAAACAACCCTACACATTCCAAGACCCTTTCAAATTTTGAAACCCATTCCCTCCACTTGTTTGGGCCGCCCCCATCCACTACCCTCCCCTCTTGCCAAGTTCACCCCCCTCCACTCCCCCATAACCTCTCTCACACTCTCACCTCCCTCCACCACTTGCTGTCCTTTGCGCCCCCAGTCCTCTTCCTCCTCATTCCCCTTCACCATTAGTCTTCTCCACCACTCCACAAGAGCTCCCACTCTCCATTGGTCGCCCCCATCACATCCCTCTACCAAAGAAACCCCCCCCCTTCCCCTCATCTCTATTGCAGGTCGGAGCTGTGCAGACCTGCAGATCAGTCCCAGGTTGCAGTGTTTCCCACGACTTCATCCTGGTGTTCCTGAAGGCGTGGCCTACATTTCTGGAAAGGCCTTCCAGTCTACTTTGCAGGTGAGGTGGAAGCAACCCCATCCGAGGTTGGAGCTGTCCCGGGGAGCCAATTTCCCACAGTCGCGCAGTGCTATCTCTGCAGAGGACCAGAACCCGCTTGGAGGCTCCACCACGGCGACCCTCGACAGATTCAGCCCTGAAGCTCTTCTAAAAATATCTTCCTCCTCCAGTCTTCGTTCTGGATCAAGAAACGGAACCTCGTTCGGCTGCCGGAGGACGGAGTTACAAATTTTCTCCCCCAAGCTCTCCAGTCCTACCTTCTGCAGTCTGATCCGATCAGTACCCACTCTTCAGGGTACACCGACCGCCCCCGACCTCTGATTGCAGCCCCGTCACCTCCTGCTGAAAGCTACTTCGACCACGAAGACGTCGCCGCCATTTTCGTGCTGTTTGGAGCTCGGGAGAGCGCACGGTGACCTCTGCAACCAGCGGTTCCAGTCCAGATAGAGCCTGCGGCCAGACAGAGAGGTCTCCTTCTAGTTGCTGTTGCTGCCACCTCCGACCCACTGAGCATCCCCAAAAATTCTGGAGTCAAACCCTTCAAGTCAGGAAGCTTTAGGAGGTGGTTTCGCTCAATTTGGAGTCCGGACGAGCCCGGGACACCATCACAGCGGTTTCCTATCCAGAATTCCAGACTGCAGCTGCAATTTCCATAGTTTCCCTTTCTTTTTGTTTCGGTCCGTCATCCCCTCCCCGCTTGGCCGGCTGAAGGCCCCACCCTGCGTGGTGGTAGTTTTGAATGTAATACCTTAACCCCTACCCCAAGATCCCCCTCCTGCGTGAGGTGTAGTGTTGTATCTATTTGGGCAGGTCAAGCGACACCGCCGCGGCGTGTGGGGAACCACCGCCTCCCCGCTCGCCCTCGTCTCCGACCGGGACCGGTTTCTTCAAACCGGTCGAGTAAGTGTCTCATCCTTGCTCAATAGTATTGCTCTTTCAATATTTGCTTCATGCGCCGCTGAATTTGTGAGGGAGCGCCCGATCCTCAAGTCCATGACTTAGAGTGATCGCCGTGGGGTAGTGTGAAACCGTGCCTTTGCGCACTTTGTCGGCCCCAATTGAATTGGGCATCCAACCCTTGGGGAGTCAAACCTTGGCCCTGTTGGCCCTCTACCAGCAAGGGCCCATTCCCATACTTCACATTTGGCATCGCCAAGTCACTCCGGGTATAGAGTGCGACGGGAGAGCGGTGGCCCATTAAGGCCCATTTGAATACTATTTGTGATTGCTTGCTTAAGTCCGAGGTTGTGTCACATCATGCTACCTCTGTTCTCTAAAATGAAAGAAGCAATACGGTTGTCACACTGAGTAACTGGGGATTCTGGCCTCTGATCAAGGTGTTTCCCTACGTCAAAAGGTGCTGATGAACCAAAATTGTTCATTTAAAAAAAATGAATTTGTGTAAATCAATTTCTGAAAGAACAATTAAAATTCAGGTGCATTCACTTATGTTTCTATTAAAGATGTCATGGAAAGTAAACTAAGTAAGATGGAAGTTGGTTGAACTAGAATCTTATATGAGCTTGTAGTTCCTTTTTATTAAGAGTTGGTACAGATATGAGTACAATTTCTCTTTGAAAAATTTAGGTTTACATCATTCTTAAACCACATCTGACAATCAAGGTTTCATAAGCTTCTATAATGGAGGAATCTAGAACTTAAAATTATGCCCTATGAAGTTGGTATCTTGCTGAAAAGTTTAATATCTCAATTATCACTAATTGTTGAATCTGATCATCCTATGGCTCTTTATCACTTCTCTCAGTTTAACCTGTGTACTTGCAGTTCTTTGGATAACCAGAGTTCATCCTTGCAGTGTGCTAATGAAAAGTTAGCATTCTTGAGTGTCCCTGTACTTTTGTTGACATTCTCACTTCATCTCAATGGGTTTCATTCATCAAAACGTTTTCTGATAAGAGGGAGCTTAGTCAAAGGGGGAGTTTGTAATTCACTCATTTTATGCAGTCTTATTCTTTCCTCTTCAATTCATGTCTTTTTGCTGAAGTCAAAGGGGGAGAAATATTTGATCAAGTTAGTATGACTCATAGAGTACTCATAGTGTTGCCATCATCAAAAAGGGGGAGATTGTTGAGTCCCTGTGATTTTGATGATAGCAAACACTATAAGTCATCTGAATGCATACAATTCTGTTTGTGGTGCATATGAATATTTCATTGAAAATCTTATCTGAATTATTGTTGCATTTAAATATGGCTGTGTGGTGTGTGCTTTGGTGCATTTCATTATTGCTGATGCATTTCTTAATTGATTGTTATCTGGATTGCTTGTTATCTGGATATCTTGATGCCATATATGTTTACTTGTGTTTGATGATGTCATACAGCACATTGTTTAACTGTGAGCATAGCTGCATTTCATGTTTTAGTCTGTACAGTGGTGCATGTCCGAACAACCATGATTAAGTGTGTAATATGCATCTGTGCATTCATTTATCTAGCTGCATAACACATACATCCACATGCTAGCACACACTAAGTCTGTACAGCCCATGTACAAGGTCTCATGCATATTGAATGTAAAGTCTATACATCGTCCAGTGTAGTGCTGCATGCCATGAAGTCTGTATAGAGTCTTTGCATCGTGTGCTTCGCATTTAGGAATCAAAGTATGTACATTTTTTTTTTTAAAGGCAATACCTGTCAGGCCGGAGGAAGTGGACCGTTCATCCCTATGAGAAGGGAAGGGACGCTCCACCTCCAACTGCCATCGAGGGAACTTTTATAAATGAGAGGAAAGTACAAAAGCGAGCTAATGCCGCAAAGAGGGGCACCCTATCTTATCAAGACGATAGGGACCCTTAACAGAAGTTGGGAGCTCGGCCCAAGAACACCAAGATGAAGGGGACGACAAAAAACACCCATGGCCGGCCAACATGTCCGCCACCTGGTTGGCTTCACGAAAGACATGGGAAATGTTGACGTGTACAATTTGAGATATATAATGCACATCTAGCATGATAAGGTGCAAACGCCAAGGGTAATCAAACTTCCGGTTAGCAACTTGAGCAACCACAAGAGAGTCGGATTCAACTTCCACATCAAGGAGTCCTCGTTGAAGACAAAGAGAGAGGCCGTCACGGAGAGCAAGGGCTTCGGCTTCAAGACTGGAGGTGACATTGTGGTAGGGTGCAGCAAGAGCAACAACAAGTCGGCCAAGAGAGTCCCGAAGAACAGCTCCTCCACCGGTGGCACCAACATCACGCTTGAACGCGCCATCAACATTAAGTTTCAGCCTGCCCGGGTGAGGTGGCAGCCATCGAACGATCCTTGGGAGACCTTGCTGCACCAGTCTAGGAGAGACCCCCCCAGAGCTTAGCCACTGACACTGCGCAAAGTTGACGGGTCGTCCCCTAAACCGGTGAAGAACGGCAAGAGAGCGGACAGCAAGCATGACTCTCCCAAGGATATGACGAGAGTTCATGGGCTGGTCATCAAACCTTGCACGGTTCCGGCTGAACCAAATCTCCCACAGAGCAGCCAAGAAGATGCAACGAGATAAACTCCCAGCCACCGATTGGAGCTGAAGACTGCCAAGATAACCAAAGATAGTAGTGTTGACCGAAGTGGTTCTAGGATAGATAAACTGGAGGAAATCGGACAGGGCGCCCCACACCTCCTTGGCTGTGCGGCTGAGGAAGAACAAGTGCATACAACCTTCCGTCCGAGGGGAGGGGCAGCAAGCACATTTGGAGCAAAGAGGAATCCCACAGCTTAAAATAATATCGTCGGCAGGTACACATCCAAGGAGAAGCCGCTAAGCATGCACAGACCACTTGACAGGAATAACATGGTCCCAAAGAGCACTCCACGGCTGGGCTCGATGGAGAGTGGCAACAGGAGCAAGCATCAGGCGCACACTCTTGGAGGAGAATTGGCCATTGGAAGATGGGGTCCACAGCCATAAGTCTTGCTGTCCCGTAGAGGCAAAAGCTTGCTGTAGCAAGATTGGAGGGCAATAACTAGAAGCAGTCAAGAAAGTGTAACCCGCGGGTGATGAAATTGCTTGTTTGACTGAGCACATTTTATCACTCATGGCAGCCCATATATGAGGTGGCAGGAAGGAGTTCAAGGCAGCCCCACCTGTCCATTTGTCCAACCAAAAAGAAGCATGTGCGTCCATGGGAGATATGAGGACACGATGGTGAGCATAAATGGTGGTGGCAGCTTGCTGCCACAGGACCCTGTCCGCAGCAATTGAATGACTGAAGGTGGCCATGGAATAGTGTTCCAATTTAAAGTGTTTAGCTGAAAAGAACTTGGCCCACAGTGATGTAGTAGATATGGCTTCCCATAATAGCTTGGTGCGCATGGCAATTTGCATGTCATAGAGATTGAGGACACCCAAGCCTCCACAGTTAGTGGGCCGGGAAATGGTTGCCCAAGATTTCCAATGTTTCTTTGGCGAGCCTTCATAGGAGCCCCAAAAGAAATTAGCGAGGAGCTTGTGGAATGCTTTGAAGATGGACTTCGGGATCGCCGTTGATGACAAGGTGTATATAGGCATAGTAGAGAGCACGTGACGAATGAGAATGATTCGCCCTCCCAAAGAAAGGAATCCAGTCTTCCATGCCTGCAGTTTAGCCGCCGTCTTGGATAGAATATAGGAAAAATACACCGGCTTGTGACGGCCCGAGAATAGGGGGACCCCCAAGTAGGTGAACGGGAGGTTAGCCTTGACGAACCCCGTGATGTCTTCAATGGATCGCCTGAGAGAAACATGAGCATTCTGTGCAATAATAAAGTTACTTTTGGCAGTGTTGATAAGTTGACCGGAAGCCACCTCGTATTTCTTGAGAAAGGCAAATAACCGACGTAGATGCCAAACGGAACCATTGGAGAAAACGAGGGTGTCATCGGCATATAACAAGTGGGAGATGGTGGGGCATCTCCTCAGGGTGAAGAAGTTCCCACCGCGGCTTGTATAGAACAACGAGGTCAGCCCACGGCTAAGAGCCTCCTCCGCCAAAATAAAGAGAGCGGGAGCAATAGGGTCACCTTGACGGAGGCCTCTTGTGGATTTGAAGAAACCATGAGAGCTCCCATTAAAGAGGACCGAAAACCAACAATTAGTAATAAGAGGTTCAATGAGGGATATAACGGAGCGATCAAACCCAAATTTATGAAGAACCGCGAATAAGAAATCCCATTCCATCCGGTCATAAGCCTTGGCCATGTCGAGCTTGAATATGACATTTCTTCCTCGGCCTTTATGCCCTAAGTGTTGCACCATATCACGAGCCAAGGAGATGTTTTGAACAATAGACCGGCCTTTCACAAATGCACCTTGTTCCTCGGAGATCAAAATAGGAAGAAGACCGGCCAACCGGTCGCTAAGAACACGTGAGATAACCTTGTAACTGAAGTTACAAAGACTAATAGGACGGAAGTCTGCACAAAATTTTGGTGCGTCCACCTTGGGAATTAGTGCAATAAGAGAGCAAGTAAAAGAGCGTGGGAGAGGGTGGCCACAGAAAAAGGCTTGGACAGCAGCCACAACATCATTGCCCATGAAACCCCAACAAGCACGAAAAAAGTGGCCGGTGAACCCATCAGGGCCCGGAGCACTATCCGGGGACATGTCAAAGACTACATTTTTTATCTCGTCAGCAGAAGGCACCGCCCGGAGCATGGTGTTGTGTACTTCACCCAAGACCGATGGGACTGCAGCTAGAATATCCGGGTGTAAAAAGTGTGGACTGGAATTGAATGCCGAGGAAAAATGGGACACCATCAAATCTGCCATAGAAGCCTCCTGGTCCACAATAGAGCCATCTTCACCATGAAGAGATGAAATGGTAGCACGTCATCGATGAGATAAAGCATAAGCATGGAAAAATTTGGTGTTACGATCACCTTCTTTTAGCCATTTGATTCTGGATTTTTCCCTCCAGAACATTTCTTCTTGAGTAAGAACTCGATCAAGACCATCCCTGGCGTTGAAGTAGGTTTCCCTGTGAGCTTCGGAAGGGTCATGATCAAAGTCATCTTGGGCTGCAGAGAAGATATCTTCAGCTGTCTTGACATTGGCAAATACATTTTTGAAGACTCGAATATTCCAATCCTTGTAGGAAGCCTTCATATGCTTAAGCTTGAGAGCCAAGGCCAATAAGGGTAGGGATGCCGTTGGGGCAGCAGCCCAAGCAACTTGAGAGGCTTCAAAGAAATTCATGTGCGTAGTCCACATATGATGAAAGTTGAACCTCGACGGCCGTCGCTCGGGGGGGGTGGAAACCGAGAGTAGAAGAGGTCTGTGGTCACTACAGGCACGGGAGAGGTGTTGCACAGAGAGAGCGGGCCCAGATATAGCCCAAAGACCATTGAACAGGACCCGATCTAATCTGGCCCAAATGCCATTACCTGACTGGCCATTGTACCAAGTAAAGTTACCACCAAGAAATCCGGCGTCCTCCAATCCTGCAGCAGAGACACAAGCCTGGAAGTCTGCCATGGACAAAGAGAAGGCCCGCTTTCCGCCCCTTTTTTCAGAAGGATGCAAAATACTATTGAAGTCCCCGCCAACGATCCACTGTCGGTCACACGAAGAGGAGAAATCCACAAGGTGATCCCATAGAATTTGGCGGTCAGGGATGGCAGATGAACTGCATCAAGTCTGTACATTGGCAGATGAATTGCATCAAGTCTATACACTACCTTTGGTTTTTAAAGTTGATACATTGCCTTTGTTTCAAAGTCTACACATCGGCCTGTGGCCTGCTTAGCTGAAGTCTGTACATCACCTTCTGACTTTCAAGTCTATACACTCCATGCTCATTCAAGTCTATACATCCACAGTGTAACTTCAAAGTCTGAACATTGTCTCACTCCGTCAAAGTCCATACATTATCAGCTGAACCTCATGTCTATACAGTGGCCTCGAGCTTCTCAAGTCTACACACTGTCTTCGGCCTCAAAGTCTGTACACTCGCTGCACTGTACAAGTCCATACACTGGCAGCCCTGCAGAAGTCTATACATTGGCTCAAACATTCCAAGTTTGTACAGCCATTGCACTCAATCGAAGTCCATACATTGGTCTTCATATTCGAAGTCCATACATCGGTCTTCTTATTCGAAGTCTGTACATTGGTCTTCATATTGGAAGTCTGTAAATTGGTCTTCATATTGGAAGTCTATACATTGGTCTTCACCTGAAGTCTGTACAGCCATTCTCTTATCAAAGTCCATACATCCTTCTGTTGAAATTTCAAGTCCATACATCGAACTGTTTGAGCAAGTATGTACAGCATTTCATTCACACCGGAAGTCTATACATTAGACTGTGGGAAAGTCTATTCATTCATTTCCAGAAGTTCAAGTCCATACATTGATCGTTTGGGTAACAAAGTCTGTACAACGTTGAGCTTCGGTTCTTAAAGTCTACACATTATCCCATTCAAATCCTTCAAAGTCTATACATCAGTTTGATTGAGTAAGTCTGTACATCATGCCTTGTGTTCACAGCTTTTAAAGTCTGTACATCGGCTTCGCATCTGCAAGTCTGTACATCGGTTTGATATCATCAAGTCTGTACATTGGCTTCAACTCTCCAAGTCTGTACAGCCACATCTCAAAGGCTTAGTCTATACATCACTGTGGCTGCTCGAAGTGAAGCATAGTCTATACACTCCTCCCCTTTCCCTACGTTTGGCCAAGTCTATACACTCATACCTTTCCCTACGTTTTCTGGCCAAGTCTACACATCGTTTACCTGGCGTTTGCTTCAAAGTCTAAACACTCGTTCTTAAGGCTTCAAGTCTATACATTGGACCGTGGTTCGCCAAGTCTATACATTGCTGAGCCATTCGACAAGTCTGTACATTGGCTTTAATTCCTCAAGTCTATACATTGTTCAGCGTCTTGTCTCACTCGAAGTCTGTACAGTCTGGCAGCGTCTCATGCTGCGTCTTAGGCAAGTCTATACATTGCTCTGTTGCACGAAGCAAAGTCTATTCATCCGATCATCTCCCTCATCGTCTTGGCCATCGTTCTTTCAAAGTCTGTACAGCCCATGGTCTAGAGACCAAGTCTGTACATCGTCCTGTGCCTTCAAGCTTTCAACGTCAAGTCTGTACATCGTACTGTGCCTTGAGCTTGGAGCAAGTCTATACATTACTGTTGCATTCACGCAAGTCCATACATTGTTTGTTGGGCCAAGTCTATACATTGTTCCATTGTGTGCTTGTCTAAGTCTATACATCGCCATTCTTTGCACGAGCTGAAAGTCCTTCAAGTCTGCACATTCTGCTGTTGTGTTCATGCATCATATGAGCAAGTCTGTACATTGTTACGCAGAGCCTACACATTCGTTTGGCTTGGCTGAGTCTACACACTCGGTTTGGCTTGGCTGAGCATTCATCGTCAATGTACACACTTCACCATATGCATACTGCAGCATGTGCTATTAAGTCCATACACTACTTTTGTGCATCGTTCAGAAAGCAAGTCTGTACATTGGTTCTGTCATGCACAGAAATGCTTAAGTCTATACATTGCTATGGCTTGTTATTGCAACGCTCTTTAAGCAGCAACTCTGTACACCCTTCTAATATTGTCTTCGACTGATTATCTGACAAGATTAATGGACGAGGTTATTAAGACTGGCACGTGATCCTAGAGGCTGAGATGCTGACACGTGGACCGAACCTTCTGGGCGGGAATCATCGAGAGCTCACGCCCTAGCTGCCTGCTGCTGGTATAAAAATGGAGCTTCCTCCATCGGCTGAAAAAGGATCGATGAGAAGTGAGCCATCGAGAAAAGCAGAAGAGCAGTGAGTGCCTCCACGATACAGAGAACAGAGAAGAAGAAAAAAAAGAGAAAGAAAGAGAGTGAGAGCAGCTGAAGAAGAAAGAAGAAGAGTGAGCCAGAGAGCAGAAGAGAGATCGAGAGATCCAGAAGAAGAAGAAAAAGAGAGAGAGAGGGCTCGTGAAGAAGAAGAAAGAAGCTTCAGTTGAAGATCTGCCTACTGGACTTTGGATCAGATCCAATCAAGTCATGATGCGGGACGAGACACGGACACGACAAGCTCGTGAATGCCCCTTAACGAGGGAAGCGTCGGACGTGCGCGGTTGAGAAATCGGCAGTGAGCTAGGGTGATCGGCTCTCTCGTGTGCCCGGATCGGGTCACGGGACGGTCTCGCACTCTCTCGCAGCAGCGGTGAATGATAATATAGCGAGCTAACGGACCTAAAGCATGCTCTCTAGCAGCGGCATAAACAAGTATATATGAAAATAAGCAAATGTCGACTGTAGGGAGTGAGAACGATACCTCCACGCGCTCGGCGTGGGGAAGACGGACCCGGCCGAAAACTCGTACTCCCGGGAAACTTAACACACAATAATTACAGCAATGGGAACATGCCCACTCCACGCAGGGAGGTAAAGGGCTATACAAATGGGCCCGGGAGGACCGAATTCGGGTTGACGGGCAGCTTCGGGTGTTGATTCGGCTACACGCGTGTTCACGACCGTGGGGCCCACGTGCTGTCCGGAGGGGCCGTGTGGGACTCGGTGGTACCGCTGTAGTGGAGACACTTGGAGAAGTGCTCCCCGGGCTGGCGGCACGCTGGTTCGCCGGCCGGAGGCCGGGCGGCTCCGTTCGGCACCGGTCGGAAAACCCGATCAGAAATCTGCCGGTTCTGTATTTCAGCGCGCGCTCCAGCGAGAACGGACGTTGCGATCAGCACCGGTGTCGGAATGCGACGAGATCAGAGCCGTTGGAAAGCTGCTTCGAAGTACTGCAATCTAGTGGCCTTCAGAAAAATTCACCAGATTTGTACTTTGTGTTGGCGAATTTTATATGCTGCTGTTGTACAGTAACCGAAGACTCAGATCTACAGAGAACTTTCCTGTTGATTGCCTTTGACTGTGAAGTAGATGTCCGAATTTGAAGATGTGTTCTTCATAAAGATTGTAGGAAATCCAACAAGGAAACCAAGAGTATTTTTGGATCTGGAGTTGGAGGTGTTGGTGATTTGTTATGATTTTGGAAGTGGAGGGTGGTCGGATTTGGGATCTGACTAAAAACATTGTATCAGAGGATGAACACGAATTTCTAAAAATAGATATAGGGCTGATAAAAAATTAAGAAAATTTGTGGAGGTAGGGGGTGATGGACAGAACTCCCAGTAAAATTAGGAGGGTTTGGATAAATCAAAAAGATGGTCAGAAGGGGAGAACTCAGAGGTTCTGTCACTGTAGACAGAAACCTGGCAGATCTGGGATGACAGGTTGGACGAAAATGTAAAAATACTAAAAGATGGAATTATGGCATGAACATTTAGGTGGATCTTGGGATACAAGGGTAGAACACACCATAAAAATTTTAGCTTGAGATCTTCACGTGGAGGAGAGAAGTTATTCAGACAAGAAGCCTCTGTCCATGATGGACAGAACACCGAAGGCGGCTCCGCGGCGGCGTGATGGCGGCACGAACGGCGGCGGCGACGGCGACGGCACCGATGATCACTGGAGATATAGGGGAGGGGATTTAAGATAGAACCACTCTAGAATTTGGGGTTGGAGAAGGAAGAACACCAGGGGAGAGAGGGAGAGAGGGCACACCCTTCTTGCTTCAAGCAATTTTCACATAATTTCTTCATTAATCTCTAATGACACTATACATAGGCTTATATAGAAAATGGCAAGGGGTGGGGGGCTGGGAATTTCGTGAGAAATAAGTCATTTTCTTCCCCCATGTGGTCAAAACTTAAAAAAAATAAATTACATATGAATGGGGCACTCCTTTGACTAGGTAGGTAAGGTAGGTGGCCTACCTTTGAAATTTTAACCCCTTTGTCTCCCATGTGGTCAATTAGCATTCAAACCTTCTAGATGGCCACCTAGGATGGTTGACCAGCCCCACATGGATGAGGTGGACCAATGGGGAAGGGGAGGGGGCCCCCTAACTGGACCTACTACACATTTGCATAAAAACCCACACAATCCTAGGGAATGACACATTGGCTTACAAAGCCTTACAATTGTACATATACTTTCCCAAGGATATAAAAGTAAATAAAAGGACTCAAATGTAAAAATAAAAGTTAATATTCGGCGTCGATTCCCATCAACTCTCCCCGGGTGGGAGGAACTCGACCCCGTCGAGTAGGGGTATGGATGCTCGAGTACTCCGGCGGATCCGTCACCGTGCCGAGTAGCGCGGGTATGCTCCACTCCAAGTGACCGTCACCTGCTCAATCCATATATACTCGATATGCACAAGCTGCTATGGGCTAGAGGTGGACACTCCGGGTGGGGCACTCTCAAAAGGGAAGAAAATAGCTCGAAGACTCACTAGGAATCACCGCTGAGTCCCTATAGGTGACTGATCCGGGTATAGATGTGGAACCGATCCCATACTCATCAAGTGAGTTCACTCGCCTCTTACTCATAAGAGAACGACAATGAGCTTGCACAAGACGCATGCAGACAAACAACGACACACAAACCAAACAAACCACACAAATAAGAAACCGACTCATGCATGACTCTAGACACACCTATTGTTAGTCCGACCCGTACATAGGTGACGGCAGACCAGGACACCCGAATGTGTGCCATGCATGCATGTTATGTAACCGGAGATGGGTGGTATGGGGAACACCTAAACATCTAAGTATGACCCAGTCATGCATGGACGGCCCTTTAGGTTTAGGAGACTTGAGTGGGCTAGGAAAGTCGGGTGTGGAGGAGCCGGGTGTAGGTGTATCGTGGACGGGCTTGGTTGATGTAGATGACCCGACCGGTGGGAAAGGGGTGTGAAAGTGGACTTCCCCTATAAGGTATGAAGGAAGTGATGGGTCATGGGGCCCACTAGAGTAGGGGTCGAATGGGTCAAAGAAAGCGTGACCCCTCGGTTCCTCCGTTACATAGTCCCATGTTTGGAATTCATGAAGGTGAGGGTCACCTCCATCCATCGTGATAGATGGGACCGTGTATAGGAGATATGACTCCTCCCTCGGAAGAAAAGTAATGAAGTCGGGCTCATCCGGTAGTGGGAGAAGTAGAAGAACCTCCGTGGTAACACAACCCGTGGTACATACGGAGGTAATGGACCCTATGGCCGGATGGGTGAAGCTACGACTAGTGGGTTGGTCGAAGCCTCGGGCCAATAAATGTGTAAAGGTCGACTGCCGGTCTAACCCTTTAAGAAGGTCGTCCAATGTGTCCACATAGTGACGAGACCGGAAGGTGGTATGAAATGAGTTGCTTGACACTAGTGGTAGTGTGGGGTCCATTGATGGGAAGGGAGGTGGGACCAAGCCATCCCTGAGCCAACTAAGAAGCGGCTCGGCTATGAAAAGCGTACCCGTTAGAAATACGGGTGGCTCGGGCCTTGGTGGTTCCAAATGAGATGGTTCCGAATCAAGTTCAGAAATATAGAGTGATGACATTGGAGCTTTCATGGATGAGGAAGGAATGTCCTTCTCATGGTGAAGGGGTCCTTGGGGTGGCTCCGGGAACAACCAATCTACCCCGATAGACCGATCTAGACTAGTACTAAACCGATCTAGGCTTGTACTCAACCTTTGCACTTGTCCCATCATGGCTTGGAACATTGCGCCCACTTCATCGGGACTATAGGCTCGGGATGCGGCCATGGTTGCAAAGATGGGGTTGGGCCCCCTAAGAATGGAGATGCAAGACCATTTTTTTTGTTTTGTTTAAAAGCAAAATGTTATGCTAAACAATGCACCTAGACATGACCAAAACCCGGTACGTGGCGGAGATAACCGATCTGAAGATCACTCGCACAAGTGTGCGGCCTTCCCGATAGGCGTAGCCTAACGTTCGGACAACACCTTTTGATATACCGAGTAAAGGGATGTAAATGCGACCCAAAAAGATATTTTTTTTTATTTTAAAACAATGATGACCCTAAATGTGACTTAGACAATGACTAATGACTAGACATAAATGACACTTTTTTTTTGATTTGGACACCCTAGACTCAACCTTGCTCTGATACCAAATTGATGCGGGACGAGACACGGACACGACAAGCTCGTGACTGCCCCTTAACGAGGGAAGCGTCGGACGTACGCGGTTGAGAAACCGGCAGTGAGCTAGGGTGATCGGCTCTCTCGTGTGCCCGGATCGGGTCACGGGACAGTCTCGCACTCTCTCGCAGCAGCGGTGAATGATAATATAGCTAGCTAACGGACCTAAAGCATGCTCTCTAGTAGCGGCATAAACAAGTATATATGAAAATAAGCAAATGCCGAGTGTAGGGAGCGAGAACGATACCTCCACGCGCTCGGCGTGGGGAAGACGGACCCGGCCGAAAACTCGTACTCCCGGGAAACTTAACACACAATAATTACAGCAATGGGAACATGCCCACTCCACGCAGGGAGGTAAAGGGCTATACAAATGGGCCCGAGAGGACCGAATTCGGGTTGACGGGCAGCTTCGGGTGTTGATTCGGCTACACGCGTGTTCACGACCGTGGGGCCCACGTGCTGTCCGGAGGGGCCGTGTGGGACCCGGTGGTACCGCTGTAGTGGAGACACTTGGAGAAGCGCTCCCCGAGTTGGCGGCACGCTGGTTCGCCGGCCAGAGGCCGGGCGGCTCCGTTCGGCACCGGTCGGAAAACCCGATCGGAAATCTGCCAGTTCTGTATTTCAGTGCGCGCTCCGGTGAGAACAGACGTTGGGATCAGCACCGGTTTCGGAATGCGACGAGATCAGAGCCGTTGGAAAGCTGCTTCGAAATAATTCAATCTAGTGGCCTTCATTAAAATTCACCAGATTTATACTTTGTGTTGGCGAATTTTATATGCTGCTGTTGTACAGTAACCGAAGACTCAGATCTAGAGAGAACTTTCATGTTGATTGCCTTTGACCGTGAAGTAGATGTCCGAATTTGAAGATGTGTTCTTCAGCAAGATTGTAGGAAATAAAACAAGGAAACCAAGAGTATTTTTGGATATGGATTTGGAGGTGTTGGTGATTTGTTATGATTTTGGAAGTGGAGGGTGGTCGGATCTGGGATCTGACTAAAAACACTGTATCAGAGGATGAACACGAATTTCTAAAAATAGATATAGGGCTGATAAAAAATGAAGAAAATTTGTGGAGGTAGGGGGTGATGGACAGAACTCCCAATAAAATTGGGAGGTTTGGATAAATCAAAAAGATGGTCAGAATGGGGAGAACTCAGAGGTTCTGTCACTGTAGACAGAAACCTGGCAGATCTGGGATGACAGGTTGGACGAAATTGTAAAAATACTAAAAGATGGAATTTTGGCATGAAACTTTAGGTGGATCTTGGGATACAAGGGTAGAACACACCATAAAAATTTCAGCTTGAGATCTTCACGTGGAGGAGAGACGTTATTCAGACAAGAAGCCTCTATCCAGGATGGACAGAACACCGAAGGTGGCTCCGCGGCGGCGTGATGGCGGCACGAACGGCGGCGGCGACGGCACCGATGATCACCGGAGATAGAGGGGAGGGGATTGAAGATAGAACCACTCTAGAATTTGGGGTTGGAGAAGGAAGAACACCAGGGGAGAGAGGGAGAGAGGGCACACCCTTCTTGCTTCAAGCAATTTTCACATAATTTCTTCATTAATCTCTAATGACACTATACATAGGCTTATATAGAAAATGGCAAGGGGTGGGGGGCTGGGAATTTCGTGGGAAATAAGTCATTTTCTTCCCCCATGTGGTCAAAACTCAAAAAAAATAAATTACATATGAATGGGGCACTCCTTTGACTAGGTAGGTAAGGTAGGTGGCCTACCTTTGAAATTTTAACCCCTTTGTCTCCCATGTGGTCAATTAGCATTCAAACCTTCTAGATGGCCACCTAGGATGGTTGACCAGCCCCACATGGAAGACGTGGAAAAATAGGGAAGGGGAGGGGGCCCCCTAACTGGACCTACTACACATTTGCACAAAAACCCACACAATCCTAGGGAATGACACATTGGCTTACAAAGCCTTACAATTGTACATATACTTTCCCAAGGATATAAAATTAAATAAAAGGACTCAAATGTAAAAATAAAAGTTAATGCTCGGCGTCGATTCCCATCAAGTCAGCTCCTACGAGAGCCACATTCCTTGTATTTCATTTACAGCTTTCAGTCGCTGTGACTCTATTTTCTGTTTTCTTTTTCATTTGATATCTTGTCTTTCCGATACTCTATAGAGAGGTCGGGGTCCCTCCTGTTGGTTCAGGAGAAGGGAGATTGCTATCTCCGGTTGCAAGTAGCTGGGTGCTACTTGTAGGTTCCCTCCTGGTTTGGAGGAAGGGAGATTCGTCTCCGGTTCTGGGCTTGTGGGTTGCAAGTCCAGGGGTCCCTCCTGGTCTGGAGGAAGAGAGGTCTTCGACCTCTGGTTTACTGGTGACGGGGAGTCACTGGTGGGTACCCTCCTGGTCTGGAGGAAGAGAGACTGTGCGTCTCTGGTTTCCAAGTGGCTGGGAGTCACTTGGGGTGTCCCTCCGATTGGGAGGAAGAGGGGAGGTTGTTCCCCTGGTCAAGCTGTGTGGCAGCATCTTGTTCGCAGACTGAGTCTGCAGTTTTCTAGCCTGTGCTAGTGGAAGCCTCACTCCGGTTGGGAGTGAGGGGTGGACGTAGGTCTTTGGACCGAACCACCTAAAAATCTCTTGAGCAGTGGTTTGTCTGTGTGTTTGCTTCCGCTAGATGATTGATTAGGAGCGCTCCAAGTGTCTCTTCATATGTTCAATTGAATTAGTTTTTATTCTGGATTTGTGTTTAGCTTCTGAGTTTAATTGGGCGATATTTCGAGCAGGATACATTCACCCCCTCTGTATCCAGGGCTTGCACCCTAACAGGTTGGACCGCTAGAGTCACTATAGCGGACCAGAGTTGGACCGCTAGAGATTGTAGCGGCCCAAGGTTGGACCGCCAGGCTCTGGGCTGCACCGAGTGGTTTACAGTCCTATTTCTCTTTGACCGTGGTTTCTGTGAGTTGCGGTCGGCCTTGTGAGTGTCCCGGACACCCCATAGGTTTCGTGTCCGTGTTTCTGGGGTGTCTGGAGGTGCCGTGTTACCTCGACTAGTGTGCCCGTAGGTGTGTGTGTTCTGGGCTTTGTGTTACTCTTGATCGAGTCACCATGTACTGGTGTACGTGCGGTGAGGTTCCCCCGCATGTCGTCGGTTTCTACGGAAGATGGCTCCCGGGTGGGCCAAGTGTTTGGCCTTGGACTGCGAGTCCCGTTCCCAGCCTAGTGCTGGAGGTTTCCCGATTTTTCCTGGCATGGGGAATCAGCGTGGCGGATTATGAGCTGCCTTGGGAATCGAGCTTCGGTGCTTTCCACGTGGGCTGTGTGTGTGGCCTTTGACTATGAGTCCAGCTGTCTAGCCTGGGGCTGGAAGGCTTCACAGTTCCCTTCCCGAGGGAATGGTCTCGGTGACTTGTGAGCTACCTCGGTATTCGTGCAATCGTGGTTTTAGACCTAGGGATTAAGCTAGATTGACGGCCTTGTGTTGTTGCATACGAGGGTCTTGACCCCGAGTCTCGTGACTCAAGGACCGTTGGATTTAGTGAGTCTAGAGGACTGTCCAGAGTCAAGTGGCTTGGTGCCACTTGGTTCCTCGTGACTTTCACGCAAGGTGTGTGCATGCTTCATGGAGTTTCTCTTCGGAGAGTGGTCACATCAGTGACTCCCCACTAGTCGTAGCCTTCCGACACGCGTGTGGTCCCACCAGGGAGTGGTGGCGAGGCTACCCGAGAGACGGCTTTAGGCTGGTTACCGTGGGCCTCCTACTGTGGCGGCTCGAGTCCAGGCCGGGTGGACGAACCAGCTAGAGGGCCTGACGTAGCGCAGTTAGTCAGTGTGTGCACACGTGGACGGGGACTTCGGACACGTGCTGACGAGCACGACCCCACCTAAACCCTTGTTCTATGTTCTGTGGTTACTTGTACGGTTTCTCAGTCTCTGCCTGGGGCGCCGCAGCGAGACACCTGAGGCGCGATCTAAGACGCCAGTGGATGCATCTGGCCTTGCTTCATGTGGGCAGGTACTCCTATCACATTAGACGTGACTCTCCTGTTTCTGGGTTCCGTTTCCCGTCTACGAGACGTGGTTTTCTGGACCGGATGGTGTTTCCGAGTTAGTGACCAGGGTGCTAGTAGCTTTACCGAGGTTGCGTCTTGTTGGTGCGGTGTCCGCGACCGGGTGGTCGGGGTTGCACCTTGGACAGCGTGTCCAGGTTGGCCGTGTCCTGGGAGACATGCCTCTACGGCGGAGTTGCCGTGAGTTTTTACTTCGGTAAGTGGTACTACTGTGGTTCTGTAGTCCCGACCGTGACATCGGGGTGTGTTTTTCTGGTATAGTTGGAGTAGCTATAGTGCCAAGTTTTGATTGGCCACCGGTTCGCTGTTCCTGGTGTAGTTGTAACTTTCCTTTTCGCTACCGCCGTTGGTTCCGATTGGGATTCCACGGGACCCCTGCTGAGTCTCTGTTTGGAGACTCATCCCTGCTTTTAGGTGTGGCGGTTCTTCCTCGAGGTTGGAGGGTGCTGTCCAGAGGTTCTTAGTTGGCAGCCCGCCGGGCCGAGTGTTCACTTGGCATGTAGTACGTTTTACTGCTTTAGACTGTACTTTCTGTTGGACTGGACTATGTTGTAGTAGTAGTAATTTATTTCTATTAATTGTTAAATTATCCTGCCTTATTTCCTATTTCTTTGTGCCTCCACACTCCTTTTAGCCCTTCCGAGCCCTCCCGGGTCGTGGGCAACGGGCCAGGATTCGAATGGTATCGGGTTCTTTCCGATATCCAGATCTTGGGTTGTCACAACTTGGACCTTGATTCGCAAGCAACCGGGCCGAACGGCGGACTCACTCAAGCGGGTTCACCCGCGTAGCGCGCACCCGAGTCCGTAGGTGGACCGGCGATGGGGATGGGGGTCCGAGGTTGGACCTTGAGATTCCAGGGGGTTGGCTAGCTTGGGATGGACCCCTAAGGGCCAGGGATGCCCAATTCAGCGGGCGGTCAGCACGTCGAGGGCGTGGGTTGTAGGGTCTCTCTCGCAACTCGCTTCGCGGTGGCACTCAATTAGATGACTTACGGATCGGGCACTCTCTCACCGTCCGAAGGAGCTAAGATGCAATACTAACTAAGCAAGATAAGCCAACAAAGGGTGGGGGCCAGAAGCTCACCTGATCAGTGTGAAGACGCCGATCCCGGCCGAAGACGATGGCGAGCGGGGAGGCGTGGATATGCACCCGCACGCCGCGCCTATGGAGCTTCAACCTAAAAGAAATTCATTAACAACCACTACTCCTCACGCAGAAGGGGTGGACTAATTTAGATTTATACACAAACACTACCTCCACACAGGGAGGGGCGCTAAGCCGGCCAGGCGGGGGTGGGGAGAACTAGGTAAAAGCCGAAATGGTGAACGATGTTTAATCTGCCTGCTTCTAGAACAGCACGATAGATAGTCGATGACGGTTCTGCCATGGGTTCTGCCGAGCTCAGGTGAGGATGAAACTTGTGTTGAAACTTCCTGGGTTAGCCCAAGAGGATGTCTAAATTTTGGGGGAATTTTCTGGCGTCGACGGTGGCTGCGGCAGGGGCTGGAACAGGACCGAACAATTCTGGCTCTGACTGTTCCCAGACTGCCGCTGCAAGAAGACGAGGGCGCCACGAGCACTCCCGA
The DNA here is from genome assembly GCA_022559845.1 of Amorphophallus konjac. NCBI lineage: Eukaryota > Viridiplantae > Streptophyta > Magnoliopsida > Alismatales > Araceae > Amorphophallus > Amorphophallus konjac. The sequence continues at coordinate 50,922,251 of CM040124.1, read as the reverse complement.
GGTCCGAATGATATAGGACCAGAACCTCTGAAATTGTGGTCGAGTATTTTTAGAACGAAGACCAACGGGATCGTCGTTGGAGGTTGGAGTTGACCGTGATAACTGGATCAGTGGAAGGAGGTCGGACCAGGTTCTGGGGAGCTGACCTTGCGCACCTCGGGGAGAAAAACTTGAATTCTTGACTCCGAGCTCCAAAAATTGTTCTGCATCTTGGAGATGGCAGGGGACTTGCAGGAGAAGCCCTCAGCCAAAAGGCGCCTGAAGAAGCCTAGGGTGCTGGTCGTGGAAGCCTCTAGAAGTCGTTGCTGGTCGTCTGCCTGGGAGGGAATGCACAGTCTGGGGAGATCGGCTCCTCTAAGCAGCCCCGAAGTCGGTTGATGGCAAGACCACCTTTGTTGCGAAGATGACTTGATGATCTTTCCATAAATATAATATTTTCCATCATGTTCCTCGTGGAGATGACGGGACAGCCTCTGCAATCAGCAGCTTCTCTGCTACCTGCGAGCTGCTATAGGATCTGTAGCTTGGTGATGATAAATGGGGTAGGAGGGGGGTGAAATACAGCAAGGGGTGATAGTTAATGAGTGTGGGGGATGGGGGAGGGTATTAGGGGTTGGTGGAAGTGGCTGGGAGAGGGAGGGGGCGGATCTAGCAGAGGGTGGAGGGTTGGGGTCACAGGTCTGCTAAGGGTGGGAGAGAGCAGGGCACAAATGGCCAAGGGAGGGGAAGTTTCACTAATTTTTGAATTTTGGTTTAATGTGGGTAGTTAATTGGGGTCTTGGAGATGTAGAGGGGTGTGTTGGGAGATGGAGAGGTGTGTTGGGGAAGGGAAGGGGTGGCTTTGGAAAAGGAATGGTTGTGTTGGGAAGTGAAGGGTTGTATGGGGAGTGTCAAGGGTTGTCTTGGGAGGGGAGGGAGTAATGGTGTGATTAAATGGGGTATGGGGAGGGGAGAGGGGTCTTAATGGGAGTTGAATGGGGAGGAGAGAGAGGGAATTTTTAAAATTGGGGGAGGGGAGGAGCGAGACAGAGAAGGGGTCGCCCCGTCTAGAGAGAGAGAGAGAGAGAGAGGAAGGGAGGGAGCTTCTCACTCCAAGGAAGAAAATTCTCTGGGAATTCAAATTTTTCTCAATATCTCATTAGCTTGAAATGGAAGAAATGGGGTCCTATTTATAGGGATCCCACAATTTACAATAAGTCCCTGACTTTTAGATTAATGACAAGAAACCTAGGGGGAAGGGGGTGCCCCTTGGCCTAGCCCACTTAATTGAGCCCATTAACCAACCTAACCAACCTAATGACAATTAACTTAGGTAGATGACTCATTAACCTAAGGACTTGACTCAAATAAAAGGAAAATTACATAATTATGACTCAAAGAAAATGTGAAAATTACATGTCATGACTCAGAAAAATGTGGCAAACATCATGGAGCACTGTAGCAAACAACGGGATCCTCGAAAAAAAATGGGATGGTCGGTGATGTCCCCATCACAACTACTACCAGTAAAGCCGGTCTTTCCCTACGAAGGCTTTAACCGGTCATACCATTCGGTCTTTGATCCCCAGCTAAGCAACAGGGCCAGTCGAGCCCTCCCAGAACCACCACCAGGCATTCTTGGGGGTCAACCCCCCCCCCCCCCCCCCCCCCGCCTTCGTCTTTGCCACGACAAGAGCAAGGACACCTCTGCACCAGCAACAATCCAGCTGTCAGGCTCCCAGGTAAGCAAAACAAACAAACAAACAACATAAAAAATAGGGTTAAAAATAGAGATGTCCCGACACACCCAGTCACCCTCATCGCAAGGGGGTGACCGGGGGCAAGAAGGCCAATAACCCGGCTGAGGCAGAAACCCGAAAGAGCACCTCAGGCAAAAATGGGAAACCCCTCAACGTGAAAGCCCGCATGGGAGCGTCGAAAACAGTTAAAGGGGGTCGGCTCTGGCAAAAACCTGAAAAGGCGGTAGAGCCGATAATGAAAAAATCTTCCTCTTCTTAGCAGTTAGGGTGGCTCTCCACCCATTCCTCAATAGGTCGTAGGCCTCCCCAGATATCGGCCTTCGGTTAACCCACAACGCCAGACCATTAACCCTGCAATCTCCAGTCAGCCTTATATCACCCTACTTAGCCCACTCTAGTTTCGACCCTCGCTCTGTCACCGCGGATTAATAAGTTCCAGTGTCTACGCAACATCTTGGTCGCCATTCCGGTCAACTCCAGTCTCCGCCTATTCCCAAACTCTTATCATTCCACACTACTACATCCTACATCTCCTACAAATCCAGAACTCCCGAGTCTCAGTATGAGCCCAGTTCCCCCTGCAATCCCTGACCAACCAGCTATAACCCCAGTTACATCCTGCCACGATGAAGTGGCCCCCAGCACCATAATTTGATAATTTGTGAGAACCCTCATTAACGGCGAAGCAATACACAGTTACCCACATCCTCCAGCTCCAGGCTACGTCCCCTGACAGTGACATGCTATGGACGGTAATTCCTTAAAAAAAGAGAGAATGAAAAAAAATATCAAAAAATTAAATAAACAATGGGGTTAAAAATAGGGATACCCTGGCGGACCCGGCCGTCCTCATCACAAGGAGGCGACTGGGGGAAAAAATTGCCATTGACCCTGTTGAGGTGAAAACCTGAAAGGGCGCCTCAGGCAAAATCGGGTAACCCCTCGGTGTGAAAACCCGCAAGGACGCACCGAAAAAAGTAAAAGGAGGCCAGCTCTGGCGAAAACCGTCAAGGGCGGTAGAGCTAGTAAAGAGAAAAAAAATAACTCCATCTCTACTCTTCACTGATGAAAGCCATCAATTGCAATACTGCGCCAATGGCTACCTCAATATCGCCTTGCAACAACGGTGGCCAACACGCCCCCGAGGGTCGGCCATCGCCAGTCTCCAGTTCAAGTTTTCGGTTGCAACGACTCCATAGGCCAGCCGCCCAATTTACAGTCCCAATTTTTGGCTACAACACCTCCACAGGCCAGCCGCCTAGTTCCCAATCCTAGTGTTCAGCTACAACACCTCCACAGGTCAGCCGCCTAGTTCCCAGTCCCAGTTTCCATCTACAACGCCTCCACAGGCCAGTAGCCCAATTCCCAGTCCCAGTTTCCAGCTACAACGCCTTCACAGGCCAGCCGCCCAGTCTCCAGTTCTAGCTCCTGACTACAACGCCTTCACATGCCAACTGATGCGGGACGGATAGCGGACCTGGGACTCTAGCTTGCGGGTGTCCCTAGCGAGGGATGCGTGGGACCGTGCGCGGTTGAGAAACCGACAATGAGTCGGGTAGTCGGCTCTTCCGTGCTCGGATCGAGTCACGGGACGGGTCTCGCTCTCTATCTCGTAGTGGTGATAATATATAATATCGAGCTAATAATCCTATCACATGCTCTCTAGCAGCGGCATACAGAAATATACGAAATAAAGCAAAATGTCGAGTGGGGAGCGAATACGATACATCCACACTCCGGGCGTGGGGAAGACGACCCCGGCCAAGTACGGTAACTCCCGGTAACAAAATATTATAATAATTACAGAAGTGAATTATCACCCACTCCACGCAGGGAGGTAAAGGGCTACAATGTAGGCCCGGGAGGACTGATCTTGGGTTGACGGGTAGCGTTTTATGTAGCTTCAGCGGCACGCGTACTCACGCACGTGGGGCCCACATGCTGGTTGGCGGATCCGAGTGGGCTCGGAGTGGTACCGCTGTGACTTTGGCTCCTGGAGGGGCGCTCCCTGGGACGGCAGCACGCTGGTTCACCTTGCGGAAGGTGAGTCGGCTCCGGTCTTCACTTGTTGACCTTGCTGCCCACGGATCTGAAGTTCTGTTTTTGCAGCGCGCGACCCCTCGAGATCAGCTGCTGCGATCAATCCCGACTTCGGATCGATGCAAAATTGGTTCCATTGGAAAGCTGATTCGAAATACTTCAACCAAGGACTGTGGCAGGAATTTTGACAACTCTGAATTTTTCGTGATGTATTTTTGAACAGACTGACCGACAGACTCAGAAAACTCTAGATAGAAATGAAGTTTCCTGATAACAGACATTGACCCTGGCTCAAACCTCAGATCTGGAAGTTGACCTCCTAATGAAAGTTATAGAGGGGGAAACAAGGAAGACGGGGATATTTTTTATGGATTTTTTAAAGGTGGTTTGATAGGGGAAAACGATTTTCTAACACAGGTGGGTCGGATCTGGACTGCACAGGACAGAACTAGAATTTTAACTGAGTTTTAATTTTTTGGTGGAGAAAAAGAGCTCTTAAATTCGAGAAAAAAAATTGTGGAGACATGTTTGGATGGGCAGAACACCCAGTCCAAATTTGGACTCAATCAGAGAAGGGGAAGGGGATCGAACAAGGGAAACACAGGGTTGCTGTGACACAAAATAGAAAGCTAGCAGATCTGGGGGACTGAGGAGCACGAAATTGGAAAAAATAGAAAACGATAGATAGAAAGTAGGAAAAAAATTTGGGAGAGGGTATTGGCGTGGTGAACCTACCCTCAAAATTTAGGCTCCAACAGATCACGGAGCTGGGAGCTAAAATTTGAGCAAGTAGGCTCTGTCCTGATTTGGGCAGAACTCCGATGATGGTGGCGACGGCACGACGGCGGCACGACGGTGGCGGCGGCGGTGACAGAAGTAGAACTCAGAGGGGCTGAGGAGAAGATATAAGGGCTTCACACCGTAGAGAAGGCAGAAATCCATCTGCAAGGGGGGGGGGGGAGAGGAGGAGGGCGCACCCTTCAATGGCTCTTGCCAATTTCATAATTTTCTCTTCATTAATTCTACTAAAATGGGAATTACATGGTATTTGTATGAAATGTAAAATGACCCTAATTAACCTCAGATCTTAGTTGGGGAGGGGTAAATGGGGGAGATCATAAGTATTTCTCCCATGCGGTTTGGAACCACATTTAATAACAATATAAGGGGGGGGGGGGGGCCTTGACTATAAGGGAGGCATCTTGGATATTTTTTACCACTTGTCCCCCTTGAATGGTCAATCCATCTAGAAGCCACCTAGGACCTTTGACCAGCCCCACATGGACCCCAAGATGCCACTTGGACCAATGAGGAATGAGTGGAGGGTCCTGCATGGCCTACATGGTCTTTTACACAAAAACCCAAAGATCCTTAGGGAATGACAAATTGTCTTATAAATCCTTACAATTAAATACATGTTTTCCCAAAGATATAAATGCAAACTAAAACGACTCAAATGCAAAATAAAAAGTTAGTGGTCTTGCTCTGATGTCCCCATCACCAGCTGCCCAGCCACCTGCCCCAGCCGTAGGCTACAATGCCTTTGCAGGCCAGCCGGCTGGCTCCAGCTCCAATCCCCATCTCCAGTAACAATCCCAGCTCCAATGCCAGTTCCGATCTTGGACCCAGTTTCAACCTCCAGTTCCTATCCCAGTCCCAGTTCTTGGCCAAAACGCCTTCCCCGGGCCACCCGGCCAGCTTGGCTTCGGCCCCCCAGGCTAATGGGAACTACATTTCCGGCTAACAACATGATACTAGCTGATATTCTATCACTCGGTCTGCAACCGACACACCCCAAAATCACCCCAGTAGCCCTAGACCGCGCAGACCACCATATCCCCATAGGTCTATGTCAGCTTCATGTCACACAGACTTTTATCCTTCAAGAGGATTAGCCCCAACACCCAGTCATTCTACCCTACTGCCCAGTACTCAGCCTCTAGTTCCCCACAATCTGTCCCCGGAACCCAGTACCCAGCATCCAGGTATACCATTCTCCATACTCAACCCCCTTTACTCCTGCGCCCAAAAGCGGGTATATCCAGTCCCATGTCTCTTACACCAGTACGCAGTGGGAAAAACAAGCACGACTAACAGCAAGTGGTCACCAGTCCAAGCACACAACACCGTTCCACCGGAGAAGGGAGGAAACAACCCAGTAAACAACCAAAAAAAATCCAGCAAGTTTGTCATTAATACTCTATAAAAGGAGCCCAAGGCATGCCCTTGGGGTGACAAAATCCATACAGTTTAGATGACATAAACGAAAAGGGGGGAAAATACAATCAAACCCTGGGCTCGACCCCCTCCAGTGCTGCTAGGCGAGAAAAGACATCGGTAGCCGCAAGCTCCGCCTCCAGGGTCGATAAAAGCTGAGCGCTAGCCTCGACCGTCATCTCAACCGTCTGCCACTCAGCTCAGGTGCGCTCAGCGGCTGACCGCTGCTCCTCCCAGGCCTTCCTCAAGGCCTCAACCCGGCTCTCTGCCTCTCCCAGCTGTGCGGCACGATCCCGAGACACCAACACAGTTGCCTCGGCATGGCCCCTCTGCTCCACTATGGCTGACACAAGCCGGGTCCTCTACTCCCATGCCTCTCGGATGGCTGCCAGCCTCTGAGTCCTCTGCTCCTAAGCCTCGCAGAGTCGCAAGTACTCGGCCAAGATCCCAGCTAACCTGGACATCCAGAGCTAGCGTGGGAAGTCGAGTGTGTGGTAGCATTGGGTGCACTCTCTCAGCCGCTGCCTCAGACCCTCCAGAGAAGGAAGAGGATCACTCTGCAGGTAGCCTCGAGCCCGCTATAGTAAGGCGACACCCGCACTCACATCCAACAGTGGCTCTGGCGAAGAAACGGACGTAGGCCACCCGATCCCTAAATCCAGGGAGAAGTCGCCTGACGCGGCTAGCACTCTAGTAGAGCCTGCATAACCTCAACAGACACCAAAGGGAGTGAGCAATACATGCAAAACTTCCTACTATAAATAAGGTGGAGAAAAGGCGAGTTTTCATCCCTTACCCAGAGCAAGTCCCTCCGCGCCAGTGGTGTCTTCCGCCGGGGTCAGGGAAGGCAACCCCTCATATATTTTGGTGGCGTCACCCACCGGGGTCGGAGAGGGCAGCCACTCCTCCATGACCTGGTCATCTCCAGCACCCACGAGTGAGACAGGAGGCTCCTCCTGGCTGCCCTCATTAAGAGCCGACACGTGCTCCTCTCCTGACTCCGACGCTGCATGCAACCTAAGGGCGTCAGCACTCCGCCATAAAGCGCAAAACAAATGCCAAATAGGGAGGGGGAGAACCCCCATATACCTCCGGAAGTAGTCCCCATCTCAGCCTCCTCGGTAGAAGAGGCCCTAGAAGAGGAAGAGCTCGAGATCGAACTCTCCTCCGACTCCATGGCCAATCTGCCATTGCCCAGAGAGCCCAACAAAGCCTCCGACAAACTCCCAGAGGTGGCCGGCCTAGAGGCCCTTGCAAGTCAACAAAGCAAACGAGGTTACCACACGACCCAACCTCGTGCAAAGACAACTCTCTAGTTAAGGGTTTCGAACAAAAAACTCACCAGCCGGGGCACTCCCCTCCGAGACCCTCTCAATGTCGATGATCTCCTCGTCGCCCCCAGTCAAAGCCGCTATAGTAGGCCCTTCTTCCACTGCCTCAGTCATATCACGGGGAAGCTCACCCTCCTCTAAAGGTGAAGAAGTACATTTGACCAATGCCAAAAGCAGCCTAGCGTCAATAGATGACATAAAAGCTTATCATAAATGGCTAAGTTCCCAATCACATACCTGAGGGTCCCATGCTAGAAGACCCAACCAGCCCTACGGTGCAGGCAGACACCACGACTGGTAAAGGAGCAAGAGGCATCTCTGCCAGCAGTTGCGGTAGCAAGCCAGGTGCACCCCCAGTAACAGACGGGATCGAGGCATCCATCGCTCCCGGTTCTACCTCGAAAGAGGGGAGGGCCACCGACGAGCCAGTACTGACTAACTCTTGAATCATCTCCAGAGTAGCAGCCAGATCCTCACCTGTCAAATAACAACACAAGCACAGTCAACAACTTCGGCCCAACAATTATGCAACAATGGGAGGGTAATCCCCCCCATAGCAATTCAATGCTTACCTGAACCATCCTGGGTCGCTGCTGGCTCCTACCCGCCAGCCTGTGGGGGCACCTCACCCGGTGCCTCAGAAGGAGCCGCAGTCTCTGACATCTCAGTCGCTTCTGCATAATAGCAGTGACTATCTTAGTCTCCAGAACCAAACACAGCCATAACCATAGTATGTCCAGTCCCAGAAGTCCCTACCTGGCTGGGTGTCCTCTGAGGCCTTCCATGACTCAAAGTCAGGGAAAGTCTCGATGTTGGGGGCAACCTCATCCATCACGCGAAGGAACCCTGCCATATCTATCCCACACTCGACCCCGTCATCAGGCAATGGGTTGACCTCCTGGTGCGGCGAGAAAGCCATGTCTGCCCCAGTCTCCAACGGAGCTAGAAGACACAAATCCAGCGATGCAGGGTTAGTCAATCATCATGGCTAAACCAACAAGGCACAAGAGAGGCGAATACGACACTTACTCAAAGTCGGCTCTACCTCGATGTGCTCGCCAGCCTCAGGCCCTTGAGAGGACTCGCCAGCTTCCACTGCCCCGGTTTCTACCCGAGGGCACTTCCGCCTAGGTTCAAGACCCCAATCTCCACTCCCCGAGAATGCCTCTGTGGAGGGGTGATCTCCCTCCGCCGCAGAGCCTATCAGCAAACACATCAACACAACGTCTCAGACATGCACATCAGAAGATAACAAGGCCGAGACAGCGTACTAAGGAAAATGTCTCACCTGAGGTCGGGAATGGGGTTGACGATAGGGGAACCAGCTGCTCTGGCTTCAAACCCACAGCTCGCGTGGCCTTCGCGACCTCCTCCTTGACGTCCCTCCGGGTGTAACCACACTCGACATGGGACACAAACTCCACAGGCGCGGCTGACCCTATCTCATGGGAAATGTGGCGTCTCCAGTCGTCGACCACAGTGTCCGCAAAGCTCCCCTCAAGGAGCGCCCGATCCAGTGAGCCCTTCTTCTCAAAGCCTCAGTCGGCCAGGAATTGGGCCCACCAAGTCCTCGGCGCCCTCGGCCGAGACGTCCCAGCTCTAGTATCCGTAGGCACCAGTCGCACTTGCTTAAGGGGCTTCAGCGCCCCGCTGCCGCCTCGTCCCGCGGACAACGAGCCCCGACTGCCCCGGGGAACCTACTGTGCTATCCGCTCTACCTCCCAGTGAATCCGAGAGAAGCGAGTCCTCATATGTTCATCATCCAGTGAAATAGGAGGCAGATTCTCCCTCAGAAGATGATCCTCCTCGACCTTCCTGATCGCTAAGGCCTTCTACCGATACAAGTGGCTGTGCTCGAACCACCACTTGGCATAATAGATGTCGAACTGTCCCTTGCGTCCCAACCCAGGTGTCGGTAGTCGCTTCGGCTCCCGACGACAGTAGTAATCCCACCATGCTGTAGCCAGCAAGTGGGTGTCCCAGCCTCTGTATTGTCGGCCCGCTAAGGGAAACTCCTGGTTCGACGGTATCCCCTAGTCGTACCCGAATTTTCAGGTGAACCTGTATGGGTAGTACGGCTCTAAGCAGCTCATCACAGACCGGTGCAGCGCCAGTACCACCGGTCGGATGCTCATCACCCACTCTGTATACAACGCCGCATCCGGCTCCCGCTGATAAGGGAGGGCACAGGCCGCCCCGCCATTCGAAGGCACTACGGCTCTGTCAAAGGGTAGCCACTCCTCGCCCCTACCGGGTAGGTAAGATAGGGCTCTCCTAGCCCCTCCAGCTGTGCAACCACGTCTCGATCTGGCTAGCCGGTGAAGCTAAACAGCAAGGGCGCCGCCTGGTTCAGCCACCGACCCTCGAGTCACCAACCCTGAAACAGCAGGCCAGCCTACACACTGAGGTAGTGGGTCGGCAAAAGCAGACTCCTCTCACATGGCACCTGGATGCCCTCCAGCACCCCCAGCCCCTGATACATGTTGGCTAAAGCCGCAGAGCTAAAGCCAACCTCCGTCCCTCCGCCAATAGACATGCAGGCCACAACAACTCCACTCTCAATAGGCCAGCCTCCCCGTGCGGGACCACGAACGTCGCCAACCAGTACGCCAAGTACGCTGCAAAGTGCGTCACATCCGGCAGCCCAGAGGGTTCCACCCCTCTCGCGGTGCGTAGATGTACCTCGTGTACGTCCGGAACTACAGCTCCACCTATGTGTACTCCTCCTATGGAGTCTAATCTCTCACAAACTCTTGGTAAAAGCAGAAGGGCCCGTTGTAGAAGTGGCGGATCCACACATTCAGTGGCACCCTGGGGGTCTGTGCAGCTCTCTCTCTCCTAGCTATGGCTAAATCCCTCCATGTCTTTAGCATATACCGATAGCTATAAGGAACTCGGTATCGTCCCAGTCCATCAGTATGGCTACGGTGAAGGTCATCCAGCACGACCTCCTCGTATCCCTCGCCGCTGATCGATAGCCCAGAAATCTGAAACAGAAACCACAAGTCAAGTGACGTCTCTCCCTCAGCTGTCACTACTGTGTTCCACCGACAGTTAAAGCGCTCTACCAACGCCTGCAGAAGCCCCGTGTAGCAGGGATACTCGTACAACGTTGCAGTCACGGCATATCTGATGTCAGCCCTGTCCAGTAGTGCCCGGTAGTTGTGCACAATCCCCATCAGCCACTCAGTAGCTCCCTGGCGGTATATGTGGGAAGGAATCACTGCCCAACGGCCGTACCAGCTAACAATAGTCTGTCGCACAATCCCGGCCAGAAGCCTGTGGTCATCATAGCCTTCCCCAGCATACTGCAGCCCCGATGGCTCCAACGCCAACCCTGTAGTGCCCTCTATCTCAGCCCGGTGACGGCCATGCAGGTCCTAGGAGGCATGACCCATCACCCCGACACGGACCCCGAACTGGTCCGCCCTGCTGAAGAAACCTAGGCACTCAGCACTGGGAAACTGCCACTGCCTCCAGTAGTCTCCAGAAAAACTCAGGAAACCATAGAGAACAACCCCGTGCAGGCTGTCCCTGCCTACTAAAATCGCCCACTCCAGTCAGCGGCATACTCCAGTAACTCGGGAGTCTCCCTCCTCCATGGCAGACGGAACGTAGCTCCTGAAAAACTCAAACAGATGGCGGTCCAGTGGGAACCCTGCCGGATAGCCTCCGTTGCTGTCGTAGGTGTAGATCCCACCCGCCTCTGAGATTCGGGCCAACTCCACAGCCCCAACTCCGCTCGCCTGCTTGCCAACGGGGCCCTCAGCTAACGTCGTGTGCCCCGAGTCGAGCTGATCCACACCAGCTGTAGTGATGACTGGCGGGCCCAAGGGAGGCATGGGCCGCTCAGTCCTCCTCACCCAGTGATCCTCCTCTCGGGCCATATCCCTCGGGACATGCTCATCTCTGCCAAATCGTGTCATAGCTACAAGATAAAGCACACAGAAATGGTTAGCACACCAGAAAGTCAATATACATAATGCAACAACACAAAGGCATATGAAGTGTCAAAATGCAACTACAACAACCCAGAATGAGAAGCTCATGGGCCGTACGCCTTCGTCTCCGCCTCCGACGCACACCCCGTGGGGGGCATTTGTTGTACCCAGATAATTTTCCAGCAAAATATTAAAGGATAAGGGTTCGGGAATTTCCCCGAACACCTTTAAGGCATGGGCTACCCGGCCTCTCCTACAACTTGCTCGGCCCGATCAAGGGTCCCTACCAGTTAGCCGTGACATACGGCGACATCAACAATTGATTGGGATTGCTCACGATCACTCGGCAGTGGGTCTTTCCTGCATTCTACACAGCCACCCGGGCCAACCAGGGGGCGCCCTGACTACAAGCCACACCACACAGCACCCAGCAAACAAGGCTAGGGCCTACCCCGAGACACCTTCTCCAAGCCCTCCAAGGTCAAAGGAAGACTCATCTAAGTCAGCCATAGGCTTTGGAGGCCCGCAGCACGTGTATATGGCTCACACATGGGTGTTGGCCATTTCCCCGAACACGCTATGGGCACATATGTCCCAGCCCTTCTACAACAAACCATGGGTCAACCCATGGCTCTAGCACGCTAGTCGGGTTATACAACAACCCCCAGCAAGTCGGGACCACTCCCGACCGCCAGACACACGGCAACGAGCCGTTTATCTTTAGCTCTCGGGCCAACCAGAGGCTACCCTGCTGACTAGCGGTGCAACATGGCACACGCCTCGAGCCGATGCCTAAGTGCCCAAAGTGCCTTTTCCCAGCTCCCACAAGCTTATACCCTCAGCCCCAGGCCAAATCTAAGGCCTGCCAGTCATTCAAATAAGCCAATCGACAACCCGAGGTGTGTTGGGCATTTACCCGAACACCTTGCGAGTGACAGCTACGACTCCACAACAACAGCCCCCACGGGCTAATCCCAGGATCCCAGAGCCCTCTATCCTTTAAAGGACGCCCCCAGACAACAAAAGAAGACCCCTGAGGGCCACCCCTTGGGGCCACGGCTCACCCGGGGAGAGTTCACCCCGGGCGCGACTGCGGCCCGGGAGGGTGAACCCCTCCCTTGGGGAGTGCACCCTCCACCCAGTCCAGTGGCCCCACGGCCATCCCCCAGTCCCAGTTACTCCCAGTTCATGTTCCCAGTTCGTGAGGTTCGTGTGAGGTTCGTTAGCGTACCCGTGCGTGAAAGGAGTCGCGAAGAACGAAGCTCGAGCTCACGAGGAAGCATGCTGGTCAACCCTCAGTCAGCACGCACAAGCGTCTCAGCCACACGCACAAGCGTCAACATATCCTCCTAGTACCCTTGTTCTTTTCTTCTTCTTCTTCTTGGTCAAAGTAGGAAGAAAATAGGAGAAAATCTAGATTTTATAGAGGTGGGGACCGCCCCCTCTCTCCCTCTAACCCTGATCCACCTAAACCCCCCTGGGGTAGGGTTTAGGCGGACCAGCCTCACCCCCAAGGCTGGTCTGCCTAAACCCCCACTAAATCAAAAAAAAAAGAGTTTTTTAATTAAAAAACCCCCAACCCATGCCCAGTCCGCCTAAACCCATGGTTTAGGCAGACCAGCATACCCCCCAGGCTGGTCCGCCCAAACCTATCCCAAAACCAAAAAAGATTTTTTTTTAATCAAAAAACCCCTCCGTGAGGGGTTTAGGCAGACCAGCCCCTTGGGCTGGTCCGCCTAAACCCTCCCACCCCCACTCCGTAAATAAAAAAAATGTTTTTCTTAAGGGTTTACCCGTACCAAGTTGGGACTTCAACTGTCCACCTAAACCCTTCCCTGCCCCTTCAACTTCCTATAAATTACACCCCTTAGAAGCTCAAGGGTCATGCATGCATACACAGAGCAACAAGCAAGGAACGAAAGCAAGAACCTACGACCTAACTGCTGCACCCTCGGAGTTCCTCCGCAGGCATCCAGCAAGGGTCCAGGATACGAGGAGCTAAGTGCACGCGCGTGGTTGGCTTGCTGATCGGCTTGTATACGCTGAGGGTATGTCACACGTACTCCCCTTACGCGGCGTCTAGCCATCGCACACATGTCCATCCCCGTTGCGTATAAGGCATTATGACAACGGTGAACACACCCACATCCCGAGTCTGCCTGTGTGTGACAACCCACGGTGGCTACGCATACGCCACGATGCCGCACCTACTTCTGACACAGAACCACGTGCCTACTACTCACCCCGAGCTAGCCGCCGATCGCTCTGACTGATGACTCGAGTTATCCAGACCCTGGCCTAGGAGTAATGTGTTCAGGGCCGGCCTCGACCCCCCCAGCATGACGACATTCGCCTTCCGAGGCCCGAACCCGACCGCTCATTTTCGAGCCGTGTCCAACCTCTTTCAGGCACCAGCCCACCACAGCCCCTGCTACCTAGGTAGTCGGGCTTGTCTCAATCTCCTCATGGAGAGCCTCTATAAAACACGTGGATATCCACCTTATTATGCATTGACTCGGGGACCGACCCACGCGTAGGAATTGTCCCGCGGCTTGCGCCCATTGTACTTCTGCCCTTTCGGCCTATTCGTAAAGCCTGTGTGGCTCTCATACAGCATCAAACCAGTTGAATACAAGTGCTCGTATACGGGCCCCAATTTTATGCCTACACCACTCGGCACGTGTGCCTAACACCCCTGACCCCAACAAACACCTCCCAGTCGAAAGCGCACCCACAGTTGCAGAATGCTCCCAGCCCTCTCCCCATGGCTTCAGACACATACAGACTTTTCTTCAACACAGAACGATGGTGTTCGGATTCAATCTGATGTAAATAAACACCAATTGCTTGCGGTCGGTGGGTTAAGACATTCAGCACACGATTCCCACAATCGCCTGCGCATTCGCACCCGTAAAACCCCTTCTATCCATGTGTCGCCCGTGTAAGGAACCAGGCCGGGATCAGGAAGAACGCAGCGGAAACTAGAAATTAAAATTTTAACCCGATCGGGTTGATCGCTCCTGTGTGATTCCCGATGATAATCCACAACAACGGGATTTTATTTTACCTCTGCGATGCTCAGATCGCAGCGAAGTGGAAACAATCCCTCGTGGCGGTAATTAGCCGCGCAAGTGAACGGCCTCTAGCGGTATCCACACGGGCACGAACGGTGGAATCTCCTCGTTGTAACACCCCCATGAACGATCTCCTCCGCTGCATCTTCATGATCTCTACACTAGAGATGAGAGGAAGAAGAAAGAGGAGAGAGAGGGGGGCACCCCTCCCTAGGAGGAGAGAGAAGGAGAGGCCCGAGAAACCCTAGATGCTTGGCCCAGGGTTTTTCCCTACACAATTATTTATAGACTTCTCGGTCTTTCACAAAAACCCTATTAGGTCTAATATTTTGAATATACTTCCACCGTCCATAACCCTAATATGTGTGACCCTCTAGGCCCAGTGTCAGTCTGGTTTTAGGGCCAATAAGCTTAAGAACTCCTTCTTAGTCTTTTCATATTATTAATTAACATGGAATTAATTATTTAATCATCTCATGACTTAAATAATTAATTAATCATCTTATGATGAATAATCATCTCATGATTATTCCTTTGATGGGCTTTCAGGCCACGGTACGCACCAAGTAACACTCCGTGACCCCAGAAGACAAAGGGGGTCTATAAAATCACTCTGGGACCTTTCCGTCAACAGTTACCACACAACTATAGTCCTTCATTCATACCTAATGCCCTTTGTCATAATTAAGGGTATGGTCATACTGTTAAACCCTTCTTATCTATGACCTCATGAACGTACTCCAAGTCCCAATGGAAAACTCATTTTCCATTGAACTATCTACCTTGGCCAAGGATTTAACTGAGTACTATTCATAAGGCATTCTCTCTCATGCTATATCTGAGAGTGAATAATCTACTGTTGTCACTCAATTTCCTTCGCATGTATTCCACTGTACCCAAATACCTGAGCATCCAGGACTTATGGATAAAGTCCCTTTGCCAGGAATTAAAATACAGAAGTCCTCATGCAAGGTAACTTTGGTGACTCATGTCAAAAGACCAACTATGTAACTACAACTGAAGAATCTCTTGGTTGAGAGTTAGATATAATTACCATCCAGAGATTCCTTATCGGATCAGTTCAGTGAACCCTATTCTTCTAATGGACACATGCATATATATCGTAGTGTCTCCACACCAGTGACTGTGAGATCAGTCACCCTCATCATATGAGAGGATATCATGTGCACTGGTCTATCCCGATTCTTTGATGTCCTATCTCAAAGATCCTATGACCAGGAACATTTAGAACACATGCATCTAGAAGGTTGATCTCACTATCATAATATCATTATGATTCAACCTTCATAGCCTACGTTCAAGGACTTCATTACATCAAGCGGTAAAAGTATAAATTAATAAGACATAATGAAGAAATTGCCATAAATACGAATGAGAATATATAAGAAATGATGCCATCACTTTATAAGTGATTGGCTTGCAGGGCATACACTTCTTTCATTCTCCGACTTGCACTAAAGCCCATCACCTCCCGCTTCATCTCTATCAGCCTTAGGTGATACTCAACCACATCTTGAGTCAACAGCTTAGTTAGTGGATCTGTAATGTTATTAGTGGAAAAAACTCTTTCTAGATGACATCTTCCTTTTATTTATTATATCTCTAATCAGGTGAACCCATTGCAGAAAGTACAATGACTTCTGATGAGACCACGGTTCCAAATCAAGAGCTGTAACCCTCTCATTATCGGATAACAAGGGTACATGATTAGTGACATTAGCGCTAACTCCCTACATGATGATGAACTATTTCATCTATATAATTTCGAATCATTATTTATTGTCTATTTGGAACTCTTCCAACTAACCGTCGAATCACCTTCTCCACTCACCAGGAACATATCCTTAATTCTTCTCAAGAATATAAGAATACAATTCACAGCACTCCAATGCTACTCACCTAGATCTGTCTGATACATGCTCATAACACTTAGAGCATTTGATATATCAGATCTCGTACATAGTATATTACACATTATAAACCTTTATGCCTAAAGCATAATAAATATTATTCATGTGTTACTTCTACATAGAAGAGTTAGAAAACATCTTTTTAGAGAGGTAAAATTCACATCGCATCAACATGAGACTTATCTAGGTATCATTCCTTGTCAAACCCTTTGACAATACCACCTATGTACGATAACAATGTTAAGTTAAGCATCCTTTCTTGATCTATCTATATAGACCCAAGTTACCAGTGTAAAGGATGCTTCTCCTAAGTATTTCATGAAGAAGTACTTAGACAATGCAACATAACCTAAGATAACTTAACTACATCATTCCTAATGAGTAGTTTGTTATCTACACACAGAATCAAAATTGTAACTTGATGCGGGACGGACACGCGACTCGACTCCAAATGGTTATGCGATCCTCAGACTCTAAACAAGCTTGCGATCATCCCTAACGAGGGAAGCGTCAGACGTGTGCGATTGAGAAACCAGCAAAGAGCTAGGGTGGTCAACTCACAAATTCGTGCCCGGATCGGGTCACGGGACGATCTCGCTCTCTCTCGCAGCAGCGGTGATATAAAAAGTATAGCGAGCTACGATCCTAGCATGCTCTCTAGCAGCGGCATAAAGAAATATATACGATATAAAGTAAATGCCGAGTAAGGAGCGAATACGATACCTCCACGCTACCGGGCGTGGGGAAGACTTCTTGGTTGATCTCGTACTCCCGGAACAGTAAATACATAAATATTACAGCAATGAATATGAATGCCCACTCCACGCAGGGAGGTATAGGGCGACACAATGGGACCCGGGAGTAGCGGTATCGGGTTGACGGGACGCTTCTTGTGTTGCTTCGGCGGCACACGTACTCACGACCATGAGACCCACGTACTGGTCTGAAGGGCCGTGTGGGACCGGGGTGGCACCACTGTGGTGGGGACGCCTGGAGGGGCACTCCCTGGGATGGCGGCATGCTGGTTCGCCGGGCGGAGGCCGGGCGGCTCCGATCTTCACACGTCGGAGTTGCTGCCCACGGATCTGAATTGCTGTTTTAGACCCCGCACATCCCGACGAAAATGGATGTTGCGATCACTCTCAATGTTGGATCGACGCACAAAAGGTATCGTTGGAAAGCTCTTTCAAAATCCTTCGATCTATGGCTGGAGAAAGAAACTTGAATTTCGCGTTGATGGCCTTTGCCGAATTTTCAAGCTGCTGACTCACAGGATCTGAAAACTCAGGATAGAACTAAGTTTTCCTGAGAGTTGGTGTTGACTGTGATGTAGACCTTCGATTCAGCCTTTGAGCCCTTCATCAAGGTTGTAGAGGGCGAAGAGAGGAAAACATGGATATATCGTATGAAAGGTTTGGTGGAGATTTTGATTTTTTATGAATTTTATACTGACTCGGGGTCGGATTTGGATAGCAGAGATAGAACTGAATTTAGGGAAAAGACACAATTTCTAAAAATAGGTAGATGGCTATAGAAATTCGATGAAAATTTGTGGAGGGTGGAGATGATGGACAGAACCTCCAATAAATTTGGGGGTTCCAAAAAAATCAAAAAGGGGGTCGAAAGGTGGAAGAACTAAGCTTCTGCTACACAGATCTGAAAAGGGACAGATCTTGAAGATAGAAAGGACGTGATATTTTTACTGGAGGTTGGGAATCAAGAGAGGAACCAACCCTGAAACTCTCTGCACCAGATGATGTCGGAGTTGGGAGTTAAAACTCCCGGAGTGAACCTCTATCCAGCATAACAGAACCTTGGACAGGACTTCGGAAGCGGCTTCGCGGCGGCTCGATGGCGGCACGAACGGCTGCGGCGGCACCAGAGATGAATCTAGAGATAGAGGGCTGAGATAGAAGGGGTTTCCACCCTGAAATCTTGAAGGAAGAGGGGGGAACCAGAGGAAGAGAGGAGGGGCGCACCAAGCTCCAAGGCATTCAAAAATTTTCTTCTTCATTATTTCTAATAAAATGTGAATTACATCTATTTGTATGAAATGGAAAAAGACCCAAAATAACCTCAGATATAATTTGGGGAGGGGCAAACTAGGGAGTTCAAAATGAATTCTCCCATGTGGTTTGGAACCACATTTGAATAATATATAAGGGAGGGGGCGCCCCCTTGACCAAGAGGAGGAGAATATTGACTTTTTATCCACCTTGTCCCCCTTGACTTGTCAAACCTTCTAGATGCCACCTAGGAGGGTTGACCAACTCCACATGGACCCAAGTGGTGCCACTTGGACCAATGAGAAAGGAGTGAGGGCCCCCTTGCAGGTCCTACTGGCATTTTGCACATAAACCCCACACAATCCTAAGGAAGAACAAATAGGCTCATAAAGCCTTACAATTACGAATCTACTTCCCCCAGGAAATATAAATAAATAAAAGGACTCAAATACAAAAATAAAATGTACATGCTCGGAGTTGATTCCCATCAATTCTCCCCGGGTGGGAAGAACTCGACCCCGTCGAGTAGGGGTACGGTTGCTCGAGTCGCTCCGGCGGATCCGTCACCGTGCCAAGTAACGCGGGTACACTCCACTCCACGTGACCGTCACCTGCTCATTCCGTATATACTCGATATGCACAAGCTGCTGTGGGAACGAGGCTAGAGGTGGACACTCCGGGTGGGGTACTCTCAAATGGGAGGAGGCGGCTCAAAGACTCACTAGGAATCACCGCTGGGTCCCTGTAGGTGACTAGATCCGGGTATAGATGTAGAACCCATCCCATACTCCTCAAGCGAATCCGCTCGCCTCTTAAGGGACTGACATCAACGAGCTTGCACAAGACACATGCAGACTCCTAACAAATCACACACAAACCACACAAACAAGCCACACAATCAACCCACACAAAGAAGAAACAATTCTGACTCATGCATGACCCTAGACTTAATGCAATGACATCACCCACCAAGTGGCCATCATCCGAGAGCCACATCCTGAGCGTCGGTATGCTCTTCTAGACCTTCTGCTGCATAGTACTCATCAGCTAGTTCCGGATTGGCCTCGTAGCTGACAGTCACAAGTCCAGAAGGCGTGGCTTCACCAACCCCTAGGGATAGTGTGGCACGAGTGGGACATTGGCTGGCGATGTGGCCAAATCCATGACAGTGGAAACACTGCAGCCGTGACCTACTGGTCTCCCCAATAAGAGGGCCCTTACCCTTATCCTCCCAACGGGTAGGGGGTGTAGGCAATAAGGGTGGAGGTGTAGGTGCCGTGGGCAACAAGGGTGGGGGTGTCGGTGCCACAGGGTGAACAATGGGTGCCGGAGGGCGAGCAATGGGTGCAGGTGGTTGGGGTGGAGGTAGATCCCGTGGTGGGGGAGGATGAGGTCTAGGAGTGAAGTGCTCCTGATAGGCTGACTCATGAGGTCGAGCCATGGGGCCCGTCGGGTATGGACCTAAGGAACTATGTGACTCGGCACTACGGTGAGGGACGGAGCCCAACCATTGGATGGACTCGAACTCTCCCTCAAATTGCTCCATCTCGAGAGCAACTTGGTATGCATCCTTCAACTTGTCCACCTTGCGGCGAAGAAGCTCATACCGTAGGTGCGGTTGTAAACCAGGCTGAAATCAGGAAATAGTAAGGGAGCTCTCCTCCGTGACATCACATCGCAAATAGTATTCATCGAACTCGGCGATGTACTCGGAGACGGACCGATCTCCTTGGATAAGACTCTGCCACCTGTCTATGAGACGCTGGCGGTAAGTGGCAGGGAGATACTTCTTCCTAAGTTTGTCCCTCATCTCGGTCCAAGTCTCTATCGGGGGCTCCTGACGATGAAATAATAGGTTCTCCATGTTCCTCCAATAGGTTTGTGCCTGGCCTAAGAGTTTCATCCGGGTGAACTTGACCTTCCGTTGGTCCGACATCTCGAACCACTCAAAATATCGATCCATGCCGGCCTCCCAATCAAGATAGACCTTCGGGTCTAAGGACCCGTCAAAAGTGGGAGGATCTGCACGAACGGTCCTAAGGGCCCGTTCATCCACATCTTGATCCTGGGTCTGCCGTGTTGGACGACGATCACGACCATATCCCCTATGCTCATTATCGGACTCATAGTCATGCACCTCGGGGATGTGATGCCTCCTAACCTCTATCCCTTGAACCTGTGGAGTAGCGGGTTGCTGAACCGGGTCTTGTTGACCATGAGTAGGTGGGAGGGCTGCCTCGACTAGAGCCCTCGGGGGTGCCTCGGCTGGGGTTCCCTCTAGTGTGGCAACTCTCTCTACCAAGCCCTGAATGGACTGGTCCGACTCGACGGCCTTATCCTCTATGGCCTTCATCCTTTCTTCTAGGCGTGTGACCAAGCCATTCATCCGCGTACTCAACCCATCCATCCGATCTACCTGTGTAGTCAACGCATCCATGCATGTACTCAACCCTTGCATTTGTCCCATAATAGCTTGGAACATTTCGGCCACCGATGATGCATCGAGACTAGGAGCTCGGGGATCCGCCATAGGTGGTGATGGGGGTGAGTATTGTGTACCTCTATGAGTGGGCATGCAAAGACACACGGAGACACTGACTAATGAAAACACGGACTAATGCAAAGATGATGCACCTAGACTTAACCAAGACTCGGTACGTGGCGGAGTTAATCGATCCGAAGATCACTCGCGTAAGTGTACGGCCTTCCCGATAGGCATAGCCAAACATCCAGACAACACCTTTTTATATCCCGAATAAAGGTATGCTATGCAACCTTGGACCGACTTAAGCTTAGACTCGACTTAAATGACTCTTTTTTTGTTGATTTTAGACACCCTAGACCCAACTGGCGCTCTGATACCAAATTGATGCGGGACGGACACGTGACTGGACTCCAAATGGATATGTGATCCTCGAACTCTAAAAAAGCTCATGATCGTCCCTTACGAGGGAACCGTCGGACGTGCGCGGTTGAGAAACCGGCAAAGAGCTAGGGTGGTCAACTCACAAATTCATGCTCGGATCGGGTCACGGGACGGTCTCGCTCTCTCTCGCAGTAGCGGTGATATAAAAAGTATAGCGAGCTACGATCCTAGCATGCTCTCTAGCAACGGCATAAAGAAATATATACGATATAAAGCAAATGCCAAGTAAGGAGCGAACACGATACCACCACGCTACCGGGCGTGGGGAAGACTTCCCGGCCGATCTCGTACTCCCGAAACAGTAAATACACAAATATTACAGCAATGAATATGAATGCCCACTCCACGCAGGGAGGTAAAGGGCGACACAATGGGACCCGGGAGTAGCGGTTTCGGGTTGACGGGCCGCTTCTTGTGTTGCTTCGGGGGCACACGTACTCACGACCGTGGGACCCACGTGCTGGTCCGAGGGGCCGTGTGGGACCGGGGTGGCACCACTGCGGTGGGGACGCCTGGAGGGGTGCTCCCTGGGACGGCGGTGTGCTGGTTCGCCGGCCGGAGGTCGGGCAGCTCCGATCTCCACTCGCCGGAGTTGCTGGCCACGGATCTGCAGCTCTGTTTTACAGCGCGTGACCTGGCGAGATCTGCTGCTGCAGTCACTCCCGATGTCGGATCGACGCACAAGTGGTACCGATGGAAAGCTGACTTGAAATCCTTCGATCTATGACTGGAGAAAGAAATTTGAGTTTCTCGTTGATGGCCTTTGTCGAATTTGCAAGCTACTGACTCAAAGGATCTGAAAACTTAGGGCAGAACCAAATTTTCTGGAGAGTTGGCGTTGACCGCATTGTAGACCTTCAATTCAGCTTTTGAGCCCTTCATAAAAGTTGTAAAGGCCGATGAGGGGAAGACGGGGATATATCTTATGCAATATTTAGTGGAAGTTTCGAGTTTTTGGGGATTTTATATTGACTCAGGGTCGGATCTGGATAGCAGAAATAGAACTGAATTTGTGGAAAAGACACAATTTCTAAAAATAGGTAGAGGGCTTTAGAAATTCAAAGAAACTTTTTGGACGGTGGGGATGATGGAAAAAACCTCCAATAAATTTGGGGGTTCCAAAAAAAATCAAAAAGTGGGTCGAAAGGTGAAAGAACTAAGCTTCTACTACACAGATCTGAAAAGGGACAGATCTGGAAGACAGAAAGACACGAAAATGGAAAAATGTAAAACGAAGTCTAAAGGACGTGATTGTTTTACTGGAGGTTGGGAATCAAGAAAGGAACGAACCCTAAAAATATCAGCTCCAGATGATGTCGGAGTTGGGAGTTAAAAATCCTGGAGTGAACCTCTGTCCAGCAGAACAGAACCTTGGACAGCACTTCAGAAGCTGCTTCACGGCGGCTTGATGGCGGCACGAACGGCGGCGGTGGCACCAGAGATGAATCTAGAGATAGAGGGGCTGAGATAGAAGGGGTTTCCACCCTGAAATCTTGAAGGAAGAGGGGGAACTAGAGGGAGAGAGGAGGGGGCGCACCAAGCTCCAAGGCATTCAACAATTTTCTTCTTCATTATTTCTAATAAAATGTGAATTACATCTATTTGTATGAAATGGAAAAAGACCCAAAATAACCTCAGATATAATTTGGGGAGGGGCAAACTAGGGAGCTCAAAATGAATTCTTCCATGTGGTTTGGAACCACATTTGAATAATATATAAGGGAGGGGGCGCCCCCTTGACCAAGAGGAGGAGAATATGGACTTTTTGTCCACCTTGTCCCCCTTGGCTTGTCAAACCCTCTAGATGCCACCTAGGAGGGTTGACCAGCCCCACATGGACCCAAGTGGTGCCACTTGGATCAATGAGAAAGGAGTGAGGGTCCCCTTGCATGTCCTACTGGCATTTTGCACATAAACCCACACAATCCTAAGGAAGAACAAATAGGCTCATAAAGCCTTACAATTGCGAATCTACTTCTCCCAGGATATAAAAATAAATAAAAGGACTCAAATACAAAAATAAAATGTACATGCTCGGAGTTGATTCCCATCATAACTATACTCCCACTTATCCTCTTGAACACACAAGACTCTCCTTCATTCCTAATGAAGCCATAAGATTTGATCACCTTGTCAAACGTTATGTTTTAGCTACGAGAAGCTTTTCTTTAGTCCATGAATGGACCTTTGAACGCAACATGCCATATTTAGGTATTCAATGGAGGTGGAATCACTCTGGCTGTAACATGTACACTTCCTCATTTAGATCACTTATGAGGAACACCATTTCACATCCTTCTACCAAATATTATAACCATGGTATGCATCAAAGGCAAGTAAAATCTCAATGGATTCAAACATGGCAACTGGACAGAATATTTTGTCATAATCAACATTTTGACTGTAACGATATTACTTCTATCACTAAGCTTGCCGTGTAAGAATCTACCTATCCATCTTCTCCAATTTATCTTCTCGAAAATCCACTTGCATCCGATGGGTACAATACCCTCGGGTGGACCTACCAAGTTCATTACTTGTATGGAGTACATGGAATCTATATTTGATTTTATGGCCTCTTGCCATTTTTCCAGAGTCAATAACAATTATTGTCTCCTCATAGGTCAGGGGATCACTATCCTCGTTTTATAGGACCTTATTATTCAAACCAGAGATATGTCCAACATATCTTCTTAGTTCTATAGGTACTCGGCCAGACCTATGAACAACTTGTGTGTCAACTTGAATAGGTTCCTTAGTTGACATTATGCTTTGTAGTTCTAGAACTCCTTCTAGATCTACTTTGCTCCCACTGTTCCTACCAACTCTTGATATTTGTAACATTTGTAATATCTGGACCAATTTATTTCCTAAATAACCATGACCTTGTGCTAGCACAACAAATCAAAGTGACTTAGTCAAGTTGGTCCAATAATAGGCAGAAAGTATATATTAGTGTTATAGCCCTTGTGGCAACACAACAAAGCTACAACATTTGTCTACCTTTCCTAAAGACATGACTATGCCATAGACTTAGACTAACCCTCAAGTCAAATGAGTCGTATGGTAGCACAACAAACTCGTTTGAAATAAAGATCGGTCTGAGGTCTATAATAATGATGGTGGGCTACATGGAGTGTTCTTAATAACACACGTTTAGTGGGACAGCCCGAGCTTAAGGTAAATTATTCGCCCTTTCCGTATCTCATATGGTACGGAAGACGTTGATTTAAACGGAACCTTATTCAACATATAAGCAGTGGTCTTTAGGGTATGACTCCCCAGAAAGACAAGGGTAATTCGACAAAGCTTATTATGGGCCATACCATGTCCCACAAGGTACGATTCCTCCTTTCTTCTACACCATCACAATTGAGATGAGGGGAAGGAAGCGTCGACCAAGATAATACACCATTATCCCTAAAGTATTGTGTGATCCATGTACTTGAGTATTTTTCTCCTCGATCCGATCGAAGAGTTTTAATACCCTTTCCAATCTATTTCTCCACTTCACTCTTAAACTCTTAAATTTCTCAAAAGCTTAATATTGGTACTTCATCAAGTACTCATATCATAGCATAGAGAAATTGTTAGTGAAAGTAGTGAAGTGAGAAACTCCTCCTCTGGCCTAGGTGGAAATAAATCCACATTCATCAGAATAAATGAGTTCAAATAACTCCATGGCTCAATCTCCATTTCTCCTAAATGGAGAATCGGTCATCTTACCCATGAGGTATAATTCACACGTTATAAACGATTCACAATCAACTGGATTAAAACATCCATTTTATACAACATGTGAACCTTTCTTCACTAAGATGACCCAACCCACAGTGCTAGAGAAAGGCTTGATTTATATCAATCCTCTTCCTATCAAGAAGCACTACCACACTAACTTTAGGAGCAATATTGCTTAGAATAAATAGATCATTACATAAACTCTCACTGACAAACTCTTTGCCATTCAAGAACATTACACAACTATTATTTCCAAAACTAACATTAAAACTAAGAAGGTTTTAAAGTAGAATTGGAATTAACGTTCCTGATAAAGGGAGAAATATAATAAAAATCTATCAATTCTAAATAGCCCCTGAAGGCATCTTGAGGTCGGTAGTCTCTATTGAAATGGTAGCAACTTTTGCTCCACTTTCAATACGTAGAGTACCCTTGACCTTGATTAAGTGCCTTCTTCTTATCATTATCTAAAGCTTCACCAAGCTTCTACTTTGCCTTCTCTACAAGATTCAACTTGCAGTTCTTCTTCCATCAGCCATCCCCATGGTAATGGAAGCTCCAACTCTAGTCTCTCATAGTCTCATCTATCTTGATAGCCTTAGCCAGTGGTAACTACCACTTAGCATTGTCTTTCTCAAAGACCTGTTAAGTCCTCCTCTTATTTTAGTCTTACTAACAAACATAAGGAGGATCACGCAAGAACTCATCAAGAACATAGACTATTTTCCTTTCGAGTCATGAGAACTATTCTCAACTCCATGAGCTAGTCACATAATTTTGATTCAGTGCATCCTCATTGGCATCTAATATGCCACAACAATACGTGATTCGACATTATTAATCCAAGGGAGAGATGCATTATATAACATTACAGACATTCAATTAAAATATGATCTTTTATTTTAATTTACTTCCCACTAATTTTCAACGACTTTACATAACCCCCATTATGTAAAGATGGGAAACTCCGCTAGTTTCCTAGTGGGGACTAGAATCCCATTAACATTACAGTAGTGGTCTTATGGTAGCACAACAAACCACCCCATACTTAATGAGTAAGTAACTCTTGCCAATTGTAATCTCTTACAATTTCTAGTCATATTCGGCCTCTAGAACACTTGTGATCTTGTGGTAGCACAACAAACCACAAAGTCTTGATAGGTTACACCCATTATTACGAGGTGAGCATGGATTTGTGATGTAGCCCTTGTGGTAGCACAACAAAGCTACACCAGTCCTCCACCCCACACATGGCATAAGCATGCCGTAGTTTAGGTCACTGACCCCTTACTGGGTCGGCCTTGTGGTAGCACAACAAACCTTCCCAAGTTTAAGACAAGCTCACCCAAACTATAATAATGGAAGGCCACCTGGGTCATTCTTAATGCCTCACGTTTACAACCTAATATTGATCGAAGGGGGATTTTATAGATTTTATTTGGTCTCATCAATTAGTGGTATATAATATATATATTGCATATATATATATCATGCCTAATAGAAATAGATTCAAAGTCTATTCTAAAATAAGCAAATAAGAAACACATGCTATCGGTGAGTATGGACAGCTTATCGTGACCTGACTAGAGCCAGATAGTCAGTCACCAACTCCTAAATATCATCACATGACAAACCATACACATCACATGCATATTGGGGCTTAGATGGATCCTGGCGACATACAACTTGCAGCTCGATCAAATGGCACCTCATGTTGATGAATCATCCTCGTCCTCACGTACACGCCTCCATAAAATCTTCAAATATATTTACATGTACAAACAAGTGCCAACAGGCCAAATATTACATTTAATATAAAAGAAGATGTCTTATGGCGAGTACATACCGAGAGAGAGGAAGAATTTACAACACGAAATTTAGAGAGAGGAGGGAGGCACGCAGGCCCCATAAAATACATCCATCAACATAAATAAGCCAGTCATCATTCATCACATGAATGCATCTACCACATCTAAGCGCTGTCCATATTCACCCAATCATCGCACCCATGGCATGCTCAAACATAATTTTATTTTTTAAAAATAAAATAATTTTGGCCTTAAAATAGGGTTTCAGTCAAAATCAGAATTTTGATTATTTTTGAAATAGATTTAATCAAATTAAATCTAGCATCCAAGGTGGAATTTCAATTCTGTAATTTTTGCATAATTTTTTGGGATTTTATAATTACTTAAATATAACAATTCTATTTAAAATTACAATAATAGAACAATTCTATTATAAAAATAAATTTCCTAAAATTATCATCACATGAAAATTAGGAAACTTATTAAAATTGAAATTTCTGAAATTTCTAATTTTAAGTCATAGCATTCTGGGCTCTTAAAGGAGGCAACTGGATTTAAATCTCATTTAAATTCAAAATAGAACAATTCTAATATAAAAATTAAATTTCCTATACTAATCATCACATTAAAATATAGGAAATTGTTATGATAGAAAATTTCCAAAATTTCCCTTTGCCAAACATGCCATCCCTTACCGAGAACGGACGCAAACAGATTTAAATCGTATTTAAATCCCTTAAATGGGGCTCGATCGGCGCATTGCGCCAAAGTCCATGTGCCATGGGTTGACCATCTCCCGGTGCACCAAAGTTAGGGTGGACCACGGCGCAACGCACCGTCGTCTTCTCCACCACACGCGCAGGAACCCTAGCGGTGCCCTTGCGTTCGCCGCCGCCACCCTGTGGCAGCTCCCCAGCACGTCGTCGTCAGACCGCCGACGACCGACCAGTCGGGTCACCAGCGCCGATAGCCACCGTGGGCGGTCATGAGGGAGGGTTTCACAAAACCTCGCGAACCATCGTGAAAAACGCGGCCAACCCCTCTATCTTATGCGAACCTTTCGCAGATGGCATTTGACCCTCTTTCGGAGCTAGCTGGCCATCCTATGTCCCGGGGTTATACCGTGCGACGGAGGCCCACTGCCCTGCAATGCCACCGGCACCGATCACGATGAAAAGGGCGGCCAAATAGGGTTTTTCAACCCTTAGTGACCGCGCATAGGGGAGGGCCCTGCCGCCCCTAATCTCTGCACCGGCGACGCCAATTCCACGCGGGCAAAACACGCACGGGGAGAGACATCGCCGGGATCTCAAAGACCCCTTGGTGCCTTAGGCATCACCGGCGACGATCTCCAATCCATGGTCAGCGGACCCATCTCTTGGGGTTTTCCATGGCCACAAAATAATCCCAGAAAAATACTTACGAAAATATAAAAAAAATTCTTAAAACAAGCTGGAATCACGAGCGATAAACCTGGCTTTGGTACCACTGTAAGGAACCAAGATGGGATCAAGAAGAACACAATGGAAACAAGAAATTAAAATTTTAACCCAGCCGGATTGATCGCTCCTGTGTGATTCCCGATGATAATACATAACAATGGGATTTGATTTTACCTCTACGATGCTTAGATCACAGCGAAGTGGAAACAATCCCTCGTGACAGTAATTAGCCGCGCAAGTGAATGGCCTCTAGCGATATCCACACGGGCACGAATAGTGGAATCTCCTCGTCGTAACGCCCCCACGAACGATCTCCTCCGCTGCATCTCCATGATCTCTACACTAGAGATGAGAGGAAGAAGAGAGAGGAGAGAGAGGGGGCGCCCCTCCCTAGGAGGAGAGAGAAGGAGCAG
This sequence comes from Amorphophallus konjac, assembly GCA_022559845.1. Taxonomy (NCBI): domain Eukaryota; kingdom Viridiplantae; phylum Streptophyta; class Magnoliopsida; order Alismatales; family Araceae; genus Amorphophallus; species Amorphophallus konjac. The sequence continues at coordinate 50,893,645 of CM040124.1, read as the reverse complement.
CCCGGGAAACCCTAGATGCTTGGCCCAGAGTTTTTCCCAATATAATTATTTATAGACTTCTTGGTCTTTCACAAAAACCCTAATAAGTCTAATATTGTGAATATACTTCCACCGTCCATAACCCTAATATGTGTGACCCTCTAGGCCCAGTGTCAGTCTGGTTTTAGGCCAATAAGCTTAAGAACTCCTTCTTAGTCTTTCCATATTATTAATTAACATGGAATTAATTATTTAATCATCTCATGACTTAAATAATTAATTAATCATCTTGTGATGAATAATCATCTCATGATTATTCCTTTGATGGGCTTTCAGGCCACGGTAAGCACCAAGCAACACTCCGTGACCCCAAAAGACAAAGGGGGTCTATAAAACCACTCTGGGACCTTTCCGTCAACAGTTACCACACAGCTATAGTCCTTCATTCATACCCAATGCCCCTGGTCATAATTAAGGGTATGGTCATAATGTCAAACCCTTCTTATCTATGACCTGATGAACGTACTCTAAGTCCCAATGGAAAACTCCTTTTCTATTTAACTATCTACCTTGGCCAAAGATTTAACCGAGTACTATTCATAAGGCATTCTCTCTCATGCTATATCTGAGAGTGAATGATCCACTGTTGTCACTCAATTTCCTTCCATGTATTCCACTGTACCCGAATACCTGAGCATCCAGGACTTATGGATAAAGTCCCTTTGCCAGGAATCAAAATACATAAGTCCTTGTGCCATGTAACATTTGGTGACTCATGTCAAAAGACCAACTATGTAACTGCAACTGCAACTGCAACTGAAGAATCTCTTGGTTGACAGTTAGATATAATTACCATCCAGAGATTCCTGATCAGATTAGTTCAGTGAATCCTATTCTTGTAATGGGCACCTGCACATATATCTTAGTGTCTCCACACCAGTGACTGTGAGATCAGTCACCCACATCATATGATAGGATATCATGTGCACTGGTCTATCTGAATTCTTTGATGTCCTATCTCAAAGATCCTATGACCAGGAACATTTAGAACACATGCATCTAGAAGGTTGATCTCACTATCATAATCTCATTATGATTCAACCTTCATAACCTACGTTCAAGGACTTCATTACATCAAGCAGTAATACGTATAAATAAATAAGACATAATGAAGAAATTGTCATAAATACGAATGAGAATATATAAGAAATGATGCCATCATTTCATAAGTGATTGGCTTGCAGGGCATACACTTCTTTCAGCCCGATCTCTCGAGCCCACGTGCCGTGTCCTGGCGACGCTTCCCCTGTCAACCCTTGGTTCCATAGGTGATTGTCGAGAAATCGACTGGCAGGCCCGCACCCTTTCCAACTAACTTGCACCCCGATATTTCCGTGCCATTCGACCCCTTTTGACTTTCCGTAAAAGGAGAGTGCCCGGTACCACCGTGAGAGGCATGCAACCGTAAAGGAGGATACCCGAGATACATCGAACTCCCGTATTATCATTCCCCGCTGTATTCCTACCTTTACCCCCGTCATCGACATAAAAACCCCCGCAACGGGCGCTTGGGTCAGTAATGTGGTAACCAAAATTTCCTTGCTACGTTCATCCCTATGAAACTCCGAATAGAACGCTCATCATAAGTCCCACCGTTAACCTGGACCTTTCGTCCTTGTTAATGATTAAACCTACTTTGCCTCGGCATTTAGCCGATACCGATGAACAAACCAACGCTGATCCTCGTCATCATTGGCAAGATCGGTGAATATACTGTTAACTCGGACCATTTGTCCTTGTTAATGAATAAACCTACTTTGCCTCGGCATTTAGCCGATGCTAATGAACAAACCAATGCTAATCCTCATCATCATCAGTGAGATCAGTGAATATACCATTAACCCTGGCTAAATGCCGATGAATAAACCAACGCTGATCCTTGTCATCATTGACAGGATCGATAAGGATACCGTTAACTTGGACCTTTTGTCCTCGTTAATGAATAAACCTACTTTTGCTTTGGCATTTAGCCAATGCCGATGAACAAACCAATGCTGATCCTCGTCATCATCGGTGGGATCGGTAAGGATACCGTTAACCCGGACCTTTCATCCTCGTTAATGAATAAACCTACTTTTGCTTCGACATTTAGCCAATGTCGATGAACAAACCAACGCTGATCCTCGTCATCATCGGCGGGATCGGTAAGGATACCGTTAACCCAGACCTTTCATCCTCGTTAATGAATAAACCTACTTTTGCTTCGGCATTTAGCCAATGCCGATAAACAAACCAACGCTGATCCTCGTCTTCATCGACGGGATTGGTAAGGATACCGTTAACCTGGACCTTTCATCCTCGTTAATGACTAAACCTATCTTTGCTTCAGCATTTAGCTAATGCAGATGAACAAACCAACGCTGATCTTCATCATCGTCGGTGAGATCGGTGAATATACCGTTAACCCGGCCCTTTCGTCCTCGTTAATGATTAAACCTACCTGTAGATAGATTAATCTACCTCGCCCCCGAACTAATGTGTATAGGCATATGCATGATCATGCATCAATATGAGCAAAGAAAAGGGGCGATGGAGATATAGAAGTGACCGTGATCGCCACCCAAGGATTAGCAATAGGAAATAGATGATATAATGAATAACGACCTACTGCATACCTTGGGAAAATATGGAAGAAGACGCGGCCTAAAGAGAAGCCGCTACAAGGTGTGATCGCACTTGAAGAGGGACATGGGAACCGATGTGGGTGACACCTCCTCACCTCCTAGCCGGCTAGAAAGCAAGGGCCTCACGTTCTATCAACAATCTCCTGCAAAGCAAAGCCACAAACACAAGAGAAAATCCATTAGAAACATGTGTAGTATATGTCTCGAAATGATAAAGTAGCGTGAAAGAAAGGGGGAGAACACACCGGGGGAGGGTTTTTAACCCTTGTAAGCGAATGCAAATTAAAGGTGGGTGTATTGTGCATGCATAGGATTTGAAATCACAAGAAATGATTGAGAGAATAAGGAGAAAAGTGATGTACAAAATGGAGAAAAATACAGGTATGCAAAAACAGTGTGATTTGTGATGATTTTACAAAAGTAGGAGATGAGAACTAAGGATAGGAGCAATGAAAATGTGCCCAAAGAGATGGAAATCAAAGATGATACTTCCCTCTATGTAGTGGGGTCAAAGGGATGGGTGTACGACGCAGCAAGGCTCCGCCCCGAATCGACGAAGAGCATCCTGTCGCACAGGTTCAGAAGATGTGCAGAAAACCCAGAATCTGTGACGAAATGGAAAAAGTGAGGGCGCAGAAGAGAGGGCAAACGATGATGAAATGAAGCCCAAATAGAATGGATATGAAGATAATACTTCCCTCAACAGCCTGGGGTCAGAGTTGTGAGACGATGATCCAGCATAGCTTCGCCCCAGGTCCGAAAAGAGCCCCCCCCCCTGTGAAATGGATAGAATTTATAGAAGTTGCTGAAAACCCTAACTTTCTCTCACGATTTCCAAGGATTGAGACAACCAAATCTCGAGATATATGGATCAATCTCGACATAATAGTTAAGATAAGAGCTAGGAACAAATGGGACTCTATTTGGTGGAAGGATCTGGAAGATATTCACGCCGTAAGAAGGGCCTGGAGCCTAATTTGGAAGAATTTGTTGCACGAAAATGCGTAAACCCAGAACTTGCGTCCACGATTCCCACAGATATACTCCACTAAAACTTTAGTTCTATGGCTTAAACTCGAGATAATAGTAAGGAGAAGAGATAGAAACAAATGGGAGTTGATTTGGTGGAATATTCGGGAAGATAGAGCCCTGACAAGGAGACCTTGGCGTGCACAAATCGACCAGAGAGTCCAACGGCGAAGAAATCAGAGTTCAGGATCATCTGGACTCTCTGGGGAAGAAACGGTCTATCGCGCGGCCGCTTCATGAAGAAAATGGTCTAGGGAGGACCGCTAAAGGGACCCAAACGGTCATGGGATGGACCGCCTGGCGACTAGGGACGACCGGGAGGCTTCTGGCACAAAAATTGAAGAAACTGTCTTCTAGAGACCATTTTTTGATAGTAGCGGTCTCAATAAGACCGTCAATTGACATTTCAAAAATAATAAAAATAATAAAAAATTAAAAAAGTTACTATTCATGGTGGTCATCTGTTGACCGCCACCTCAAGGTAGCGGTCAACATTTGACCGCCCCCCTCTAGGTAGCGGTCAACAGTTGACCGCTATCCTGGGGTGGCTACCAGGCTCATACGACTTTAGAAATTAGAGAATATCTCAAAAACGGTGCAGAACTAGCGAAAGTGGTAGGAGAAGAAATTGTAGACAACAAAAAATTGAACAACTTTCATGAAGGGAGCAAGATGCGAAGATGAGCAGAAGAGGGAGAAATAGGGCAAGAACAGAGAAAAACACTGAGACTTGAAAACGGTAAAGAACTGGCTAATGGCATAGAAGAAGAAAATGTAGGACTTTAAAAAAATGAACAACTCTAGTGAAGGGCACTTAAGGAATAGAGGAATATAAGGGGATGAAAAGGGGCCACGTTCAGGACTGCGCAGTGAAAGGGGCCGAATGCTTGATGGAAGTTGACCTAAACGGGCCGTAAATCGACTTGGAAGGCCGGAAAAGGCCGAAAACTGAGGAAACAACCCCCATGGCTCAATGAAATCATGATCTCCAAGGCTCAAAGGGAATGGAACAATAAAATGGGGTAGAAATCTATCCAAGAAAGGCTCCAAAACAATGGTTAATTCGGGACATCAAAAATGATGAATAAGAGAAATGACGCAACTTGCGGGCTGAAAACAGGTGTCAACACTACCTTTGCTTCGACATTTAGCCAATGCCGATGAACAAACCAACGCTGATCTTTGTCATTGTTGGCAAGATTGGTGAATATACCGTTAACATAGACCTTTCATCGTCGTTAATGATTAAACCTACATTTGCTTCGGCATTTAGCCAATTCTGATAAATAAACCAACGCTGATCTTCGTCATCGGTGAGATCGGTGAATATACCATTAACCCTGATCTTTCATCCTCGTTAATAAATAAACCTACATTTGCTTCAGCATTTAGCCAATGCTGATGAACATACCGATATCGATCTTCGTCGTCATCAGCAAGATCGGTGAATATACCATCACCAAATACCTCATTAGGGAATGACGGATATGTCTATTCATAAAAAAAATGGGGTTTAAAATAGAGGTGCCCCACCGGACTTGTTCAGATATCTTGGGCAAGGGCATGAATGGCTACGACCCAGCTATGGTGAAAACCTGAAAGGGCGCTGCTGGCCAAATCGGGTACCCCGCCACTTGAAAACCCGAAAGGGCGCGTGGGCAAAATCAAGAGGGGGCCGGTACCGGAGAAAACCCAAAAGGGCGCATGTACCGGTAATGTGGTAACTAAAAGAAAACAATATAATATCTTCTATTTGGAAGCCTCTCCTATGGTCAAATTCGCAGCTTGATCACAGGGATTCCCGCATAAGAATATTCCTATATGTCCCACCGGCATAAGTCTTATGCCTATGTTGTAAAAGACTCTTTTGCTTCGGCATTTAACCCATGCCGATGAACAAACCTACTATCGATTTCCGTCATCATCGGTGAAATCGATGAATAAGCCGTCGACTCGGACCTTCCGTCCCTGTCGATAAACAAACTATTTTGCTATGGCGTTTAACCCATGCCGATGAACAAACCTACTATCGATTTCTGTCATCATCGGCGAAATCGGTGAACAAACTATCGACTCGACTCTTCGGCCTTGTCGGCAAATAAACCCCTTTTATCCTTCGGCGTTCGGCCAATAACACTCCCTACCCATGTTAATAAGATCTAGAGGGACATTTAAGGGACTTCATATTTGATCCAAATAAAATAAAAAAAATGAAATTCCTAATTAATTCTAATGGGGGGGACAAGGTAGGAAAGGTAGGTAGCCTACCTTTGAATTTTTTTAACCACTTGTCTACCATGTGGTCAATTGGCATTCCAACCTTCTAGATGGCCACTTAGGATGGTTGACCAGCCCCACATGGTCTAGGTGGATCAATGGGAAAGGTGTGAGGGTCCCCTTGCTTGGGCCTATGGGAATTTTACATATAAACCCACTAAGACTTACAATTGTGTACCCATATAACACAAGGGTATACATACAAAGATGAAAGGACATAAATGCAAACAAAATGCGGACGGTCTTGCCTCGATGTCCCCATCAATTCTCCCCGGGTGGGAGGAACTCGACCCCGTCGAGTAGAGGTATGGATGCTTGAGTACTCCGGCGGATCCGTCACCATACCAAGTAATGCGGGTATGCTCCACTCCAAGTGACCGTCACCTGCTCATTCCATATATACTCGATATGCACAAGCTGCTGTGGGCTAGAGGTGGACACTCCGGGTGGGACACTCTCAAGATGGGAGGAGGCGGCTTGAAGACTCACTAGGAATCACCGCTGAGTCCCTGTAGGTGACTGATCCGGGTATAGATGTAGAACCGATCCCATACTCATCGAGTGAGTCCACTCGCCTCTCACTCATAAGAGACTGACATCGACGAGCTTTGCACAAGACACATGCAGACAAACAAATGACACACAAACCATGCAAACAAACCACACAAAACAAACCACACAAAGAAAAGCACATTGACTCAACTATGACCCTAGACACACCTACTGTTAGTCCGACCCATACAGGGGTGACGGTGGACCAGGACACCCGAACGTATGCCATGCATGCATCTGACGTAACCGGTGGTTGACATCATGCAGAAATCCTAGACCTCCTAAGGTGGGCTATGCATGCATATGGGATGTGGATGTGGGAGGGCCAAGAGTATCTCCCCTAGATGATGGTGTATCTTGTAAGTGTACGGGCTTGGTGGGCATAGACGACCCGGCCCGTGGGGAAGGGGTGTGGTAGCGGACTCCCTCGAAGAAATGAAGTATATAAGGTGGGTCATGGGGTCCACTAAGGAATGGGTTAAAGGGATCAAAGAAGGTATGACTCCTTGTGGTGGGTTCCCACAAGTCACGGTCCCACGTGTAGAAGTTTTGAAGGTGTGGACAGTCACCTTCTTGCATTGTGACGGGTGGGACGGGGATCGTAGGCAAGAAGTATGATTCCTCCCTCAGACAAAAGGGTATGAATTCGTGCTCGTCCGGTAAGGGGAGGAGTAAAAGGACCTCCGTGGTGACACAACCCACGGTGCACTCGGAGGTAATCGACCCTAAGGCCGGATGAGTGAGGCTAAGACTAGTGGGTTGGTCAAAGCCTCGGGCCAAAAGATGCGTCAACTTCCATTGTGAATCTAATCCCATGACAAGATCGTCCAACATGTCAACATGGTGACTAGATCGAAATGTGGTATGGAAGGAATTGATCGGCACTAAAGGGAGGATGGGGTCCATAGGTGAGAAGGGAGGTGGGACCAAGCCATCCTTGAGCCAACTAAGAAGCGGCTCGGCTATGAAAAGCGTACCCATTAGAAACACGGGTGGCTCGGGCTTGGGTGGCTCCAAATGAGAGGGTTCCGAAGCAAGTTTGGAAATAAAGGGTGGTGAGCATGGGTCCGTAGGCGGAGCGGACTGATACGAGTGGACGGGTGGTGACACGGAGATGGTCGGCCGAAGGATGTCATGGAAGATGAACTTGCCGGGTAGGTGAGATGGATATAAGGTGCATGTCCTCCTATCCCGGTCAAAGATCGCTCTCCTCTCTTCCAATCAAGGTCGCCCTAACATAATGTATGGGCCTATTAGAGCACCAAGGTTGCATCATGCACCATCGCAGTAAAGAGTGGAGCCGATCATCCTTTCAAACTCGACAAAAGCAAAATCCCCATCGCGGATAATCTTACCCGCCTTGGAGAGGGACTCCACGATATAAAGAGAAACCCAATTATATGAATCCTTATGAGCGAAATGGAGTCTCGTTGTGGACCCATTGGGTAGAGTAGCTTTAGTAAGGAGATGAGTGAAAGCTAATGGTCGGGCCATGAAGGCATTGGATTGAGCCACAAAGGATGTCCATTCGGACGCAAAGTCTTGGGGAACGGCCATGGCGGTGGCGGGTAGTGGACATGCAGGCACACGGACTAATGCAAACACAATTAATGCACCTAGACTTAACCCAAACTCGGTACGTGGCGAAGATAACCGATCCGAAGATCACTCGCGCAAGTGTACGGCCTTCCCGATAGGCGTAGCCTAACGTTTGGACAACACCTTTTGATATACCAAGTAAAGGGATGCGATGCAAAAAGACATTTTTTTTACACCCTAGAATCAAACTCGCTCCGATACCAAATTGATGCGGGGCGGACCACGGACATGACAAGCTCTCGATTGCCCCTTAACGAGGGAAGCGTCGGACGTGCGCGGTTGAGAAACCGGTAATGAGCTAGGGTGATCGGCTCTCTTTTGTGCCCGGATCGGGTCACGGGACGGTCACTCTCTCTCTCGCAGCAGCGGTGCTACACATCATATAGCGAGCTAGATATCCCTACACATGCTCTCTAGCAGCGGCATAAAGATATATATGCGAAGGAAAGCAAATGCCGAGAAGGGAGCGGAAACGATACCTCCACGCTACCGGGCGTGGGGAAGACAGACCCGGCAGACCTCGTACTCCCGGAACAAATATTACACATTAATGACAGCAATGAAATATCTCCCACTCCACGCAGGGAGGTAAAGGGCTACACAAGTGGGTCCGGGAGGACGGAATTCGGGTTGACGGGCGGCTCCTCGCGTCTCTTCGGCAACACACGTACTCGCGACCGTGGGGCCCACGTGCTGTCCGGAGGGTCCGTGTGCGACCCGGTGGCACCGCTATAGTGGGGACACCTGAGGAAGAGCCCCCTGGGATGGCGGCACGCTGGAATGTCGACCGGAGGCCGGGCGGCTCCGTTCGGCACCGGTCGGAATAACCGGCCACGGATCAGCCGGTTCTGTTTTCAGGCGCGCGCTCCGGCGAGAACGGACGCTGCGATCAATCCCAATGTCGGATCGGGGCGCATGAGCTATCGTTGGAAAGCTCTCTTGAAGTAATTCAATCTAGGCCTAGAGATCGAACATGGATCTGCACGGATCTGGGTTTTATTGAATTTTTGAGTTCCTATTATACAGTGCCCGAAATCTCAGAACAGTAGAGGAGTTGTCTGAAAACTACCGTTGACTGTAAGGTAGATGTCTGATTCAGCTCCTGAGGTCTTCATCAAAGTTGTAGGAAATTGAACAAGAAAGACAGAAATATTTTTTGTGACAAGTTTGGAGGTAGATACGAATTGTTATGATGTTTCTACTAGCAGTGGGTCGGATCTGGAAACTGGCTGACAACACTGTAGCTGAAGAAGAACAAGATTTTTATAAAATAGGTGGAGGGCGGATAAAAATTCAAGAACAATCATGGATGGAGGGGTTGATGGAAAGAACTCCCAGTAAAATTGGGAGCCCTAGGAAAACTCACACAATGGGTCGAAGATGGAAAACTCAGGCGGACTGGAAATCTGATCTGAAAACAGGCAGATCTGAGCTGAACAGATGAACGAAAATGGAAAAATAGTAAATGATGGAATTTGGACTGGATTTTTTTTGTGGAGGTGGGGATTGAAGATAGGAACACACCATAAAAGTTTCAGACCAAGAAGGTGTCGTGGATGATAGTAGGAATTCCGAGAAGGAGCTTCTGTTGGCTGAAGATAGAACTTCGACGGTGGCTCGATGGCGGCTTGTTGGCGGCACGAACGGCGGCGGCGGCGGCACCGGTGAAGATCAGAGGTTGATAGGGGGAGATAGAAGATAGATACACTCTAGAATGGGGGTTGGGGATGAAGAAACCAGAGGGAGAGAGAGGGGAGGTCGAAATTCACTCAAGGGGGGGCTCTTGCACAATACTTTTTCTCATTTCATTAATTCTAGAATATTAGAAATACATGACTTATATAATAAATAAAAAAAGACCATGAATACCCTTAGATTTAGGATCTGGAGGGACATTTAAGGGACTTCATATTTGATCCAAATAAAATAAAAAAAAATGAAATTCCTAATTAATTCTAATAGGGGGGACAAGGTAGGAAAGGTAGGTAGCCTACCTTTGAATTTTTTTAACCACTTGTCTACCATGTGGTCAATTGGCATTCCAACATTCTAGATGGCCACCTAGGATGGTTGACCAGCCCCACATGGTCTAGGTGGACCAATGGAAAAGGGGTGAGGGTCCCCTTGCTTGGGCCTACGGGAATTTTACATATAAACCCACTAAGACTTACAATTGCGTACCCATATAACACAAGGGTATACATACAAAGATGAAAGGACATAAATGTAAACAAAATGTAGATGATCTTGCCTCGATGTCCCCATCATGATGGATTGGCGACAACCCTCTGTCTAAAATTGTAAAGGAAAAGTAGAACGAAGAAGAAAGAGCCGTAAATCGACAGCAAGTATGTAAAGCAGAAATTGAAGAAACGTCATTGCACAAAAAGAGAATTACATGACATCACGGGGCATCCCCCAGTATACATGAAGTACGCGAAAGAAAAGCAAAAAAAGATAGAGACAAAGGAACAAAAGAACGGGTCAACTACTGAGATGGCTAGCGAAAGATATCTTCGAATTCAAGGATCCCCAAGGAAGGGTGTCTGGCGAGTTCCTGTATGCGAGATTCCTCGGCTTCGAGCCTTGCTAACTACTCTTGGAAAGAAATGGCCTGGCCTTCTGCGAGTATGGCCTTGTAAGGATTCGGTCCGCCCGGTTCGGGCAACGCAACGGATATTAAAATTTTATAATCTGAACCCAGGCTTTGTGGAATCCTATAACCGTGCTCTAATCGATGCAATAATTACTCCCAACCCCTAACTGCGGGTTGCAGATTTTACCTTGCACGGAAGGACGCTGTCCGCAGTGTCCGATGCAGATTTTCACGAACGCCGAGCGACACAGATGTACGGCCTCTAGAGCTGATCCACACGGATCCTCGCGCAGTGACGGTATCCTCCCGTCCTTCCTCCGCGCACACAAGCTACGGATCCTCCAAACACTATTCTTCTTCTCGAAGCTTCCCCCTTCAAGACAGAGAGAGAGCTATTGGGGAGAGAGAGAGCAAGAGGGAGGAGAGGGGAGGAGAGAAGCTATTCTTCTTTCCTTATAATGCTTGGTTAAAGGAAGAGAAGAAGAGCTTCACGTAGGATGCATATATATAAAGGTTGTGTGCTTTTCAAAAGAACCCATAGGGACCAATATTGTATATGTATCCTTATTATTATTGTACATATGTATTAAGCTCTTCTTATATTCCTTTCCAAAAGGAATTTAAGGCTTTTAACATATACATTTGTACAATAATACTCCGCCACCCGAGAATCCATTGTGTGTGATCCTCTAGGCCCATAGTCACTCTAGTTTAAAGCCCATTATGATGGGAATCAACACCGAGCACTAACATTTTTATTTTATATTTGTGTCCTTTTATTTACATTTATACCCTTGTGGAATTGGGTACGCAATTGTATGGCAAGTATAAGCCAAAATGTGAGTCCTTAGGTTTTAGTGGGTTTATTTGTAAAAGTCTAGTAGGTCCAGCAGGGGGCCCCCACCTTCTTCCCCATTGGTCCACCTAGGCTCTAGGGCCCATGTAGCGCTGGTCAAATGTCCAAGGTGGGCTTCTAGAAAGCTTGACCATTCAAGGGGGACAAAGGATAAAAAAATTCAAATTTGGATACTCATTAGTCAAGGGGGCGCCCCCCTTTAATCATAGTTTAATAGGTGTTGTATTTTTAATTAATGTGGCCATTTGACCACATGAGGAAACAATGTATAATACCCCATTTGCCCTCCCCAAATCCTAGATCTAGGGATAGTTTAGGTCATTTTGTATTTCATATAAATACCTTATATTTCTCATTTTGATGGAATTAATGGAAGAAATTTTGTGAAATTGCCAAGAGCAAGGCCCAAGGGCGCCCTCCTCCTCTCTCCTCTCTCCTCTCTCCCTCTTGCAGATGGATTTCTGCCAATTCTAGAGGTGTGAAGCCCCCCCCATCTCCCCCTCTCTGAGTGAGACGCTCAGCACCGCTGCCGCCGCCGCCATCGAGTCGTCATCGCACCGCCATCGCCAGAGTTCTGTCCAAATCAGGATAGAGGTCCCTTGTCCGAATTTTCTCTCCAAAACCTTAGATCTGACGAAGCTGCGATTTTGAGGGTAGGTTCCCCACATAAATCCCCATCTCCAGAAAAATTCCCACGATTTTAAACCTTCATTTCATTTTCGTTCCCCTTTAAGCTTCTAGACCCACTCAGATATGTCCCTGTGTAGATCTTGTTATAGCTGCCATGTTCTTCCCTTGTTAGACCCTCTTCACCATTTGTGATTGAGCTCAAATTTAGACTGGGTGTTCTGCCCACCGAAACCTACCTCCACAATTTTTTTCACGAATTTAGAAGTTATTTTTTCTCTCTGAAAAATTAAAACTCAGGCCAAAATCTGTTCTGTCCTGTGCAGTCCAGATCCGACCCTCGTCCAGTCAAAAATCCATTTTCCTTGTCAAACCACCTTTAGAAAATCCACAAAAAATATTGGCATGTTCCTCTCTTTCTCCTCTATCTCTTATAAAAATCCCAGCCTCCAGATTCGATGTTTTCCCTCAGGTCAAACCCCATTCTCAGGCAGATCCAAATCTGTCCTGCCAGATCTGGTTCTGTGAACCAGCATGTTTTAAATTCGACCAAGGCCATTACAGAGATATAAAAAATTACTTCTCTAGCCTTGGGTCATAGTTCTCTGAAAGAGCTTTCCAACGGCGCTAATCTCGCGTCAATCAGAGGTTGGGGCTGATTGCAGTAGCCGTTCTTGCCAGGTCATGCGCTGCAAGGATAGAAGAAACAACTCGTGGACAACAAGCAACAATCACCCCCGGGCCGGCCGCCTCACCTTCCACAAGGCGAACCAGCACGTCACCTTCCTAGGGAATGTCCCTCCAGGAGCCACCGTAGCAGCAGTACCATCCCCGGCCCACTCGGCCCACCAGCTAGGATGTGGACCCCACGGTTGCCGGCAGGCGCCACCACCGAAGCTGTCCAAATTGTGGCCCGTCAACCCAAGATCAGTCCTCCCGGGCCCCACTTGTAGCCCTTTACCTCCCTGCGTGGAGTGGGTAGTAAATTCATTTCTGTAATTATTGTTAAATTTTTACCGGGAGTTACCGTACTTGGCCGGTGTAGTCTTCCCCACGCTTGGAGCGTGGAGTTAAATTCGCCACTCTCATATCGCATTTGCTTATCTTGTATATTTTTGAATGTCGCTGCTAGAGTGATAGGAACGTAGCTCGCTATATTATTTCAATCACCGCTGCGAGAGAGTGAGCGTGACACGTCCCCTGACTCAATCCGAGTACACACGGAAAAGCCGATACCCGAGGCTCATTGTCGGTTTCCCAACCGCGCACGATCCCGCGTTTCCCTCGCTTAGGGACGTCCGCGAGCTAGAGTCCAAGGTTCGCGTCCCGTCCCGCATCAAATTGGTATCAGAGCGGAAGGTTGAGTCTAGGGTAGTCTTTGAGTAAAAATAAGAAAAAAAAGTCATTTAAGTCTAGAGAGAGTCTAAGTCGGTCCAAGGTTGCATTTGCATTCCTTTATTTGATATATCAAAAGGTGTTGCACGAACGTTAGTTTACGCCTATCGAGAAGGCCACACATTTGTGTGAGAGGATCTTCGGATCTCGGAACTCCGCCTAGTACTGGATATGGGTTGAGTCTAGGTGTGTAGTTGAGTCAGCATTCCAACTTGCATTGTCGTTTTAGGGTCGTGTCTAGTGTCTTGTCACCAGCTGTCGGCATGACCATCTTATAGCTCCCCGTGTCCCATCGATCCCCAAAAGCCCACATCTTATGTATGGTGGCGATACGCCCAAAGATGGGAAAATCAACCCCACCACCCCCGTAGGCCCGTAGCCCGGGACTTCTATGGCTTCAAAGTCCCAAGCGACTACCTAGAGTGGGAAGCCGCTATGGACCAATACTTTGAGTGTTACATTATGTCCAGTCCCGTGCAAGTCGACTTTGCCACAAGGTGACTTTTTTATGAAGCCGCCGAAACATGGAGGGACATAGAATACTTGAGGGAAATTAGGAGGCAAAGGCCTGTCGAGTCGTGGCAGGAGATGAAGGATGAGCTTAGAAAGATCTACTTGCCCCGCCCAGTCGCCTCCAACCAGCCTCACCTTGGCACCTCGAACCGACCCCACCCAACCACCTCCAACCAAGTGGGTCATAGTCGGAGGCAAAGAGCCCCACCCTTAGATAAGCCTCGACCCAAGCCTAGGCTAGTTTAGTATGAGCAACTCCCCAACGATGCCCCAACTCCAAGCCCCACTTTTGCCGAACTCTTGCAAATGTTTTCGGATCGGTTGGACAAGAGGTGTTCTTATATGGAGTCACTAATTTCCTCTTGCCCACCTCCGAGACAGGAGGTAGCCATACCCGAGCCTAGCGAGGTCATAGCCGGTAGTCCCAACTCGGCCCCACCTACGGGGTCCCAAGGACCTCTTCCCCTCCGGGATGACATGCCTTCCTCACCTATGAGAGCTCCTTCATCACCACCCTCACATCTTTATTCGGAGCCATCTCATTTGGAGCCACCTCAGCCCAAGCAACCCGTGTTTCTAACGGGAACACTTTTCATCGCCGAGCCACTACTTAGCTGGCTCAAGATAGGCTTGGTCCATAGAGTACCACACTACCCATCCATGGACCCCACCTTACCTTTAGTGCCAGTCAACTCCTTCCATACCACATTCCAGTCTAGTCACCATGTTGATACATTGGATGACCTTACTAAGGGTTTAGACTAGTAATGGAAGTTGACGCACTTATTGGCCCGAGGCTTTGACCAACCTAATAGTCGTAGCTTCACCCATCCGGCCTTAGGGTCCATTACCTCCGTTTGCACCATGGGTCATGTCACCACAGAGGTTCTTTTGTTCCTCCCCATGCTGGTCGAGCCAAACTTCATCCCATTTACCCCGAGGGAGGAACCATACCTTCTCTATGAGATCATCGTCTCATTTACCATAACGGATGAAGGTGACCGCCTCCACCTTCAAGAATTCCAAAATTGGGACCATGACCTTTGGGAGCTCAGTTCGAGGGGTCATACTTTCTTTGATCCCTTTGACCCATCCCTTAGTGAACCCCTTGACCCACCATATTTACTCCACTTTTTCGAGGGAGTCCACTATCACACCCCTTCCCCACGGGCCGGGCCATCTACACCCACCAAGCCCGTTCACTAGCGAGATACACCCACATATAGGGATGATGTAGAAGATGCATCCAACCCTCCTGGCCCACCCAAACCTCCCAAATCCAAAGGAGCGTCCCATGATTGTACTGACATTTGGTTGCACCTAGTGTATGCATGGCACACATTCGGGTGTCCTGGTCTACCATTGCATGTGTATGGGTCGGACTAACAGTAGGTCTGTTTAGGGTCATGTGTGAGTCCGTGTTTTTCTTTCTTGTCGAGTGCATAGCGAGTCTGCATGCATCGAGTCGAGTCCGTCTCATGTCAGCTCGAGTTGTCAGTCCCTTCCGAGTGTGAGGCAAGTCGGGTCTATTGCGTACATTGTAGACTTGTCGGAATTTGGGATCGGCTCTACCTCAACATATCGGATCTAGTCACATAAAGGGACCCAGCGGTGATTCCTAGTGAGTCTTCGAGCCGCCGCCTCCCCTTTAAGAGTGACCCCACCCTGGAGTGTCCACCTCTAGCCTCATTCCCATAGCAGCGTGAGCATATCAAATCTATACGGGATGAGCATGTGTCGATTACTTGGAGTGGAGCGTACTCCGTGCTTCCAAGTTCGGTGACAGATCCGTCAGAACCACACGAGCAGCCACACCCCTTACTCGACGGGGTCGAGTTCTTCCCACCCGGGGAGAATTGATGGGAATCAACACCGAGCACTAACATTTTTATTTTATATTTGTGTCTTTTTATTTGCATTTATACCCTTGTGTAATTGGGTACGTAATTGTATGGCAAGTATAAGCCAAAATGTGAGTCCTTAGGTTTTAGTGGGTTTATTTGTAAAAGTCTAGTAGGTCCAGCAGGGGGCCCCCACCTTCTTCCCTATTGGTCCACCTAGGCTCTAGGGCCCATGTAGGGCTGGTCAAATGTCCAAGGTGGGCTTCTAGAAAGCTTGACCATTCAAGGGGGACAAAGGATAAAAAAATTCAAATTTGGATGCCCATTAGTCAAGGGGGCGCCCCCCTTTAATCATAGTTTAATAGGTGTTGTATTTTTAATTAATGTGGCCATTTGACCACATGGGGGAACAATGTATAATACCCCATTTGCCCTCCCCAAATCCTAGATCTAGGGATAGTTTAGGTCATTTTGTATTTCATATAAATACCTTGTATTTCTCATTTTGATGGAATTAATGGAAGAAATTTTGTGAAATTCCCAAGAGCAAGGCCCAAGGGCGCCCTCCTCCTTTCTCCTCTCTCCCCCTTGCAAATGGATTTCTGCCAATTCTAGATGTGTGAAGCCTCCCCCATCTCCCCCTCTTTGAGTGAGATGCTCAGCAGCGCCGTCGTCCTCGCCATCGAGCCGTCATCGCACCGCCACGGCCATCGCCGGAGTTCTGTCCAAATCAGGATAGAGGTCCCTTGTCTGAATTTTCTCTCCCAAACCTTAGATCTGACGAAATTGAGATTTTGAGGGTAGATTCCCCACATAAGTCCCCATCTCCAAAAAAATTCCCATGATTTTAAACCTTCATTTCATTTTCGTTCCCCTTTAAGCTTCTAGACCCACTCAGATCTGTCCCTGTGCAGATCTTGTTACAGCAGCCCTATTCTTCCCTTATTCTACCCCCTTCACCATTTCTGATTGATCTCAAATTTGGACTGGGTGTTCTACCCACCAAAACCTACCTCCACAATTTTTTTCACGAGTTTAGAAGTTATTTTTTCCCTCTGAAAAATTAAAACTCATGTCAAAATCTGTTCTGTCCTGTGCAGTCCAGATCCGACCCCCGTCTAGTCAAAAGTCCATTTCCCCTGTCAAACCACCTCTAGAAAATTCACAAAAAATATTGGCGTGTTCCTCTCTTTCACCTCTATCTCCCATAAAAATCCCAACCTCCAGATTCGATGTTTTCCCTCCTGTCAAACCCCATTCTCAGACAGATCCAAATCTGTCCTGCCAGATATGGTTCTATGAACCAGCATGTTGTAAATTCTACCAAGGCTATTACAGAGATAGACAAAATTCCTTCTCTGGCCTTGGGTCGTAGCTCTCTGAAAGAGCTTTCCAACGGCGCTAGTCTCACATCAATTAGAGGTCGGGGCTGATCACAGTAGCCGTTCTAGCCGGGTCACGCGCTGCAGGGACAGAAGAAACAGCTCGTGGACAACAAGCAACAATCACCCCCGGGCCGGCTGCCTCGCCTTCCACAAGGTCAACCATCACGTCACCTTCCCAGGAAATGTCCCTCCAGGAGCCACCGTCGCAGCAGTACCATCCCCGGCCCACTTGGCCCACCAGCCAGGATGTGTTCCCCACGGTTACGGGCACGCGCCACCACCAGAGCTGTCCAAGTTGCCACCCGTCAACCCAAGATCGGTCCTCCCGGGCCCCACTTGTAGCCCTTTACCTCCCTGCGTGGAGTGGGTAATAAATTTATTTCTGTAATTATTGTTAAATTTTTACCGGGAGTTACCGTACTTGGCCGGGGTCGTCTTCCCTACGCCTGGAGCGTGGAGGTAAATTCGCCACTCTCTTATCGCATTTGCTTATCTTGTATATTTTTGAATGCCACTGCTAGAGTGATAGGAACGTAGCTCGCTATATTATTTCAATCACCGCTGCGAGAGAGTGAGCGTGACCCGTCCCGTGACTCAATCCGAGTACACGCAGAAAAGCCGATACCCGAGGCTCATTGCCTGTTTCCCAACCGCGCACGATCCCGCGTTTCCCTCACTTAGGGATGTCGGCGAGCTCGAGTCCCAGGTTCGCGTCCCATCCCGCATCACATTAACTTCTAATTCCCAATTAGAAGTAAATTAAACTTATTCTTCGCTTCTACTAGAGCCGAATAATAGTTTAATTTATTTCAAACCTTTGATCACGTTGGGTCAAGCAAATCCGCGTGATCCTAGAGGATGCCAGATTTAAACCAACCTGTCCGGTACCTGTAAGTCCACAGTTGCCGCATCGCTATAATCCCTCGCTCATTCTATGAGTCTGGTTCGATTGAGGGTATGGTTTCTGTCAAACCCCATGATCGTGCCATTTGACTATGACCTCCTTTAAAGTGTATGACGTCTGTTCTAAACAAACTCACACGACCCTGGCCAGGGATTTAATGGAGCGTCAGTGTCATGACCCATTAACTGTCTGATATATACCCGACAGTGAGTGATCCCCTCTTGACCATTGATGATCTTCACACGCATCCTGAAATGGTTAATGACTCGACAATTCATGACTTGTGGTTAGAGTCACTTAGCCAAGTAATTAAACCATTCCAGTCCTCGAGTAAGATCCAATCAATGTCTCAGGTCAAAGGACCAACGATGCTACGGAGACAATTGGATCTTCAGTTGACATTAGGTATACTCAACCATCTGAAGATCCAATAGCGGATTAGTTCAGTGTATATCCTCCCAGAACGTACACCTACACATATGTATCAGTGCCCCGCACCAATGACCATGAGACTGCTCCCCCATACATCATGTGTACTGATTTAATAGGTAATCAAAGTCCCCGAGTGATTACCCTCCAACTAGGAACAATTCAAGGTATGTGTCCATGTAAAGTCAGTCTCATGATCGAGATCACATCTCGAGTTAACTTTACAACCACATATCCTAGGGACATTATAGAGTAATATATAATTACACATTTATGCTCAAATACCACTTTATTAATAATAAACAAGATCGTACAACTATCGGCCCTACCTGACCTGAAATTGGTCTGTAGCACACCAATACTAACATGCCTTATCCAGGCTCCGCACCTGCACTTGTTCGGAGTCTTGCAGGTCCTCTTCAGCCTGAGCAAGTTCGGCCCGAAGCCCTGATATCCGTTTCTGTAGATAGTCAATATGGCCGCGGGCAGTCTCGGCAGCCTCCCTCTATTGTTGTGTAGTGTGCCCGGACGATTGAAGAGCAGCCCGACACTTGGCACGCTGAAGTTTTAGGGCAGCCACCTAGTCCCCCAAAATGCGGTCGAGATACTCCCTTCGATTGACAAATTTTAGTAGCAGGAACACCCGCTGCGTCCATACTTCCAAAGGGCATCCATAGGCTTGAAGCCCTAAAGTAACGCGTTCTGCTATGTCCTACAATTACAAATAAGTCAAATCTCTGTGGGTTAACCCAGTATGACGCAACATGTTAAGATTCTGCCATACCATCTCGTCTGAAGAAGACAACCCAAGGGGTGCGACTTCGGGCAGATGAAACTCCACCCTACTGTCAACTTCAGCCCAAATTGCATCAGACAGCTCTGATGAAGAGGATGGCAACATCATGGATGGGCCTGAAACTATTGCCACCTCCTTCGAAGCTGTTACCAACTCCTCGCGATTCTCCTTGATAGATGTAGGCGAGGTAGGAACAATATCTGCAGGCTCACCCCTGGCATTAGGCGTCGAGCTAGAAGTTTCAAGCATGGGGTCAGAAGTTTGCTGTAGGCCGGTAGGAGAGGATTCCTCATGCTCTCCTATCAGAATGGTTTCTTCAAGCTCCACTCCGGCAGTGATCGCCAGGTTAGCTGCTTCATCAGCCACTTTCTCCTGAAGTTCCAACGGTGCTACCCCGGCATCAGTAACGTCATCAGTCGACCCTTGTTCAATGGCTAATGGAGGAGGCTGTAATTGCTCCACGATGTGATCAAGCCCAGGAATTCTCACTGGCTCGCTGAGGCTGGTTATCTTGAGGTACCCGCTGGGAAGCCGCAGCGCAAGCGGCCTCCACACATGCACTACACCTTCACCAGGGGATAACTTGAAAGACTCCAGCTGAGGAGCAGGGAGCGATGGCCCTGCACCCTCCAACGGTGGAGCTGGCCCCATGGGGATATTGGGATCCTTCACATAACGAACAAACCAAAGGAAGAAAAGACATGTTAAAATCCCCATTACAGCACACGGGCAATAACAAAGAAACCAAAAGAAATTTGGGGCTCACCTCAATTGGCACAAGGTCCAGTTCAGCCACTGCAGGAGCCTCCATTGACAGGTGTGTCAAGCCAGAAGTAACCTCGCCCTCCTCCAGAGAAAGACTCGGGGCAATAAGAAAGTCTGGCTTAAGCCGTGTTGGGCTAAAGGCTAGGAGATCACTCCCGTAAGAGGCTGATGGAGTAGTTTCTCTTGACCCCGCTTCCAAAAGCTCCTCATCACTCGAAGTCCCATAGTCCACCAGTTCCTCAGAGGGTGGACTCTCCGATGAACCCGCTGCCTCTCTAGCTGACCCCTTAAGCAGTGTTGAACTATCTTGGGCTTCCTTCGAAGATCTTCCTTTGGCCGCAAGAGCAGCCAATCGCTCCGATGAACGTCGGCTCGTCAATGCTCCCTGAGCTAGAGTGCTAAGAGGAGGAGCCTCCGCAGAAATAGAAGGGTCGGTACCTACGTAGCAAAACCAGCCTATAAAATTAAGGCAACTCATAAGGAATTCAAGAAAGGTAGTAACCATCGAGTACCTTGGCCTTCGTGGCTGGGCGTCGGTGAAGGCAAGTCTTCTTCTGTCAGGAAGGCAGTTGCCGTACCACCTCCTCCCTCTTCAGTTCCACTAGTGATGGCAACTTCCTCCGTGGCTGGAGTGGGTTGAGGCGTCGGAACTAAGATAAAAAAATGGGAGGAGAAAGAAGAAGAAGAATGAAGATTAACTCATGGCCAGCACAAGATGGCGAAGCATAGGGTTATACCTATAGCCGGACATTCTGGTAGCTGCGAGGCCTCAAACTCCTCGAAGGTTGGGATCGTCGAAAGTGGCACTTCAGGTTCTACTACCACGGCCTTCTCCTTCTGCTTTGCAGCTTCTGTTCGGGCCTTTTTATCTATAGTCATAGCCACTTTAAGGTGAGGACTTTCTCGTTTCCTTGAACCACCAGCCGGCAGAGGGGTAGCCGTTGGTGCAACAACCGGAGCCTCAAAATAGCTCAGCTTTTGAGCTTGCAAGATTATTTTCCTGTACTCCCTGATTTTCTTCGAATCAGGGTGATCTGCATAAGACATGTCCACATGGTGGTCATAAAAATGGATGACAATGTATGGCTGGAAGGGAACAAGATATGCATGAATGAACAAATTCGGAGAAGCATACCTGCCGGCCCTGAATACAGAGGCGAGAGGGTCTAGTAGAATAACGTGGGCTCCTTATCTCGGGACGCCCCTTCACGAACCAACCAGCAAATGTCCCCTATTGATATGCAATGCTCCGCCAACAAAGCCAGGTCTTTGTGACCGCGGACTAGCAAACAAGGGTACAAGCTGAGGTGGGCCATACCCCACCCATCAGCATAATTAAAAGCAACAAACAGAGGCTGACTCAATATCACCTCGATTTTATCATTCATCAAGAGGCCATGGATGCGCAGCAGCACAAATAGCCAGGAAGTTTGGTTATAAAAGGTGGGCCGTCATTCTTCTCTCTTAATGAATGTCCTATCAGGACAATGGCGATCGACCTCCGGATGCCAGGGAGCAGGGGACACAAGGGGTTCCTCCACTGGCAGAGGGAATTTTTGGAGCGCCGGCCTCTCGCTCCCTACATAGCACAAGCCCTGAAGGGTCTTCAATAAATCATCCTTGTTGATCGTGGGGAGTTCAGGCTGCAACCTCAGAGTATTACACTTCACGGCCTTCCATGCAGATAGATAAGATTGCACCTCGGCATCCTTTCGATACTTCAACCTTTTCAAGTGGGCCGGGTCAATTTCAAACACTGGAGATGATTGGGCGTTCAAGAACTTTCACTCTGCTGTGTCCCAGCAATCATTTGGGGAGGTTCGAAAGAAGCCTGTTCAAGAATTCCACCACTTAATATACTCCAGCGTCACGCGGGGGAAACGTGCAGGGGCAGGCACCCTAAATGAAACAACTTCTCTACGGTGGAAATAATCCCACCAACTGCGAGCCTCCCCAATTGTTGCCAACCCAAACCTCACCCGGCTCTCCAACGGGAATTGCGCTGAAGATGGGGGAATGTGTTGGTCATAGACAAAGTTCCTGCCAAAACGGAAGGGGTAATACGGCTCCAAGTAAGTGCTCCCTCCCTTCCGAAAAATCAAGACACTAGGTTTGATAGCTAAAACCCAGTCTACCAGTTCTGGTTCCAAAGAGAGCCGCGTATAGACTGCACCGAAAATTGGGTGGGTGTATTCCTCGACCGCCCCAAATTTACATTCCGAACGGTTCACCAGCGGACTGGAATGCGTAGCTAAACTCCAAAAGTGTAAAGCGCCAGGGGCGTTCATGGGAACTTTTGTCAGTTGCCCCCTGATAGAAAATAGTTGGACCGTTGGTTGATTCAGTTCCACACTCGCGAACTCTAACATCCTCGGGAATAAGTTCTATGACTGCAATGACTGGGGAGCAAACTCAGGAAATAATGTGCACACCCAGGCATTAAAGAAATGGAGAGGGCCTACGGTCCGCATATTTCTCGGGAGACGTAAATGGTGAAGGTCTCCCAATATTGGTGCGGACACCAGAGCGAGCGAGAAGCACGAACCGGCGAGCCGTCGTTACCGTAGGCAGAGCACCACTCGGGCTACATCAGCTTCCATCTCGCTCGGAGATAGTCTGGAGACTCCCTCTTGAGTCTTAGTATTTATCATATTTATTAGGATTTTATTTGTGTGTAATGTGTGTATATTTGGCTTTATTCGGATTGTAATTCGGATTGTAAAAGGGGTTTATTTGTAATTTGGGACCACCTGGGTCCCGCGGGCCCCCCATCCCTTCTCCCATTGATCCACCTCAACTCTTGAGCCCATGTGGGGTCAGTCAACCTTCCAAGGTGGGCTTCTAGAAGGGTTGGACCAAGGGGGGGACAAAGGGTACAAAATTTCAAATTTGGAAACCCATAAGTCAAGGGAGCACCCCATTCTATTATAGTTTAATAGGTTTTGTAATTTTATTTTATTTATTTCAAATCACATGGGAGAAATAAATTGTGGACTCCCTCTTTTACCCCCCATCAATCCTAGATCTAGGGATAGAACTAGTCTTTTTGTATTTTCTATAAGAACCATGTATTTTCATTTTTGAGTAGAATTAAAGCAAAGAAAATTAGAATTTCTTCCACAAAGCAAGGGCCGCCCCTCTCTCTCTCTCCTCTCTCCCCTTCTGCAGCTGGAAAGGCTGTGAATTAGATGTGTGAAGCCTCATCTATCTGGTGTGAAGATCATCGTCGCCGCCATCGCACCACCGCCATCGTCGCCGAAGTTCTATCCACCCAGGATAGCCCCCTGATCTTGGAATTTTTGCTCTCAACCTCGAGATTGTTTGGAGCCCAAACTTTCAGGGTGAGTTCTTAGAGGTTAAACCCACGTCCCAAAAAAATTGGTGGAGGTTCTAGCTTTTATTTTCCATTTTTCTATTTTCGTTCTCCACCTTCTTCCAGATTTGCCTACAGTCTGTCCAGTTTTCTAGAAACCAAATAGAACATTCATGAACCCACCTTCCCCAGATCTAAATGACTTGATATTTTTATTGGAGGATTTTTCCACCCCCCCATCATCCACGAATTTTTGTGGAATTTCTGGAGTCTTCTACCTATGTTTAAAAATCACTGTCAGATCCAAAACTCAGATCTGTCTCTGCTGCCCAGATCTGACCACCCAGTGCTAATAAATACTTTTCCCCATCCAAATCTCCACCAAATCCTTCATAAAAATTATTCATGTTTTCCTCTCTCTCCCCTATACAACTTTTGTGAAGATCTCAACATCTAATTCGGAGGTCTACATTGCGGTCAACGCTGGTTCTCAGTCAGACCTTAGTCTGCCTGACCAGATCTGAGACTGAGCACAGCCCTGTTGTAAATTCTGCCATCAAAATTACGGCCCCGAAGAAATTCCAAAGACCACAGAGGGTTGAAGAATTTCGAGTCAGCGTTCCAACGGCACTAGTTTCATGCCGATCCGACGTCGGTGCTGATCGCAGCAACAGATCTCGCCGGGTCGCGCGCTGTAAAATAGCAGCAACAGATCCGTGGGCAGCAACTCCAACACTTGGAGATCGGAGCCGATTGACCACCGCCCGATGTTCCAGGCCGACCACCATCCAGGAAAGCGCATCACCAAGTGTCAGCATCACAGCGGGACCCACCCCGCTAGGTCCGAAGGATTGAGCACCATGTGGGCCCCACGAACCCACAGATCGCGTCGTCCGGACAGCAACAAAACGCGAGTTTCAACACCGACGGAGCGACATCAAGATGCTGCCCGTCAACCTAATTCCTGATACTCCCGGGCCCCACATGTGACCTGTTACCTCCCTGTGTGGAGTGGGTCGAAGCACTTGTACTGCTGTAATATTTGTTAACCGGGAGTACGGATTTGGCCGGGTTGTCTTCCCCACGCCGGGAGCGTGGAGGTACGGTCTAAACTTCTTGGCATTACGCTTGCTTAGCCAGTATATGGTCGTATGCCGCTGTGAGAGCGTAGGATTCTAGCCCGTGAGTTCATGTCACCACTGTGAGCGAGAGAGTGACCCATCCCGTGGCTCGATCCGATCATGGAAGTGAGTCGACCACCCTTGACTCTACCGGTTTCTCAACCGCGCGGATCCACGTTTCCCCTTGCTTGGGACGACGAGTGAGCTTGCATTTTTGTTAACGACGTATAGCCCATAGGAACTCTTAGTGCCGGGCCGAAGTGTCTCTCCTATTCGTATGTTGCTGGTCGCGTCTACATTTAGAGTTCGAGGTCCGCATCACTTAGAGTCGGTCCCTCTGTCCGTCCCACATCAGTTTGGTATCAGAGCGAGTTGAGTCTAGGGTAGTTGTTGCATAAGTCTTGCACGGTCTAAGTCGAGTCTAGGATCATCGTTATTTTTAAAACAAAAAAGTGTTTTAAAATTGCATTTCATCCCGATAATCCGGTATATTAAAAGGTGTTGTCCGAACGTTAGGCTACGCCTATTGGGAAGGCCGCACACTTGCGCGAGGAGATCTTCGGCTCGACCCTCCGCCACGTACCGGATATTGGCTACGTCTAGGTGCATTAGTCTGTGTCTCCTAGTCCATGTGTCAGTTGCATGCCCACTCGTCGAGGCACCCAATACTCGCCACCACCACCTATGGCAGATTCCCGAGCCCGTAGTTCCGATGAGCCCTCGATGGTCGAGATGTTCCGAGCCCTCATGGATCGTCTCGATACACGTATGGATGGTCTTAGTACTCGTCTAGATGGCGTAGGGACGCGTCTAGAAGGAAGGATGAAAGCCCTAGAGGATCGGGCAGAAGCATCAGACCAGTCCATTCAAGGTCTTGTGGGGAGAATAGCTGTCCTCGAGAGGGCCCCAGTGGCGGCGCAACCCGCGCCGACGAATGGCCAACAAGAGCCGGCTCAGCAACCTGCTGTGCCAAGGGCTCATGGGGTAGATGTTGGGAGGCAGTAGGTGCACGAGGTGGATGACTATGCATCTGATAATGAACAAGGGGGTTACTGTCGTCAAAACCAACGATGGAATCGTGATGATGACGATGACCACGTTCTTAGGAGCATGCGTGCGGACCCTCCCCTATTTGATGGGTCTCTGAACCCGAAGGTCTATTTAGATTGGGAGGCCGGCATGGACCGATACTTCGAGTGGTTTGAGATGACGGACCACCGAAGAGTTCGGTACGCTAAGATGAAGTTGCACGGGCAGGCCCAAACTTATTGGATAAATATGGAGAGCTTGTTAATGTAGCGACATCAACCCCCGATCGATACTTGGGATGATATGAAAATCAAGTTGAGGCAGAAATACCTTCCTGCCTCATACCGCCAGCGTCTCATAGACAAATGGCAAAGTCTCTCTCAAGGGAGCCGATCCGTGACTGAGTACACCGCCGAGTTTGATGAGTATTATTTGCGGTGTGGAGTTACAGAAGAGAGCACCATGACCATCTCGCGCTTTCGAAGAGGTATGCGGCCGAACTACCAATATGAACTTTTTTGCCGTAATGTGACCACTTTAGAACAGGCGTATCAAGTTGCTCTCGAATTGGAGCAATTTGAGGCCGAGTTTGAGCCTACCCATCGGTTGGGCCCCTTTCTCCCTCGTAGTGTCGAGCCCCGTGGCTCTTTAGGCACGTATCCGAGGGCCCCCATGGTTCGACCTCCAGGAGCCCGCTCGTCCCGAGCCATTCGCTCCTAGGCCTCGCCCTCCACCTCCGAGGGATATCCCTCCTCGTCCGCAACCCACGGCACCCACGGCCCGTCCACCGGCACCCGCACCTGTTGCTCGTCCATTATTGCCTACACCTCCTATCCGTCGGGAGGATAAGGGGAAAGGACCTTTGATCGGGGAGCCTAGTGGATCACGGTAGCAGTGTTATCGCTGCAATGGGTTTGCCCATTTTGCCAACTAGTGTCCCACTCGTCAGTCTCTTGTCATTGGGGACACACAGGCCGGGGACACCACCTCCTCAGATCTTGTGTTAGTCAGCTATGAAGCAGATCTGGAGCTAGCTGACGAGTTCTATGAGATTGAAGGTGATGGCCAGGATGCTGTGGATGCACTTTTTGACATGCTCATTTTTTTTTTCTTTAAGTCGGTTTATTCAATGGGTTTATTCGTTTATTAAGTGCGTGGGCGTGCCAGTCACAAAGTGACGATTTATTGTGCGCTCGATCTGACTAATCAGACGAATGTGTAGTTCGTGTCGGGACAAAAACCCGTCGTGCCGTAAAGGCCACGGCGTTATTTACATCCCCTCAGAGAGGGGAACACCCTTGATTAATCGTCGAGAATCAGGGCCTCATGGCCAGGACACTATATCGAGAGAAACAAGCCGATAGCGGTCTCGAATCAGTCGGGAAGCTCGATGTCTAGGGAAGCGGGCATTCGAAATATGTCGATCACTCAAGGGACCATTTTGATATTCAGACGAGCGTCTGGCTTCAGAGAATCGTGATTGTCACGGGGAAAACTGGAGCATATGTATGCCGGAGGTAGGGCAAGTTTATTGTTCAAAGGGATAGGAGACATTCGGTTGAATCCCGATTAGAGTGATCAGAAATCAGCGAGTTTATTGGCCCGGTGCGAGATCAAGTCAGGACCATTCCAGGGGCGCCTCCCGTGGTCCAAACGAGGCTTGCGTGGGCATCGTTAATATTTTCGGTGCCGAAGGGCAGCGGGAAAGTGTCCCGGGACTAGATTCCAAAACAAAGATGTGTACAGAGATAGCTGGCTATAGGCCTAGGATGTGGGTCAGGCGATGACCATGGTTGGGGCGAACCCAAGGTCCGAACGTGACTCATGAAGGTCTTATTGATATTCCCACACGTAGGGTTCAGGGAAGACGAGAGCCGCCTCGTTCCATTCGGATTTTGTCGGTCATACACGGACCATTTTACGTTCGGACAAAGGTCCGTATAGAAAACAAGATGGTGACGGGAGTGAATCCGCGTAAATGTCTGCCGTGAGTACGGCAAGTTTAATACAAGTGCAGGATTAGATCTCGTTATATATATCGATCACTAACGGACCATTCATTGTTCGGACGAGAGTCCACATTTGAAGCATCGAAGACAACGATAAACCGTACGAATGTATGCCGCAAGTACGGCAAGTTTAATGGGATTGCGGGATTGGATCTCGATAGAAGTGGTCAAGTTGATGGACTATTGGCTCGAGACGGTTTCAGACTATGGCCATGTCGGGGATTTCGAGGTCCACATCTGATACCATGGGGCATCATTGCTTTTCTCTTCATGCACAGTCCGAGGGAGCGAACTGTTCGGTGTGGAGCCCGAACTCACCATCGTTTGCCCTCGCACGCGGATCGATTAGTTTTAATTAGCTTCTGATTAGTTTTAATTTGATTATGGAAGGGGGAAACTTTTGATTAGTTTTATTCATTAGCTTCAAATCTTTTTTCTATTTAGTTAATCGCCCTCTTTTTTAACAAGGCACGCCGGTTTAACGAAGCAAATGGGCGCGCCGGTTAAGGGGATGCCAAGGGGCGCGCCGGATAAGGGGATGCCAAGGGGCGTGCTGGTAAACGAGATGCAAAGGGGCGCGCCGGTTTAATGGGTGCAATAGGGAGCGTCGGTTAAAGATGTTAAGGGGGCGCGTCGGTTACATGGCAAGAAGGAAGAGGGGCCAAGGGCCCGCCGGAATAGGGTAATGAACAGTAAGGCACGCCGATTTAAGGGGGCTATGCAAAGGGGGCGCGCCGGATAGATGCCAAGAAAATAAAGGGGGTTTTGAGTGTAAAGCTAAACCGGCACGGGGGGGTACCGCGTCGGATTAACCCACGCCAGATTAGGAGCACGACGGGATAGCTTCTGTGGGTTTTATTTCATTCTGTTTGATTTGTTTTGCTTCTATTCTTGTTTCTTCAACCTGCAGATTGATCCAATGGATGGATTGTTTGTTCAATTGATGCTTTAAATCAAGAGAGTGCTTCTTATCATTTGTTGAGGTGACTGAGTATGTAGATTCGAATGTTTTACTTGCAGGGTTTATTATGCAGGAACTCAGAGGTTCAGTTTGCTTTAGAGGCGGCTTCAGACATGAGCTATTCTTATCTTAAGAGAACTTAGTTTGTTTGCTTGTTCTTAAGTGTTCTTCGTCTGGCAAAATTTGGGCAGCATCTCCCCCGGACTAAGGTTTGCCAGGGAAAAAAGAGGGACACAAAACGGATAACTCCGGGGTGAACCTCAAATCCAGACCTTACGGCGGTCCGATAACCCATATGTGAGTGTAGAAAAGCTCGAGGACTAGCCTCCAAGAGCTCTCACAACTCACAGGTGATGATTTCGTGGAACGAGACAAATATGCGCCATAGGTGGCCATGAATGTCCACCCTTCTGATGGTTCCTTCGAAGACCATGCTATGGAAGAGCAGGCTTCAAAGCACCATGGGTGAGTAGTAAACAGAGATAAAAGAAGAAAGGAGACTGAAGGCTAACAAAAGCATGTATTCTTTCAACGATTCGCTATTTATTCACCCACCGAAGGGGGAAAGGTTTAAGTATAAGGAGGTTCATCCCGAAGGATGTACATCGAAGGGAAAAAAAGAAAAGATATACCGGTGGGAAGAGGGAACGGAGCACAAGCTCCTCCCCCTCCAGACTCACCTTACCTCTCTCACACTCTCTCTCTTTCTTTCTCTTCACCTTACCGGCGTCGGTGGACAGAGCTCCTTCTCTCTTTTTCTGCTTCCCTTCACTGCACACAGCCGAGCGCCTTTTCCTCCAAAACTGGCCAGCTGAGAGAGAGTCTCCAGGGGAGGCAAGAATAATATATATAACCTGGTTGCCCTTTCCTGTGCTCGGACGGAGGAAAAACTCCCGCCACTTCATTCTTCTGCGGTGGCATCCAGTGGTTGGTGCCGTAAACTGTTGTTCGTCCGAGGACAGGACATTTGCAGATTTACCGGAAGATCTTCTGCTCCTGTCGATGCGTGTTGCTGCCATCGCTGCCGCTTCGATGTCGAACAAAGGAGGAGACACGGCTTTAAGCATTGAATGTCCTATGATGCAAAATAGAGCACCGAGTTATGACGGGATGGGTTGGTTGCGCGTCGTATAGGCATTTGAAGGAGGATAACTTGTTTGAACCACCTAATCCGGCGCGGGGGAATAGTGACCGCGCCGGAATAGCATTTTTTGTTGCCTTCAAAATGAGCGCGCCGTTTTAGCATACAAGGGGGTGTCGCCGTTTTAACAAAAGCAAGGGAAGCACGTATTAGAGCATAAAGTGGGGCGCGCCGTTTAAGCAAGGGGGCGCGCCATTTTAAGGCGCACCACTTTAAGGCCCTTCCGCGCTATTTTAAGCATCGAACGGATTCTTTTCGAAGTCGCGGCTGTTTATATGAATGTTGGCATTCCCGAAATGTTCCGATTGTGATGCATGGCTTCCACAATTTTCCATTCGCAGCTTTTGGGGCTCGGTCCAGGGCTTTGCGTAACTTCTGGCATATGTTGAGACTGTGTCGGAGTTCCTGGCTTTTCTTTGATTCAGCTCTCAGCACGGCCAGCTGTAGAGTTGTGGCCGTATCTTCTGTCCGGGGGGCTTCCTTAACGGGTAGCGGAGCACTAAGCGAGTTCTCGTCCTGATCGGGCGAGGCATGAGGTTTATTCGGTGTTTCCATCTTCGGCTTGCTCTCTAGTGTCGAGACATGCATGCCGTATGATCCTCATCGACATTTTTTGACGTCCATAGATGCCCAGCATTCAGACGATACCAACTTTGGGGTCGTCAGATGTATTCTCACCCAGCCACAGGCCAGTGACGACTGGCGTCGGACCACCATCTTTCATACATACTGTAGGCTGGGCGGGCAAGTGTGTAAAGTGATTATCGATAGTGGGAGTTGTATCAATGCAATCTCCACGGGCGC
The DNA here is from genome assembly GCA_022559845.1 of Amorphophallus konjac. NCBI lineage: Eukaryota > Viridiplantae > Streptophyta > Magnoliopsida > Alismatales > Araceae > Amorphophallus > Amorphophallus konjac. The sequence goes on along the minus strand of CM040124.1, from coordinate 50,863,040 downwards.
TATCTCACGGCTTGGTCTTACTCCCATGGACCATCCCTGCCCCTATCGAGTATCATGGGTGGATTCCACCTCCATTCTGATCAGACTGCGGTGTTTGGTCCCACTGCAGTTCCATGCCTACCGTGATGAGATCTGGTGTGATGTCCTCCTCATGGAGGTGGGCAGTATTATTCTTGGTAGGCCGTGGTTATTTGATCGGGTTGTCACACTCCATGGCCGGTCGAACACCTGTACCTTCGACCATGGTGGCCAGCGGATTATCCTTCACCCCTCTCAGCCCAAGAAGCCATCAGTTAGGGGTCCTACTGGTCCTAGTACTCCGGAGCCTTCCGTCCCGGGACCCAGTACCCCATCCCCAGCTAGGGCCATGACCGTTACATTGAGCACAGGCGAACCCTCTTCTAGGAGGTTGATGATGATTAGCTCCCGAGAAATGGAGCGGGAGGCTAGTAGGGGTAGCCCTGTGTTTGCTATTATGGTCCGAGAGGTGGAGCCAAAGTCCGAGGGTGAACTCCCACCCGATGTCATTCCTATTCTGTAGGAGTTCACTGATATTTTTCCCGAGGAGCTTCCCAAGGGACTCCCACCCATGCAGGATATTCAGCATGCTATCAACCTGATTCCGGGCTCCTCATTGCCCAATCTTCCTCATTATCGCATGAGTCCCACGGAACATGCCGAGCTAAAGCGGCAGGTCGATGAGCTGATGCAGATAGAGTCTGTTCGGGACAGCATGAGTCCGTGTGCTGTTCCCGCATTACTCGCCCCAAAGAAGGATGGCACGTGGAGAATGCTCATTGATAGTCATGTCATCAACAAAATCACCGTGAGGTATAGGTTCCCTATTCCCCACCTAGATGATATGCTAGACATGATGGCCAGTGCCACTATCTTCTCGAAGATTGATCTTAAGAGTGGCTACCACCAAGTGAGGATTAGGCCAGGTGATGTGTGGAAGACTGCATTTAAGACCAATGATGGTCTATATGAGTGGTTGGTTATGCCCTTTGGGTTGACCAATGCCCCTAGCACCTTCATGCGACTCATGACTCAGGTCCTTCGACCATTCATTGGAGTCTTTGTGGTTGTGTATTTTGATCATATCCTTATATATAGTCGCACTAAAGGGGACCACTTGGACCATCTACGTTAGGTCTGTCTACTTTTGAGGCAAGAGCAGTTGTTTGCAAACCCACAGAAATGTGCCTTCATGACACCTCAGCTTACCTTCTTGGGTTTTATTGTGTCTAGTACTGGGGTCTCCGCTGATCCGGAGAAGGTCCGGGCCATTGTTGAGTGGCCGAAATCCCGTACGGTACATGATGTCCACAGCTTCCATGGCCTCGTGACGTTCTATCGTTGTTTCATCCGTGGATTTAGCTCCGTCACTGTCCCGATCACGGACTGTATTCGGAAGGGCACTTTTGTATGGACGAAGGCCGCTGCTGCTGCCTTCAAGGACATCAAGGAGCGCATGACCCAGACACCGATCCTTCGATTGCCAGATTTCTCGAAGGTGTTTGAGGTCTCATGTGATGCATCGGATGTGGGGATTGGAGGAGTATTGAGTCAGGAGACCCACCCGGTTGCATATTTTAGTGAGAAGTTGAATTACGTAAAACTGTGATACTCCACTTATGATAAAGAATTCTATGTAATTGTTCAGGCTCTTAGGAAATGGAGGCACTATCTTTTACATCAGGAGTTTATCTTGTACTTCGATCATGAGGCTTTGAGGTTCCTCCATTCCCAAAAGAAGCTTAATGCACATCACAGTAGATGGGTTGAGTATCTCCAGCAGTACACATTTGTGCTTAAACGTAAGACTGGAGTGGAAAACAAGGTGGCTGATGCCTTGAGTCGGCGTGGCATATCTGCTGACTACCATGAGTGCCGAGGTCATAGTGCTAGAGAAGACGAGAGAGGCCTATGTTGACTGTCCTGACTTCGGTCAAATTTATACCACTCTCCAGGCCGGACCCTCGAGAGACCATGATGACTATGTGCTTCAGGAGGATTACCTCTTTCGAGGAGGCAGGCTTTGTGTTCCCTGAACTTCAGTTCGTGACTTCTTAGTCTGGGAACTACATGCGGGAGGTCTAGCCGGCCACTTTGGTCGGAACAAGACTATCGAGGCTGTTCAGCACAGATTTTATTGGCTGAGCTTGAAGCGTGATGTTGCTCATATTATGGCTCAGTGACGTACACGTGCTACGGCCAAAATGAAGAAGCAAAGCTCGGGCCTTTATACGCCTCTTCCCATGCCTGATGCTCCGTGGCATGATGTTAGCATGGATTTTATTTTGGGATTTCCACGTACCTCTAGGAAGCATGACTCAGTCTATGTGGTGGTTGACCGGTTCTCAAAGATGGCCCTTTTCATTCCCTGCTCAAAGACTTCGAATGCTTCGAGGGTAGCCTGCCTTTTCCTTACTCATGTGGTGTGCAAGTTCGGGTTGCCTCGTACCATAATGTCTGACCGTGATGTTAGGTTCACCAGCTATTTTTGAAAGACACTGTGGCATATGTTAGGTACTCATCTCAAGTTTTCCACTGCATATCATCCCCAGACAGATGGTCAGACCGAGGTGGTCAATAGGAGTTTAGGTGACCTTTTTAGGTGTCTTGTCAGGGACCGTGTAGGGGATTGGGATCTCATATTACCACTGGCAGAATTTGCATATAATGATTCGATTAACAGGTCTACCGGTATGAGTCCATTCGAGATTGTCACAGGTCGTAGGCCTAGGAAGCTAGTGAATCTTGTCCCCATGCCCATTCATGCACGAGTGTTTGAGTCTGCCGAGTCATTTGCTAGGCATGTTAGGAGTCTGCATGACGACATCTATCGTCACATTGAGGCCAGCAATACATGGTATAAGGAGCTAGCTGATGCCCATAGACACCACCGTGAGTTCCAAGAGGGTGATTATGTCATGATCAGGGTAAGACCTGAACGATTTTCCTCTGGAACCATAAAGAAACTGCAAGCTCACGGAGCCGGTCCATTTAGAGTGTTGAAACGCATTGGATCCAATACGTATGTTGTGGACCTGCCCAAGGAATATGGTATAAGCTCAACTTTCAATGTGTCCGATCTAGTTGCATATAGGAACCCATCGGTGTTCCCTAGTGAGTCTTTCGAGCCATCTCCCCTCATTGAGAGTGATCCCACACCTGAGTGTCCATCACCAGCCACATTTCCACGACAGCGAGAGCATATAGATCATATATTGGATGAGCATGTGACAGTTACCAGGAGTGGATCCTACCCGCGCTACCTAGTGCGTTGGAGAGGGTGACCCACCAGCGCGGATACTTGGATCACCCGTGGAGAGTTGCAGTGGATAGATCCGGACCTACTGGAGCGCTACCAGAGCGATGCTGACCCTTACTCGACAGGGTCGAGTTTCTCCCACCCGGGGAGAATTGGTGCGGACACTAGAGCGAGCGAGAAGCACGAACCGGCGAGCCGTCGGTACCGTACGCAGAGCACCACTCGGGCTACATCGGCTTCCATCTGGCTCGCAGACAGTCTGGAGACTCCCCCTTGAGTCTTAGTATTTATCATATTTACTAGGATTTTATTTGTGTGTAATGTGTGTTTATTTGACTTTATTTGGATTGTAATTCGGATTGTAAAAGGGGTTTATTTATAATTTGGGACCACTTGGGTCCCGCGGGCCCCCCATCCCTTCTCCCATTGATCCACCTCAGCTCTTGGGCCCATGTGGGGTCAGTCAACCCTCCAAGGTGGGCTTCTAGAAGGGTTGGACTAAGGGGGGGACAAAGGGTACAAAATTTCAAATTTGGAAACCCATAAGTCAAGGGGACGCCCCATTCTATTATAGTTTAATAGGTTTTGTAATTTTATTTTATTTATTCCAAACCACATGGGAGAAATAAATTGTGGACTCCCTCTTTTACCCCCCACCAATCCTAGATCTAGGGATAGAACTAGTCTTTTTGTTTTTTCTATAAGAACCATGTATTTTCATTTTTGAGTAGAATTAATGCAAAGAAAATTGGAATTTCTTCCACAAGGCAAGGGTCGCCCCTCTCTCTCTCCTCTCTCCCCCTTTTGCAGCTGGGAAGGCTGTGAATCAGAGGTGTGAAGCCTCATATATCTGGTGTGAAGATCATCGCCACCGCCATCGTGCCGCCATCGCACCACCGCCATCGTCGCCGGAGTTCTATCCACCCAGGATAGCCCCCTGATCTCAGAATTTATGCTCTCAACCTCGAGATCTTTTGGAGCCCAAACTTTCAGGGTGAGTTCTAGAGGTTCAACCCATGTCCCAAAAAAATTGGTGGAGGTTCTAGCTTTTATTTTCCATTTTTCCATATTCGTTCTCCACCTTCTTCCAGATCTGCCTACAGTCTGTCCAATTTTCTAGAAACCAAATAGAACGTTCATGAACCCACCTTCCCCTGATCTAAATGACTTGATATTTTTATTGGAGGATCTGTCCACCCCCCCATCGCCCACGAATTTTTGTGGAATTTCTGGAGTCTTCTACCTATTTTTAAAAATCACTGTCAGATCCAAAACTTAGATCTGTCTCTGCTGCCCAGATCCGACCACCCGGTGCTAATAAATACTTTTCCCTATCCAAATCTCCACCCAATCCTTCACAAAAATTATCCCCATTTTCCTCTCTCTCCCCTATACAACTTTTATGAAGAGCTCAACATCTAATTCGGAGGTCTACATCGCGGTCAACACTGGTTCTCAGTCAGATCTCAGTCTGCCTGACCAGATCTGAGACTGAGCACAGCCATGTTGTAAATTCTGCCATCCAAATTATGGCCCCGAAGAAATTCTAGGAATCACAGAGTGTCGAAGGATTTCGAGTCAGCGTTCCAACGGCGCTAGTTTCATGCCGATCCGACGTTGGTGTTGATCGTAAAAATAGATCTTGACGGGTCACGCGCTGTAAAATAGCAGCAACAGATCCGTGGGCAGCAACTCCAACACTTGGAGATCGGAGCTGATCGACCACTGCCCGGTGTTCTAGGCCGACCGTCGTCCAGGGGAGCGTGCCACCAGGTGTCACTATCATAGCCGGACCCACCCCGCCTGGTCCAGAGGACTGAGCACCACGTGGGCCCCACGAACCCGCAGATCGCGCCGTCCGGACAGCACCAAAACGCGAGTTTCGGCACCGACGGAGTGACATCAAGATGCTGCCCGTCAACCCAATTCCCGATACTCTCGGGCCCCACATGTGACCTGTTACCTCCCTGCGTGGAGTGGGTCAAAGCATTTGTACCGCTGTAATATTTGTTAACTGGGAGTACATATTTGGCCGGGGTTGTCTTCCCCACGCTGGGAGAGTGGAGGTACGGTCTTAACTTCTTGGCATTACGCTTGCTTAGCTAGTATATGGTCGTATGCCACTGTGAGAGCGTAGGATTCTAGCCCGTGAGTTCATGTCACCACTGTGAGCGAGAGAGTGACCCGTCCCGTGGCTCGATCCGAGAACGGAAGTGAGTCGACCACCCTTGACTCTGTCGATTTCTCAACCGCGTGGATCCATGTTTCCCCTCGCTTTGGACGATGAGTGAGCTTGCGTTTCTGTTAGTGACGTATAGCCCATAGGAACTCTTAGTGTCAGGCCGAAGTGTCTCTCCTATTCGTATGTTGCTGGTCGCATCTACATTTAGAATCCGAGATCCTCATCACTTAGAGTCGGTCCCTCTGTCCGTCCCACATCAAACATCTTATAAATCAAGCACAAGGCGGCTGGGCAAAGAGATAGCTTCACTCCCCATGCCATAAGACAAGCCATATATATACCCTCGGCGTGAATTACAGTCTCATCACCTTGGGGGAGAGCAAATTCGCACAGCCAGTATGTTAAATATGTGGCACAGTGCGTGATGGGGTCTACTCCGGCTGGATTAGAGCCATTCCGCTGCCCCTTTTGCAATGAGGAAGAAAGATGGGTTTTTCGCCGAGCATGCTTCTTCAACTTGCTTGGAGCCACTACAATAGAAGTAAAATCTTTTTATTTCCGATCGCCCCCGAAGAAGTATTGTAACCATAGGCCCATCCTCACTCATTTCCTTTCTTTTCGAGAGCGAGTGCGAGAAGAAGTAGCTTCAGGAGTGTCACGATGTGACAACCACAAAGTGCGATACACTTTCATCAGGTACAAATAAGCAAATCCACTCAAATAACGGCCTTCCCCATTTGTCTCGTCCTTCAGCCGATTGGGCCAGAAAACTTCTTCATAAGGCTCTCCATCAATCGGGAGGCCGCTCAATTGAGATAGACTCCATAGGTCTAATGAAGTCTCCCCCTCCGTTGTGTAAAAAGTGTTGAACTCAGGGCAGAAGGCCTCTATCATTCCGCTGCAAAGGCCCTTTAAAATGGGGTAGCGGAAGCAGGAAGCATATACGTTGTTGTATACCCCAGCCTTCATCAGAATCGGGCCATAATGTTGGAGCACATAATCTGTAAACTTGACGGCTCCGGCCCGAAACCCATGAGAATCGGTGGCTTTAAAATCAGTAAACCACCCAGCAGTGATTTGGTGCTTGAATCGTATTGCCAAACAATCTAATAGAAACGGTTCTTCTCGGAACCCCCACTTCAACGGGGCCAGGAACAGGCCGAATGATGGTTTCTCCCGGTGCACATTACCGGTCGATAGATCCCACCTGGCAGGGGTAAATTTAGGGGATCGTGTCAACATGCCCTCCGATGGAGTCAACTCTAATACTCCAGTAACAGCATCCCACTTTCAAGGCTCTCCAGGAAAATATATGGGCTTGCCCCTCACTACCGAATCTACCATGCTTGTTGTGTCCCTGTGTCTTGATGATAGCAATCACCATGAGTCAATGTACGTTTACTGTATATGTGCACATCTGCATGTTGTCCTGACTGATAGCCACCATGTCATTCTTCATTTCTTAAAACGAAAAGTCAACACTTTGTGAACATAAAGGCAATGCATCTACATAAATCCTATGTGCATGGCATTTCATCGAACATGTTGTGTGGACCATATAGAAGTCATGTATTTTGTGATATGTTCATTGTTAATGTACGTGCACATCTCTCCTTGTGTGATACATGGTCAGTGCATTTTCTTCTATACTCCGTGCAGTTGTTTTTACTTAACTGCATATAGGTCAGTGCAAGCTTTTGCCTTAGGCAAAACACGGTCGATGCATTGTTGCCTTGAGTCAAACAAGGTCGGTGCTAATTGCACCCTACACATGAAGTTCGTGCAGGTCTTTTCCCTTGGGCATACAGGGTCCGTGCACATTCTTGTTAGGCGACGTATAAGGTCCATGCATAAATAAGGTCCGTGCACATCTGCTTTAGGCGTAAAGAAAGTTCGTGCATTTTTCCCCTTATGAGATACAAGTCGGTGCAAGTGCGGCATCGTGCACAATAAGGTCCTTGCATATCACAGCTCATCTGCATACGATCAGTGCATGTTCTATTAGACTACACAACAGGGTCCATGCATATGCAAATTCGTGTGCATACAGGTTCGTGCATTCAAGTCTGTGCACATTTGCTTGGCAGTTGGAAGACAATGCATGCTTGACACAGGATCCGTGCATATCTCGGTTCATATTGCATATGTATATGGTCAGTTGATTGCATTCATAGTCTGTGCTAGTTGGCTAAGGTTGATTATGAGGTCCGTGCATAGTCAAGCATAATGTCAATCTAAGTCGGTGCTAATTTTGTCTTAAGCATATTCACAGTCGGTGCAATTTTTGTTGTGGGCTGGCATAAGGTCTGTGCATATTTGTCTTGATGACAGCTAGAGTCCGTGCATACTTGGTCATATGCTATTAAGGTCCGTGCATATGCTAGATCAATGTACGTTTCACTCCAAGCACAAGCACACATAGTCGATGCTATGTTCTGTTGCACACTAGTTAAGGTCAGTGCAAATCTGCTCATATGCTGTCAAGGTCCGTGCATATAGACTTACATGGTATGTACTCAATTCCTCATATGCATTATAAGTATGTGCATGCTTGCACATTGCGATATGAAGTATGTGCTTATCTATTTCCAGCACGTCTCAAGGGACTTAAGTGAGTAGAAGGTCGAGTTATGTGGCTCGTGTCTAAACTTAAAAAGACACGTGATCTAAGGTAGCTATGGGCATGTGATCCGAGGTGGATGGTGGTCAGAAAGGATCTGCCACGTAGACCTGATTCTATCCAGAGTCCAACACATGGACTTCCTATGGCACTCACTTCTTGGCGGGAATGATCCCTCCACACGCCCTGGCGAATCACGAGAAGATCATGAACCTGAATGCCATGTTTCTGCCACATGGAGTCATCTGTCTAAGGCAGCATCATCATCTTCATCAAATTACCTCCGGCGCCTCTGTTCTATATAAAAAGATCTCATTATCCTTTGATGAGAGCTACGGATGTGGAGTAGTGCTGAAGCCTGAGTGCCGCCTGAGAGAAAGAAGAAGAAGGAGAAGAAAAGAGAAGAGAGAGCTAGTGTGTGACAAGAGAAGAAGAAGAAGAAAAGAGAAGAAGAGAGGATCGAGAGAAGAGAAAGAGAAGAGAGAGTGATAGAGATTGAAGCAGGCAATGTCCAGCTATCTGTTGGGTTCTGGATCAGACCTAGACCAATCTGCTCCTGCATGAGCTACATTCATTTTCATTTTCTTTTTGTTCTATTTTATTTTGTTGCTTTCCTTTTCCACTGTGCTTTCCGATACTCTGTTGTGGGTTCGGGTTCCTCCTGTGGACTCAGGAGAAGGGAGACGTAGTCTCCGGTTGCAAGTAGTGGTGTGCTACTTGTGGGTTTCCCTCCGGGTTGGAGGAAGGAAGGATTGGTCCTCCGATTTACAAGTGATTGGGTGTCACCTGTGGTTTCCCTCCGGTTTGGAGGAATAGAGACTTGGGTCTCTGGTTGCTAGTGACTGGGTGTCACTAGTGGTTCCTTCCGGGTTGGAAGAAGAGAGGAGTATGTTTCTCTGGTTCAAGTTGTTAGGCAGCGTTTGTAGGCAAGCTGTGACGCCCAGCGGTTTCAAGTTGTTTGGCAGCAGTAAGCCACACTCTGGTTAGAGTGTGGGGTGGATGTAGGTCTGGAGGACCAAACCACCTAAAACTCCTTGTGCATCATGATCTGATTACCTCTCTGAGTTTGCTAGATGCATGTTTAGGATCGCTATCTAATTATTTTTCACTCACGGTAGATGAATGCTTGGGATCGGTTCAATTGCATAGAATTACTATGTTTACTGAGCATGCAGGCTAAGTGTTCTATCATGTGTTTCATTAGAACAACTGTTTAGATCAAGCTGTTTTACTACGTTCCAATCTTCTATAGTTTTATTCATGTTAAGTGTCGAAGTAAGATCACTGGTTGTGCATGTTAAGTGTTCAAAAGAGATTCGCATTAGGTTGACTGATTAAGTGGTTGAGTGTGAATCGTACTAGAACACCTGCATTACTAAATCATAGTTTTTATTTCCGCAAGGTTTTATGAGTTCAGTGTTAATTGGGATCTAAGATTCAAATTAGGCAAATAATTTTCAAAGGGGATTCATTCACCCCCCTCTGAATCCGAGCCTAGCATCTCAACAATGTTGTCCCGGCCAAGGAGGATGCTCTGTTCAGCTACGCGAACCACATGGAGGTCCCTCTTGCCCAAGAGATTGAAGGCATGAATAAAAGAAAGTAGATATTTGTCCTTCGAAAAGTCAACTATATAACCCCGGCTGCGGTCAAATTCGAAGCCGCTACTATTTGAAAGGGCTAACCGGCGGGCAACCATGGTATCTGGTTCTGAATCTGAACAGTCGGCCACTGCAGCAAGGCGATCTCGCCTTTTATCAAGCTCATTGATTTTCTGCCAGGTCACAACCAGCCTTATTAATCCTCTAGATGGATTACTTGCCTTTTGTGCAGTCGAGGACGGCACTACTGAAGTCATTTTCTATCTACAAGCAAAAATAATTAAATCAGAAAAACACTTCTCTGGACAGAAGAAAATTTCTTAAGAAATTTCAGCAGAGTCTCCCCTTAACCGGGAGCGTGCCAAATAAAACATGGGAACATGTCCACACACTGAGGTGAGACGGTCCCTAAAACAGAGCCGTAGGTGATACACCTAGGCCTAATGGACACCGAGGAGTGTTGGTTCTGAGGACTAGCCTACTAGGAACCTCCCCAGAGCCATGAAGTGAGAGGGGGTCGAATCCCTTAAGAACTGAATGAACAAGGGCTCGCCCTCACCGTCTTGCTACCACGCCCCCACGGCCGAAGGAGAAGGGAAGGTTCACCGCCGCCCTCACCCACGCTCTCACGGTACGAGAGAGGAGGGGAAAAAGGAAAAGCTCGCCGCCGCTATCGCCTTCGCCGTGCTCAGAGAAGAAAGAAGGAAGGGGAAGAAAAGAAAGGGCCGCCACCGTTGCCCTTGCTGTCTACGGAGAAGAAGAAGGGAGGCTCGCCATCGCCGACTTTATCTTGCCTGAGAAGGAAGCCGTAGTGTGGACAAGGCCAATAGGGTTTTTCAAACCCTCTGAAGGGGGTTTAAAAGAAGAAGGGAGAAGGTGGAGCGGCACTCGCCCCGCGCCGATTCACAGGTCCACAAGCAGGGCGCCAACTCACCGGCCCACGAAGAATAAGCCGCCCCACGCCGACTCACCGTCGCACAACCCTGGCGCCAACTCAACAGGGTCAATGCGCTGGCACCGATTCAACACGGTCAAAGCCCGATGCCGATTCAAGGAAAAACCCTCACCGCGTCGACTCAACCTTGTGAAATAGTTTTCAAACAATGTGGTCCCCACTTTCTAACAATCGTGATGAAACAAATACATCTGCGGGTCCCGCGCTACTCATCCCTCACTTACAACACCCGCAGCTGGGGGCATTTGTGGACGTCTAAAATTGTGACGACTCAAGATCCGGATACTGGGAAGAACCCGATACCATTCGAATCCTGACCCGCCGCCCACGAGCCGGAGGTCTCAGAAGGGCTAAAAGGAGTGTGGGGGTACAAAGAAATAGGAAATAAAGCAGGACAATTCAATAATTAACAGAAATAACAACTAACTATGACAGAGTCCAGTCCAACAAAAGTACAGTCTAGGGCAGAGAAACATACTCAACACCAAGTGAACACTCGGCCCGGCGAGCTGGCATCTAAGAACCTCCGCACAGCACCCTCGAACCTCGAGGAAGAATCGCCATACCTGAAAAGTAGGGGTGAGCCTCCTATCACTGGCTCAGTAGGGGTCCCGCGGAACCCCAACCGTAAACAACGGCGGTAGTGGAAAGCAGCAACTACAGCAGGAGCAGCAACCACGGTGGCTGGTAAAACCTCAGCTCTACAGCTACTCCTACTGTACAGGAAAACACGCCCCGAGCTCATAGTCGGGGGACCACCGAACTAACGGAAAACCTCTGGCTATGCTACCAGAGGAAACATCACGACAACATTATCGTGGGGGCCCGTCTCACAGACAAAGGTCCAACCCAAGACCACACGGTCTGGGTAGACACGATCATGACCTCATCGTCGTGAACCCTGCACTGTCTAGGGAAAACCCTTGGTGACGCTCACCGGAAACCCTAGACCTCTACCTCGGGAAACCACCTGGAAACTACGAGTAAAACCTCGTCTCACAGACACGAAACAGAAACTCGAGTCACTAGAAACTCACGTTACACGATGGGAGCACTACCCACTAGAAGTAAATCCAGATGTGTCCACTGACATCTTAAACAGCGCCTCAGGTGTCTCTTTGCGATGCCCCAGGTGGAGCCTGAGACACACAACAGTAACTAGGAACACAAGACAAGGACTAGCTTGGGTCACGCTCATCAGCATGGCTCCGACGTCCCCAACCACGTATGTACACACAGACCATCCGCTCTAAGTCGGGTCCTCTAGTTGGTTCTCCCCCCAGCCCAGACGCAGGCTGCAAAGGCGAGGGGCCCTACGATAACCAGCCTAAAAATGGTCTCTCTCGGGTAAGCCGCTCCACCACTCCTGGGTGGGTCAGCACACGCGTGCTGTAAGAAGGCTACGACCAGTGGGAGGTCACTAAACGTGAACACGGAAAGCCACACACGCACCCATTGGAAAGAAACACGGAGTACTAGGTGGCTTAGGGCCACCAGACTCGGGACAACATTCTTACCTACTAACCCAATGATCCTTGAGTCACACGACTCGGGTCAAGACCGTCGTACAGGGACAGCTCCATGCCATCAATCTGCCCTAACGCTAGGGTCAGAAACCTCGGTACGATGACTCACAAGGCGATTCACAATTGCCGAGACCATTCCCTCACAAAGGGAACTCAAGAGACCCCCAGCCCCAGGCTGGGTGATTGGACTCACAGTCCAAGGGCCAAACTCGCGGCCCACTCGAGAAACATTCACCGGAAAGCCAATGACGTGCGGGAATAGCCCACCGCACTCACGCCGACCCGCGGCGACTCGATCTAGCGAAAACATAGAAGCCCGGAACACGAGAGGGTCACTCGTGCCCTCAAAACCCACGGGCACGCTATTCGAAGTAAAGTGATACCTCCGGACACCCAAAAACACAATCACTATACCCACGGGGTGTCCCTGACACTCACGGGGCCATAGGTCGGTCATTGGGTCTCAACCGGACCGACCGGGACCCAAAACGGCCAAAACTCTACATTTCAGTCGACCACACCACAGGGGGTCGGTCGACCGAACTGGGCAAAATGCCCAGTTCGAGCCGCGCCCAAACGGTCGATTGAACTCCCCGAGTCGATCGATCGAATACGGTAGAATGCCGTCCGGACCTAGCCCTAGGTCCTGTTTCCACGCCCACTCGACCCCGGTCGAGGGGGAAAACATCGGGGATCATTCCCCGGGTCCCAAAACACAAAAGGAAGGGAAAGCAGCGAGAAAACCTTGCTCGATCCGATGAATCCGTCGCACACCCTAAAAATATGATTTTCACCCCCAACGGCAATAAACCCACGCTCGGCTCACCATGGGCTACCAAAATCACGGGAAAGGAAGTACAAGGGTTAAGGATCCATCCCCCTACCTCCACCAAAGATTCTGCGCACCGTGGACGCCGTTCCATGTGAAAACGTCTGTGAAACCCCCGCCGGTCCACAAACTCGCGAGCAAGCTTCGGCGCGCCACCGTCCCTCGATCCTCGACCTATTCCCGCTCCACGCCCTCGCAGCATCCCCACCTCGCCCCTGCCCCCCTCCGTCGGCCACCCGGAGAGGAGAGGGGGAGAAAGAGAAGAGAGAGAGAGAGTGAAAGAGAGAATGGGGAGAGAGAGGGGGGTGAGTTGGTTATATAGAAATCATTTTGGAATTTTAAAAAATTCAAAAAATATAAAAATAGGGGAAAATACTCCCCACGATCCTCGAAAAATGCACAACGCGCTGGTAACATCCTGAAGTCGGAGAACGCAACGGTTTACCCTACACGGGGTTCCAAAGGTCCGACAGGCAAAAAACACGCGTAAACTACAAAACTCAATTTAGGACCCCACGAAAGCGATCCGAAACACATGGATCCTGATCCAAACAATGATCCAAAAAATCCGGGGCGTTACAAAAATATTATTGTATGGCAAGTTGTAAAAGCTGGGAATTTCTAAGCCAGGCGTAAAGAAGCTAAAGAAAGCTCAAAGAGGGGTCCTCCAGGACTGCTGAAGCCTTAGGTCACCTGACGAAAGCATCAGGGACTTCACAACTCATCATGTAAGGCCCCATAATTTTTATAAAGTATTTTTGGTATATTTAATTATTTTCTAGGAATTTTAAAGACCCAAAATAGATTAATAAATAAATATAGGATTAAATAAATCATTATAAGGCCCAATTTATGTTAAGTAATTAATCTAGCTTTGATAATTGAAACCCAATAGGTTAAAGGACCAAGCCCATTAAGTTTGGCCTATATTCTGGAAGGTTATTTAGCCTATTTACGTATTTTAAGGATAAATACCATTTTTATGGATAATGATATAGATAATTAACAAAAGTGTTTGATTTATGTTGAAACTCTGTACACGTTTGGTGTAACGGTCTATCGGGCGACCGCTACAGACATGTAACGCACCAGTCCTGATGTGTTACACTCTGTAAATTCCGTGAAGTGAAGAACAAGCCAAAATATTAGATTTTTGCTAAGCTTATCTCTTAGGTCTCGAGATGGGAAGACTAATAGAGGTGTTAAGGACTCTTAGAAGTTGATCTAAGCTTTAACAAGGACTCTAGAATCGATCTAATCCTCAAACCCTAGTCAAAACCCTATAAATAGGACCTAGTTCTGAACTGAGTGACCCTTACTTTTGGCTCGTGAAGAATCAAGGTAAGGATTCATAATTTCGGGTAAGTTCTTTAGAAGATTTTGTTTGGTATACTTTAGACTAATAGTTCTCTAAACTTAGTGCTAGGAGATCAAGTAACCAAGAAGATAGGGGCTTCTAAAGTCGCTGATTTAGTCATAGCAGCCTAGAATTCAGAGCAAAAGAGCACTGAAGATCAAGGAATTAGGACGCCTAAATGAGGTAATTAGAGTTCGGTCCTTTAGAACTTTTTGTTCACCTTAGTTTTATCTTCTTACCCTTAAAATTTCACATCCTTAGGTCAAGAGGCTGAGGAGCTAGAGCAGCGTGAAGTTGCTGGAAACTCATTGGAAAGGGAGAACTAGGGCACGTCTTTCAGACTCAAATTAGAAGTTTAAAGACTAGTTAAGAGGTAGGTTATCTCATGATTGACAAAAACATCTTGTTAGGGATAAAAGCCCTCTGATTGTGTTTGATTTCATGCATTATAGACTATGAATTTCATGTTTTAGTGGGTTCATGCATGCATACATATCCTTAGCCCTAATCAAAGATCAAAGATATTATCTTGTCTATTCACTAAAACCTATGCATGTAGTTGGCCCATACTTCGTTTATCATGCCTAGAATAATTGTAGTATTTTGATTTCCATGCATGTTATGTTTTCATAAAAAAAAAATTATTTTACTGCCAGCAGACGATCTGACGCATCAAGGTAAGACCGTCACAGTGATATAACGGCCTTACGATAAGCCGTCACACCTTATTTAGTGTTTGAAGTTCTCTGTTGTCTCTGATGCACCATAACAGGAGCGTTACACTACTGTAACGGTCCCTTGATAAACCGTCACAATCACTGTGACACACCCACTCTCGACCGTCAGGAGAACTGGAGACAGAATTAGAAAACAGTCAATTTTAACTTATAAATAAGCCTAGTTATCTAAGTTTTGACCTGATTTCTTGTCTTTAAGATTATTTACTGGTTCATGATAGAAATTGCATAATCTAGGTATCTTAAGTTATTTTAAGTTATGTTAATTTCATGTGCCAAAATTCTATAGTTTTTTATCTAAATCATGATTTTCCAAAGATGTATTGACAGAGTTTTATCATGATTCCCTATTGTTACACATCCTCTCTATCAATAGAGTCATTTTCTTTAAGTACATGGCATATATTCCAGTATATGGCCATTAATTCACACTTTGCACTATAGGAACACCATCTTGAACATGAGGACCTCTCTATTGGATATTCCTTCCAATGGACTAGGAAATCTTGCTGCAAGGCCTCCGTAATTCTCTGTGAGTCTGGGATTCCCACTAGGACACCGAGTTGGTTGTACCATTAAAACCAATCGATTATATTACACTATCGATGTTTCTGGTTATCAGTAGTGTAACGGATCTATATTGGACCGTCAGGCACATGTAACGGCCCAATATACGACCGTCACATCCAACTGAGTCCGATTTCTTGGTTTGGGATTCCCAATATTGGAGCATCACATCATGTAACGGCCCAGTACACGATCGTCACACTGCTTGAGTATTTTAACCCGAAGTTTGACCAAGGGTTGATATTCCAAGATTTCTAGATGGACTATTGATGATCTACAACTTATCATATTGATCAAGAAACCTAATATAATGAATGGAAAATAAAGAATGTACCGTTATGCGGTTGATTTATTTCCATGAGCATAACATAATATAAGTCATTTTTGATTTCTCATGATTCTTATTAAAGCATTCCTTCATTGAATTATTGTTATCACGAACTTGTTGAACTTATTACATTCATGGCCATACTTTATTGTTACACTCATGGAAGTACCTTGATTTATACGTGAAGATGCAGTTCGGGCGCTGATTGTGTCCAAGGGCTCTATGCTAGTCCCCTCGGCTGATTGTCGGAAACATACTATTATAAACCATGGGGTATGATGCTACTGACATCGCATTGCGCTGGGAGTACTTTCTTTATAAATAAGTGAAATCCATGAGCACTCGTGAAAATCTAGTGAATTGCTACATGATTGACGTTCTCGTGCGTAACCTTTATGGTTATGAAAGTGAAAAGTGAAAGTGCATTCTCGTTACATTCTTATTCATGAAGGCCATACTACATTCTTGTTCATACTTGTTACATTCTTGCTAGTACATACTTGCTCTCATCCTATCTTACATGATCGTCTTGTTACTTTGATTTGATCGCATGACTTCTCGCATTCGCATGATTTTACCTTATATTCTTTAGAGATAAAATGCTAATTACTTTAATAGTGCTAATCATGTTGATGCGAAGATACCTACTGGGCAAGTGTGCTCATTACCTATTTCCAATCTTTTCAGGAAATGGAAGTGATTCGAATTCGGATTCGGGTTATACAAGTAGCGGGTCTGAGAGCGAATGATAGTCATATCAAGATGAGAGTGAAGACTTAGGAAAGTCTATATTGTTTAGATTGAGTCTATGTAATTTTCTTATTTTTTGAGTCTGATAGATTGGAAGAAGTTGAAAGTTATTGTATTTGAATATTGATTATCAATGAAATAAGTTGGAGTTTGGTTAAAATAGTGTGCAATTACATTTATGTGTGTGATTGTCTTGTGCTCTGATTATTCTTACTTGCAAGAGGCTGACCATGCCGGCTGTTCGCATTCCTCGAGCGAGTCTTCCGCTGTAATAAAGGCTCGGGGCGTGACACATCATCTCGGGACGTTTGAAAGAAGTCTACAACAAACTAGCAATGCCGTACAGCCTACCGAAATCAACAAACCTAACAAATCGGCATCAACTCGGTCGCGCCGAACAAACCCCATACCTCGTCCGATCAGGACAAAAACATACCTAGTGGCCCGCCACCTGATAAGGAAGCCTCCCGAGGTGAAGAAACGTCCCTGGTCCCTCAAAGCGGGGTGCCGAAGGCAATGTCAGCAGAAAACCCGAGTGACCTGACTCGGGTACACGTCGTGCTGGAAAGGTCCGTAACTGGCCGAAAAGCTACCCAATCTGGTTGCAAATGTTCCGAGTGATAACCCACTCGATGAAGATGCCTCAAATATGTACAGAGTAGGTGTGGTAGCACAAATCGCAATGCCGAAGGCCAAATCAGGATAAAATCCGAGTAATTTAACATGAGTTCGGCACGTGTTAGAAATCACTCGGAATTGTAAATTGGGACCCGAAAATGAGGAAATCTATGTTTTGAAGCTACCGCATCGAATCCTAAGCAGCACCGGAGGTCGGGCTTCCACTGGGGTCCGCTCCGGTGTAACAAGACAAAATTATGAAAATGCCCTTATGGCCAAAAGAATCGGCACGCTCCTCCATAGATAGTGAATCTGCGCCTTTCTTTTGGTGAATTGGCGCCCTCCCACTTTTGGTGAATCAGTGCCATTCTTGACAAAAGTTGATCAGCGCCACCCCTTTTAGTGAGCTGAATCGGTGCACGCCCTTCTCGCCTTGCAGATCGATAGATCAGCACAGGGCCACCTGTCTCATCCCCTGGGCGATACCCTATTTTTGCTTATAAAAATCCCTCATCTTCGAGCGCCAAAAAGGGAGAGCTAAAAAAAAGAAGAAGAGACGCAGAGGAGATTTAAAGAGAGTTCATACGAGAGGCGAATAGAAGGGATAGAGAGAAGAGATAAGGGAATACAGAGCACCCTATAAGAAGAAGAGAGAAGCAAAAAAGAGAGGGTAGAAAGCTTGGAGAGCAGTCCTTAGGTAGGTGCCCCTCGGCAATAAGGCTCAGAAAGGCCAATAGTGGGTGGTTCCCCTCTTTTGTCAAATCCTTCTCTCCTCTGCCTGTCTTTTCATCTCGCATATATCTGCTTTTCCTCCATTATGTAATGAGGCATGTCCTCAATGCTTTCTTTGAGAAGGAATCTAAAGCTACAGAGTTTTCCTGGCGTTATGCTCTTTGTACTATTGTTGTTTGTAATTATGTGTGAATAAGTTTACTATTCGAATCTCATTATCTTTCTTCCATTTTCCTTTCGTTGCATCTTTCTTGCGAGGGCGCCAGATTCATAAGAATGCATATGCCCCGACTGTGAGGAGGCCTCACTAAGGTTATATATTCATATTGTAGACACGCTAAAATCGATGCTATGGTGAGTAAATCTCATGTCACCATGTGACGTCCCGAGGTGGACTTCAATATTGGCTTAATATGAAGTTTTTCAATTTTATATGTGTTAACTGTGATTTATCGGCATTTTTCTTTGATAATTGGAATTAACGCCTTAATGAGGGGCATCATTTAATTGACGGCTAGGCTATGGGTGTGTTTTAATAAATGGACGACTGTGCCTAGAGGCGTCGTTTTCTGGATCTTTACGAATCCTACCCAAAATGCAAAATCAAAGAATTGACGTCCCTATGAAGGGCGCTTATTATTTAACGTCCATATCAGAAGGCGTTATTTCAGAATTTTTAATAAGGAAAGTCATTTGTTGCCATAATTAAATCCAGGAATTGACGGCTGAGTGCACGTCGTCATTTCAATTAACGCCTTTGGTGATGTCCTCATTTTCAATTGACGCCCTTTGAAAGGTCGTCATTTCCGATTCCGTCCCCTTTTCGCCTACTTATTTCCAGTAATGATCCCTTCCCCATTTTACACATTGTGTTTAATTGGGAAGAGGGTTTCTTATTGGAGGTCCATTGCCTTGTTTTAATCCTATTATTACAAGGATTTTTGGGCTATAAATACCCCTGATATTCTTCTCTCGCGCGGGCATGAGAAGGCAGGGGCATGAGAGGGCAATACAAAAATAGAGAAGAACCACTATGAGTTTTAACAGAGAGGAGAGTTTTGTGTTTTTTACAGGTTCTATCTTCAAGTGATTTCTCTTCCTCCTGGTGGTTGATTCTCCTTCCATAGACGGTCTTCAGTTGTTCAAATTCTAGTTTTCTCTCTCAGTACTGCTGCACGCACAGCAGAGAAGAGATCTTGCCTTCAATTTCTTTTATTAACATCAGCATCATTATACGCATCCTGTTCTTTCTAGCTATCCTGCTGGAAGACATTGCCGCTTTCACATCATATCTTGCTTGCATATATCATTGCATTCATATTCTCCATACCTTTGTTACTCCTTCTAAGGGGTTTAAAAAACCAAAACACACAAGGTGTGTTCATGTTTCATTTGATCAATTTCATACTTTTAGAGCATTGATACTACACCCTTTGGCTAATCCATTCTTTTCATTTGTTTTGTGTGTTCTTACAAGGTAATCAAGATAAAAACCCCCTTCATCGGCCGGTCGGTAGAAGGAGGAAGGAAAAGTCCACAATCTCACCCGCTCGATACAAGGTACATGCGATCACTTTGATTTTCTTGAGGTAACCCATCTGGCGATCACACTCCTCTTAGCACCACGTGCATATTATTATTATTATTATTATTATTATTATTATTATTATTATTATTATTATTATTATTCTTTTCTTAAGTGGATTTTCCATAATCTACAAATTGGCGATCACGGTGGGACACCTTTTATTTTTAGTTTGATTACCACTCCCTTTGGCGCCCTCACGTGGGGTCCTTTTGGCGCCCTCGCGTGCCCCTCCTTTGGTACCCTCGCGTACACCTCCATTGTGCTCCACGTAGCACCCTCCCATTGGCGCCCTCTCGTGCCCCTCCCATTGACACCCTCGTGTGTCCCTCCTTTGGTACCCTCGCGTACCCCTCCATTATGCTCCACGTAGCACCCTCCCATCGGCGCCCTCGCGTGCCACTCCTTTGGTACCCTCGTGTACCCCTCCATCGTGCTCTACGTAGCACCCTACCCTTGTGCACCACGTGCACACCCCCCGTTGATTAGCAAAAATCTGAAGTGTTCATATCATCATTTTAGTAATTTCTGCCAGTTAGCAGGGCTCTCGGTTCTCTGGACTGAATAGCGCCTTCCTCGCTGCCGTCATTTCTTCATACGGCGACCGCGGACAGAGGCGTTGTTTCAATCTTTTTCCTATATTTTTGTCATTTTTATAATTCACGCCCCTTTCAGAGGCATCAATTCATTATTCGACGCCTTACACCAAGGCATTTTTTTCGTTGATTACTGTCGATTTGCCCTTCACCCGAGCACTGTTCACTGCCATTTGACGCCCTTTCCCAGAGGCGTCGTTTTGTTATTTAACGCCTCACATCGAGGCGTCTTTCCTGCTTGCTGTTAATTACTGCACGATTTGACGCCTTCCACAGAAGCGTCTTTCACTGATTCAGCGCCTTATCGGAAGGCGTCATTTTATTATCATCATTTTTGTGAGCACTGTTCACTGCCATTTGACGCCCCTTCCCAGAGGCGTCTTTTCATTATTTAACGGCTCACTCCAAGGCGTCATTTTGTTTTGATTACTCCTTGTTTGCACTATTCACACCGACTAGCGACTGCGACGCAGACGCTGTTTATTAATTCAGCGACCTTGTCTGGGTCGTCATTTTCTTCTGTGCCCACAGAAGTGCTGATTATTGATGTTTATTTGTCTGATCTTTTTGATATCACATGCTCGATATTACCTGTATTAGATTGCATCCAGGGCATTCGGTTTGGGAGACCTCCTCTCCCCACATTTTTTAGGAGCTACACCCCTCTTGGTGAAGGAAGGACCCTCCTTTGAGCATTCCGTCTCATTGGACCGGAAATTCCTAAGCCAAGCCTCCGTAAGTCCTCGCACCCGTGGATTCCCTCACGGACGCCAGGCACGTTGTACCATTGAAGTACCCGGAGTATAGTTGACCTATGCGTTGGAATGGAGAGAGAAATCTAGATACCCGGAGATTATACCCAAAATTTCAACCCGGATCCACCTTCAAAAGAGAGAACCTAATATTGAACTCACCCTAGTCTCCAAGGAAAATCATAAAATTTTGGGGCTCATTACAACTTGTGTGTTTCTCTTGCTTGATATCTCTTGGTTATATTCCATTGTTGAAAATTCATTTCTTTCTCCTTAAGCATGGAATTGCGTTCAGGTAAAATCATCAATATGGCCAACTATGGGTATACTTATGATGGTTATGAGGAGGGTCACTCTGACCCGTTCTATGAGATTCCCTCTCAGGATCCGATCTACTATGAGGGAAACTACACTTCTTCTCCCACTCAAGTCCACATGGTGGACACCACTTCTTTGGAGGTTGAGCCTTCTTCCCAAGCTCAACCTACCACTTAGAATACTTCAGGGGACACTTCCCCTTCTTTCAACTTCAACGAATTTCTCAAAGCACTTGCTCAGCTGGATGACTCCCAGCGCTAGGCGGCTCAAGCCCTCTTAAAGGGAAAGTCTATCCCGTCATCTTCTAACCCCCCCCCAGGCCATGGGTGGCCACTCTGCTAGTTCTCCCAACGACCCGGCGGTCACACCTAGGGTGCCCTCGCGTCCATCAACTCCTGTTATGACTGTGCCGCCCAACCGGCAAGTCACTCCATTGCTAGGCCTCAACAACCTCCTGTTTCTCAAATTTTAAGAAGGTCTATGACAAACCAACACTCTTTTCATCCGGCCCCAGTCGAGTCCGATAACCATGCTCTACTCCTCCAAAAGATGGCTAGTATGGAGGAACATCTTAAGAGAGTTACTGCATCCAAGGTCGCTCCTGAAATTATGCTCCCCCCTATGTCAGTTTTTCACCTACCTCTGTCTGAAATGCCGAATTTCCGGCGGTACAATGGCACTGGCAACCCGCACATCCACTTGAAGGACTTTTTGTATGAAGCATCATTCTGGCAGGATAATAAGACCTCATTGGCTTATCTCTTTAGGCGGTCTTTGGATGGCCCAGCATTGGAATGGTTTTATTCTTTGGAACCGGCTGATGCTGGCGACTTTGATATAGTTCAATGGAAGTTCTTGCAGAAATATAAGGACCGTGTGGGTCCCTCCTTGTCTGTTACTGATTTGGTTGCTGAGAAGATGAAGCCCGAGGAGGACTTCGTCTTATTTGCTGATAGGTGGAGGGCTATGGCCGAGAAGTTAAAGGATACATTGTCGGAGACAGAACAAGTAAAAATGATAATATCAAACTCCACTCCACAATTCCGTCATATTTTGGCCATGAACAAATTGAGCACTATAGAGGAGCTCTATGAAAGAGCTAGATACATACAGACTCAAATGAAAGATTCACCCATTATGGGCATGTTCGAGCCAAGGCCAAAGGTGATTAGGAAGAATGTTCATACTTGTAACACTGGCCCAACTACTGAAGGCACTGTCATCAATGAGCAGGTGAGTGCGTTCGGCAATTCCACTCCTTTCCGTCACCCTCAAAACCAAGGGCCATCACCACAACAGCCCGCCTTCCAGAACCAAGTCCACTAGCCAAATAATAATCCTCCTCAGACCCTAAGGCCTCCTCTACCTCCTCAACAACAACAACTCCCCTTTACTCCACAAAACCAATATCACCAAGTGCCCCCCCCGGCCAACTATGCACCACAACAACTGCAACAACCAAGAAGACCGATGGGTCCACGAAGAGCCCAATACCCTCCACTACCTGAGAGTTTGTCAGACATTTTTAACGCCCTTATGGCTGCTAACCTGCTCACATTGCCTAAAGAAAGGGCAGTATGGCCGCAAAATGTGGACACCTCCCGGTATTGCGTCTTCCATCGGCAGCCGGGGCACAATATTGATCATTGTTTTCACTTTAAGGATTACATACATGACATGAATGATCAAGGTGATATTAATTGGGATGAGATGAGGAGGGTCATCGCTACTTTGAAGGCTCGAAGGCCTCCCCGGCAACCACCAGTTCAGCAACCACAACAAGGTCAGTAACAGGTTCCACAGCAACAACAGGCTCCTGCACCCCAGCCAAATATGGGGATTGTTAATAACCCGCTACCAGAGCACCCGGTTCAGAATCAACAAGTAAACCTTGTCACCTCAACCCAAGAAGTGGAGAGAGGGCAGGTTTGGCATAATGAAAATGCCTCTATCGGGGCCATTAGTCAAAATTCCAACCCATCGCAACCGCCACAACTGGTAATAAGGCCTCAGCTTATACCCCCTTCCCAGCAACAACGTCCCCTTATACGTTCCAACACTTCAGGGCCATTCAACCCTAACCCTACTTCTTCACGGCCCCTTCTTTTACGCCAATCCACGAACTCTCCTCCACCCCAAAACCCTCCACCAAATAGACCTCTTCTTATCCGCCACTCGCCGACAGCCATCGCTCCTCCTGTTTCACCTCCATCTACCACTACCATGATCCCAAGACCCCTCCTTGTCACCCGACCTCCACCTTCGCCTTCTGATAATCCCCAGTCGGCGAGGCCCTTTACAGGGACCCCTCCCCCAGCCAATCCAGCACCCAATACCATTATTCCCTCTGCCTCCTCTACCCCTTTACCCACTCCAGGCCCGACAGAGGCACCCCGAACCATGGTGCTCCGTAGCGGACGGATGTTTCACCGAGTGTTTCCCCAGCGGGAGCAGGAGCCAGTACAAGAACAAGGAGAGCCAGAGCAAGAATCTGCATCAGGCACGGAATATGACTTGTTGAAGCATTTGGACAGAACGCCGGCCCAAATTTCTATTTTGGAATTGATTAAAAGATCAACCATACACCAGCTGGCTTTGAAACAATGCTTGCAAAAAGTAATGGTCAATGAAGATATTCCTGCTGAACAAGTTACTGCAGTTTTGAATCCGGCCAGCAATCAACCGGCTATTACTTTTTATGAACATGAATTAGCTCCTCAGCCGGCCAGGAAATATGCATTATGTATCACTATTGATATCAACAAGGTGGCTGTAAAGCAATGTTTGGTTGATACTGGGGCATCCATTAATGTTCTGCCGCCAAGCACCTTGAAGATGTACGGCATTCCAGAAAGTCAAATCCGGCCATCTACAATTACCATCACAGCTTACGATAATACCAAGAAGCCGCCTCTGGGGATGATTACTCTAAGAGTTGGTCTGGGTCCAGTGACAATCACGACAGATTTCCACATTTTAGACATGGATCCGACATTCAATGGCATCTTGGGTCGTCCCTATATTCAAGAACTTGATGCGGTACCCTCCACAAACCATCAATGCATAAAGTTTCCACACAAATGGCGCATTATCAAAGTTACTAGCATGCCCATTTTGCCGACAGAAGACATACATTCAGCAACTTCAGTGCCTTCCATGTGGCCTTCCAACAGGCCTTTGCTTTCAGTCTTGGATGTTGCCGACCCGCGGCGAGATTTGTTAAGACCCCCAATCACTAAACCAGCTTCACCTTTAATGACACCCCTGCCTTTCCAAGGAAAGAAAAAGAAGAGCATGACGAACATGCCAGGATGGAATATCTTATTAAAGATGGGGTATAAGACTGGCAAGGGCTTGGGGGTCAATCTCCAAGGCCGGGATAAGCCAATCAGGAACCAAAAGATGATTCCTCGAGGAGGCCTAGGATACAAAGGGTCAGGTAAAGACAAGGATGAAGATCAGCCATGGGTCTGTCATGACTTCCACACTTAAAACGGATCGCCGACCTCTTACATGGACTTTGCAAACACACTTCATCAAGGGTGGCATCCAAAATGGCCAGCAAACTACATTAATTACTTCAATACTGATTATCAAGACATACATGCAAGACAGTTTGCTCATCACATAGCCCCACTGGCTACTTACAAGGCCCTGGAATCCTTGCGGCCAGATAAAAGAAGAAAGATGGATGACCCCGAATGTGACTGGTATAGATGGTTCCACATGAATGACATTACCATTGCTTTGAGCCAACTGTTTATGCCGACTAATCCGGAATGGCCACTGTTGATTCATGAGTTGATTGAGAAGCCAGCAGTAATTACAGACAAGAGGCAGTTATTAAGTGATTATGCAGATACTGGAGTGCCTGATGTCCCATTTGAGGAGGGCTTCAACACAGATAGGTTGTGGGCCGGCCTCTTCTTTGTCAAGACCATTCATCCAACGGCTTTGGTCCGTTTGTTTAATAAAATGTTTTGCTCAGACATCCCTAGACCGCCCGCGGTCTTAATAACTTTTTCTCCAAATTCATTAATTCCTCCCTTGCTCCTCGAGCAATTTTCCAAACTCTCCATCGCACCCCCGTGCGGGCCATCACCCATTCAATCTTTTGCCAATCTTTCAATTTCAACTCCACCTCCTATTCCTCCCTCTCATTACCTTCTTCTTGAAAATAAAAATGAAAAAAAAATGCCAAAATTCAAATTTTCCAATCTTTCATCTCCATTGAGGAGACCTCCTATCTTCTTCCTGAGTGTGTCCCGACCTAGGGTCCACTCTTCCCGGATTCATTAGGGGACCTTCCCTACCCCTCCGGTGAGGGGTCTTCATCTGTATCTCCTTCTGTACCCATCTTTTCCCCTCCTTCCTCTTCTTGTCAAGTTCTAGTGATCAGGCTAGTTGTTCTTACTCTTCTAGTTTTAAGCTCATGGGGTAGCTTCACATAAGAGATCCAAGGGTAAGCAGATTCCCCGTAGATTCTTGTTGGAATTAGCTAGAAGGTGCCGGGCATGCTTAGCTCTTCCCGAATTTCTGGAGAATCCGATTATCCTGCCGGAAGTAGAATATGAGGATACTTGTGTTTTTAATAAGGGTTTTGTGAGATCATGAATGATGAAGACCCTATTGAAGAGGGGGATGAAGGTTATGAAGAATATGAGGACAATGCTGATGCTTTTACCAGTGACATGAGAAGATTTGATGATCCATCAGCCTCAGTAGAAGAGCCGACCAAAGAAATAAATCTGGGTACTGAGGAAGACCCTAGAATTGTCCTCATTAGCAAAAACTTGCTGCCCTCCGAAGAAGAGGCGCTTATTTTGGTCCTCCAAGAATATAAGGACACGTTCACGTGGAGTTATGAAGATATGCCTGGACTAGACCCTACGCTCGTTGAACATCGACTTACACTTAAGCCAGGGTCTGTCCCGGTCAAACAACGGTTGAGACGTTTCCACCCTAATATGGCATTAAAGATGAAAGAAGAGGTCGATAAGCTTCATAAGTCTAGATTTGTTAGAGTTGTCCTCTATCCCAATTGGGTGGCTAACATCGTCCCAGTCATGAAGAAAGACGGAAAAGTTTGAATCTGTATAGACTTTCGGGACCTCAACCACGCGTGTCCTAAAGATGACTTCCCTCTCCCTCATATTGATGTTTTAATTGACAATACGGCATGATATGAGACTCTCTCCTTTATGGATGACTTTTCAGGTTATAATCAGATTCGCCTGGCTGAGGAAGATCAGAGAAAACATCATTCACTACACTATGGGGACTTATTGCTATGTGGTCATGCCCTTTGGACTTAAGAATGTTGGAGCCACCTATCAAAGGGCTATGATGGCAATTTTTCATGATATGATCCACGTTTACATTGAGGTGTATGTTGATGACATGGTAGTGAAATCAAGGACAAGGATTGAGCATCCCGGAGTTCTGACTAAAGTCTTGCAAAGAGCACGGGAGTATCAATTGAAGATGAATCCTAAGAAATGCGTATTCGGAGTTTCATCAGGGAAGTTGCTTGGATTCATCGTGAGTAAGAGGGGTATTGAAATTGATCCCAACAAGGCAAAGGCTATAAGGGAAATGCCCCCTCCCAGGAATTTGAAAGAGGTTCGAGGATTGATCGGGAGATTGCAATTTATTCGCCGATTTGTCTCTCAGTATTCACAAAGATGTAGGCCATTCTATGAGCTTACTAAGCCGAGAGTCAAGTTTCTTTGGGATGACAAGTGTCAGGCAGCTTTTGACGGATTGAAGGATTATCTCTCAAATCCTCATGTCCTGAGGCCGCCAGTTCCAGGCAAACCGTTGGTTCTTTATATTTTCATCTTGGATGACTCCGTAGGCGCTGTCTTAGCCCAAGTTGATGAAGAAGGAAAAGAAAGGGCAGCCTACTACTTGTCAAAACTTCTCAACCCCTGTGAGCAGAGGTACTCAGCTATAGAAAGACTTGTGCTGCTTTAGTCTGGGTAGTTCAGAAACTCAAGCATTATTTCTAGCTCACGAGGTTCATCTCATCGCCCGTATGAATCCAATCAAATTACTTCTTGAAAAATATGTTCTCACCGACCGATTAGCACGATGGCAAAGCTTCCTTTCTCAATTCGACATCATCTACATTCAGCAAAAAGTGATTAAAGGCTATGCCATAGCAGAACATCTTGCTCACCACCCTCTCCCTAGATTTGACCCTGTTCGCTAAGAGTTTCCAGATGAGGAACTAATGTCCGTCAATCAATCCGATTCAATGTGGATGTTACATTTTGATGGAGCTTTGAATTCAAAAGGGAAAGGGATTGGTGTTGTTCTTCTATCACCAGAGGGTATCACTATTCCACTCGCCTCTCAGCTTGCATTTCCAGTTACAAATAATATAGCTGACTATGAGGTTCTTCTGGCCGGACTAGAGGCCGCTCATCAATTTGGTGTTACCCATTTGCAAATTGTAGGTGATAGTCAGCTTATTCTTCGCCAAGTGCTCGCCAAGTGCCGCACGATCTATCCTAAGCTCAAACCTTACCAAGAATTGACTTCTGCTTATACCAAGCTTTTCACTAAATTAATCTTCATCCATGTTCCTCGTGATCATAACATTTTAGCCGATGCTCTCGCTTCTCTTGCTTCTTCCTTGGTTTCCCTTCCCGAAAGGGATTCCCATTCTATCATTGTTCACAAGCGACTCACTCCAGCTATTAAAGATCCAGCTTTCCTTAGTGTTAAGGAGGAGGTGCTCGGGAAGTTAAGCAAGGTGGAATCATTGAGAATAAGGAGGTCATACTATTGGATTTAGAGGAAGAATTGGACGATGAAGAAAAGCCATTGTATTATGAAATTGCCAAGTATTGTCAAAATCAATCATACCCTGAGGAAGCCACGGCTGAAGAAAAGAAAGCCATTTGATGAGTTGCTCAGCGATACACTTTGGTTGGAGGTGTGCTTTATAGAAGATGTCTTACCGGTGTTTTGCTAAGATGCCTAGATGATGATGAATCTTGGAAGGTCGTTGAAGAAGCGCATTCCGGAGTGTGTGGTGGTCATGTCAATAGCCAGATGCTTGCTAAGAAGATCCTTAGGCTAGGTTTCTATTGGCCCACTCTAGAAGAGGATTGTTCCATCTATGTTCGAAGGTGTGTTAAGTGCCAACTGCACGCCGATAAAATTCATTCTCCTGCTTCTTCACTCCATCCCATATCTTCCCCATGGCCTTTCTCCATGTGGGATTTCGATATCATTGGACCTCTTGGTGATCCGACCCTCCTCACAAAACCAAAGTCATTTATACTCACGGCGAAGGAGTACTTCACCAAGTGGGCGGAAGTGGAAACTTACATGGAGATAAAAGCGTCAACCATTTGCAAATTTATAATGAAGAGCATCATCGCAAGGTTCGGCATCCCGAGTACCATCGTCACCGACAATGGGCCACAATTTATCTCTCAGGAGCTTCAGGACCTCTGCAACAGGTATAACATTACATTGCATCATTCATCTCCTTATTATCCGCAGGGCAATGTTCAAACTGAAGCAACTAATAAAACTTTGATTAAAATTATCAAGAAAACGTGTGAGGCTAATAAATTTACGGATTGGCCGGAAAAGCTGGTTGAAGCTCTTTGGGCCTATCGCACTTTCATTCGTACCCCTACTGGGCAAACCCCTTTCACCCTCACCTATGGAATGGAGGCGGTAGTCCCTTACGAGATTCTTATTCCTTCTCTACGAGTTCAACTAGGCAAGGAACTGCCCATTGATGAGCGTCGCAAATCTCTCCTTGCCCAGTTGGAACTCCTAGACGAGAAGCGTTTGGCCGCCGCCGAGCATGCACATATTTATCAAAATAGGCTTTCACGTTTTCACCAAAAGAAAGTGATTGAAAGAAAATTTAAAGTCGGTGAGATGGTAATTAAAAGAATCTTCGTAAAATCGGGTGGACCACGTTCAAAACTTCAACCAAACTGGGAAGGTCCCTTTGTTATAAAAGATATTTATCCTGGCAACGCTTACAAATTAATTAATGTTGAAGGTGAAGAGTTAACTCATCCTTGGAATGGTCTCTATTTAAAGAAATACTACCCCTAAAAGAAAGAAAAAAGAAGAAAAGTAAAACAAAACAAAACAAAAAAATTTAAAAATTGCAGGCAGACATGGTACATGGGCCACGAGCCCGAAAAATCAAAATCCTTAATTCATTCTTCAGTCTTGATGGTTTAACTTTGGGGTCAACTCACGCACACACTACACGCTCTACTCTTTGAACTCAAGTAGCCCGCAATTCGAGGAAGGTTCAACTCAAACTAAGAGTGTAAAAACCTTACCTATTCTCTTCTCTTCGGCTCAGGAGAGAGAGTACGAGTCAAGGGTTACTAACCAAACCTGCCCGCCGCCCTAGTAGGTGGAAGTCAGGGCCCAAAAGGGAACAAAATGCTTAAAGTCCAAGTACAATTAGGCTTCTACTTTTTTGAAAAGAAAAGAAGAAAAGAAAAAGGAAGTCGTGACAAAAGAAAGTATGACAAGAGGGCAAAGTCCCCCCAGGGAAAACCCTGGTCGTAAGCATGCATGAATAAGGGCAAAAAGAGCAACAAAATTTCCCTAAGTCGAAGATCGAATCCCAACAGGCATAAGGGAAGGGGAGGAGCATTCCCCATTCTGGAAAACCTCTCATGAGCTTCCTCAAATTATTCTTCTTTTCCCTCTCCATGGTGGGTTGTAAACTCGAAGAATGGTAAAGACTAACTAAGCAGGATGGGCTGCGAGAGAATATGAGTAAAAGCATAAGTCATTAAGCACGCTGACCCCTTGGTTAAGTTTTTCGAGAAAGATTAATGAATTTAAGGTCATGATGGCGTAAGGTTTAAGGCCCTGTACTATGCTTGCTTTCAAAAATAAGAATAAAAAAATTTAAAAAAAATAATAAGAAAAATAAACAATTCACGCCGATTCCTGTAGGCGTCATTTTCAAAATTCACGTCTTTAATTAAGTCGTCATTTTCAAAAAAAATGAAAAAATATAAATTCACGCCTTTTACTACAGGCGTCTTTTTTCAAAATTCATGACTTTCATGAAGTCATCATTTTCAAATCAAACAACAAAAAAATATATGTTTTTAAAATAAACGTCTATCATGGTGGCGTCAATTTCACAATAAACGCCGTTTGCGAGGGCGTCATTTTAAAAATCAAAAATTAAAAAAATATATAAAGAGAAAATGAGAAAAAAAATGAAATATTAAACCGTTGTTCTGCATGTGCCTGTTGCATTTTGTGTGGGCATCTATTTTTTAGTTAGCATTTGATTGCTTGCATGTCGCATTTTCCTTATATTTGTTTATCATTTGCCTTCGTTGATTAAAGGCTTGGCGTCTTGACCCGTTATCAAGGTCAAAGTAAAGACATCCCTTTGCTTATTGAGCAAGGGGCCAAGTCGAACAGATGGATTAACCTGTTTATTCAAGCTACAGGCGCAGGGCAAAAGCAAAAAGCGAGAAGTGAAAGAAAACACAAGTCCACAAGTGCTTAGGTAAACCAAAAATTTTCACTCTC
The DNA here is from genome assembly GCA_022559845.1 of Amorphophallus konjac. Lineage (NCBI taxonomy): Eukaryota > Viridiplantae > Streptophyta > Magnoliopsida > Alismatales > Araceae > Amorphophallus > Amorphophallus konjac. The sequence goes on along the minus strand of CM040124.1, from coordinate 50,832,158 downwards.
ATATATATATATATCTCAAATGTATATCCGAGTACCGGTGTGAGGGTGGAGGAGTACAAGTAAAGTCTCTCTCAGCTCTCGCCTCCACCCTCCTCTCTCCTACTCTCGGCCTCACTCTCGTCCTCCCGACGAGGCGCTCGTGGAGGGGGCATGGACCCCCGAGAAGTAGCTGGAGCTCGAACCTGCTCCTCTGCCTCGCTCCTCTGCCGGAGAGAGGAACCCACCACAATGGTGGAGCTGGTGAGGGCGTACCCCGCAGCCCGTGCTCGCTCCCGGCCTCGCTGAAACCGCTCCTCGGTCGACCGTAGCCGCTCCTGAGTGACGGCTAGCTGGGTCCTCAAGTCTGCAAGCTTCCGCTCGTGTGCTGCCTCCTGCTCCCGATCACGGGTCCGCTCTACCGTGCGCTCCTCTTGCTCCCGGGCACGCTCCCTGCGCTCCATCTCGAGGGTGACTCGCAGCTCTGCCACGTCCTGGGGCAGCTCCTCTCGCCGCCTCAAGGCCCTCTCGAGCTCCGTGACGCGCTGCTCGCGGATGGCCAACTCCGCCCTGGCTAAAGCGGTCTGGGTAAGTGCCACCTGTAGCTCCGAGGTCTGCAAACATTTAAACAACTCATCAGTTCCTTATATATAATTCAATAATTCATGAAATAAGTAATTAACAACTGAAAATAAATAACTCACCCGGGTGGCCATCGCCTGCTGTCCCTCCTCGATGCAGGTAAGAGAGGCCCGGAGCTCCTCGGTCTATAAACACATTTTTTTATGAAACATATATCATATAAACAATTGAATGGAAGTTTGAGTTTGAAAGTTTAAAGCATACCCGTGTGGCAAGGTCGCGCTCTGCTGCCTCGGCCCGTGCTACTACTCCAGCTAACTGCTCTGCTAGTGCATTCGTCTCTGCACTAGGTCCCCTCTAGCTGGAGGCCTCTCCCGTCTCTCTCACCGGCGCTCCCTGCTGGGCACGCTGCATTCATGGAGATTGTCAGTGGCTAATCATCAATAATTCAGGAATTCATTTGCATGTAGATAATTTAAACATTCACCAGGGTCTCAAGGTCTGCCCGCATGGTAGCCAGCTGGGCCTCTAGGCTGTGGAGGTGGGTTTGCATGTCTATCGCCACTATGTCCCGTGCATCCTGCATTCATCACATATTAGTCGCATGATAGATATACAAAGCATTTGCATTTAAATTAAAAAGAAAGTGCATGCATACGTACCCCTAAGACCCTCATCTAGGGTCGGCTGGCGTAAACCTCCCAGTAGTGTCGGAGGAACTCGGAGCTGTCTGTCGCCTGTGAGGTGACTCGGGTCCCACCACGCTGCCAGTCGGCGTACTGGTCTGAGAACCGGACTCTCCAGTCGATCGCCTTCATGCGACCGCGCGTCTTCTTGCCTATTCCCCGCGGCTCTCCTACCTCGACCCACTCCTGGTGTAGGTCAAGGGTCCTCATCACCAGCCTAAGCCGTAACGGCTCAATCTCGTTCAAGCAATGAACCCAAAGCTCATGCTCAAAGCGAGGTCGGCCCACTACGACCCACGGCTGGCCCTCGTCGGTCATCCCCTCATAGGGTCTCCACCTCACCTGCATTCACAATCATCCATCATATCATATCACATTCTATATAAAAAAAACATCTTTGCATAACATTAAGCATGCGTACCAATGAGGCGGGGAAGTCGCGGAACTCCCGTCGTAACACTCGCAGCTCGTATGCGAGTGGGGTCCCAGTCACCACTGGTAGCCAGCAACGTGCTAGAGGGAAGCATCCCTCATCTCCAGGCCGTGGGTCAGCACGCCCCATCGGCATGTATAAATGGCTCCATATCTGCATCCATGCATTGCATTAGTAAAGCATTCACATGCATATAAAAGAGAAGAAGAAAAATGAAAATAAAAATGCATACCTGAAGAAAAGGTGAAAAGCCACTGACAGTCGTCTCTCGACCTGTCCCTGTAGACAGGTCGGCCATCAAGTGCGCCAGCAGCACTGCTCCCCAAGCGTATCTGCCGACGCCCTCCAGGTCCTCGAGTATCCCTAGGAATCGACAGTTGATGATATCGCCCTTCGTGCCGAGCAGCAACCTCCCGAGCATCAGGAATAGGAATCTCCTCAAGTCTCGATCTGCTCTCTCCCTCTCAGCTGGGTCCTGGGAATAGGCAGCCCTAGCCCCGTCAATCAGCCTCCGTGAGAACTGCTCCAGAGACTCCCTCGACCTCTGCCTAGAGTCACCTAAGCCCATAGCCATGGTAAGGTCAGTGTGGTAGATGGTCCTACACTCGCTGGGCGTCTCGTAGACTATCTCTAGCCCTAGCAATCTCTGTGTCAGCTCGCTATAATCGGGTAGGGTGATCCCGCTCACCGCCTCCCCGTCTACCCTCAACCCGGTGATCCTAGTGATGTCCTCTAGGGTAGGAACCATGTGACCCCACGGCATCAGAAATGCCCTGCTAGTCCTGTCACATCTCTCTTTAAGCACATGGATCAAGGGTAAGTCTGGTCTCACGGGCTCTATGCTAAGGAAAGGTCCAAATCCCGTAGCATCTACCCTAGCCCTCTAAAACTCAGGGAGTCCGTAATAAGCTGCTCGGACTTAGACCCAGGAGATCCGCGTCCTCATCAACCCCTGTATGCAACAAAAATAAAATTTTCCCTTAAGATTTCATGTGCATAATCATTTAAGGTCATTGGCTGTAACATTTGCTCTCTGTTTTAATTAACGACCTACCCTAGGTCGTGGTTTAATCTGACGCCCCTGAGGGCGGCGTTATTTTAAAATATGTTTCTAATAATTTCATGCGCAATTTGAATCAACGACCCGCCCTAGGTCATTGTTTATTTAAATGACGCCCCTATGGGGAGCGTTGTTTTGAAAGTAATTTCCTAAATTCTGAGAAATTTTGAATTGACTCCCAGCCCTGGGTCGTCATTTGTTTAGGTAACGCCCCTGTGAGGGGCGCTGTGATGCAGAACGCTAGGAGAACTGGGACTCTATGTGAAGACGCGACTAAATGGACAACAAAGACCAACAACTTTGCGATGGATTGAATGGCGTAGACCCAACACCTAATGTTCCCAAGAGAGGAACTATGTCAACTAACAAGAATTCAAGCTCGCAAGTGCCCCTATGAGGGAAGCGCACGGATCCGCACGGTTGACAAACCGGCAGGGTCTAGGGTGATTAGACTCCACACTCGCGACTCAGATGAGTCACGGGTCGGTCACACTCTCTCACCATGGCAATGAATAAAGGAAATGAACTGGCTAAGAACCTACTACGCACATAAGCAGCGGCATCAAGAGAAAATACTAAAAGAGCAAGCTAACCAGGCAAAGAAGTGGATGCATACCTCCACGCTCGGGGCGTGGGGAAGAAGCCCGGCCAAGTCACACGATCCCTGGTACAATACTGAACAAGTACAACCAAACACAGCCCACTCCTCGCAGGGTGGTAAAAGACTACACAGCGGGACCCGGGAGTCGTGCAATGTGGGGTGATGGGTGCCGGGTCGGTGGACCTCGTCGTACGCGAGCCGCCGCGAGTCGGTACGAACTGGGACCAGCAGCAAGAGTGGCACGTCACGGAGGCTGAGGAAGGCACCAATGTCCCTGGTAGCACGTTGTGGGGGATGGCGAGCCTCCTAGAGGATGAGGGAAGTCGACGACGCCGGCTGGAACCTCCAGAGTGGTCGCGAGCGGGGGGCAGGCTGCTAGCCGGCCTGCGCGCGCGTAGGAGAGCAGCTGGACGAAGACCCTGGTACGTGACCTTCTGCTCGTCTGTTGGTCACGAAACTCAGCGTAGGCACTGGTGGGGGTGTCCCAGGGACACCGGTGAAGTGGCGACCGCAACGGAGTACCGAAGGCAATGTTGCGAATTTTGTAACAGGCCCTACACATTCTGGTCTGTCCTCTCGCAGCAGGACCACAGGTCGAAGATTGGGCTTGAACCGGGTCCTCCGGATGGCAAATTGGGCGGGGTTTCCTCTGGTGGATAGGTGAGGGTCGTGGGATGACTGGGTAGCAGTGGTGGGGTGGTGTGTAGTGGTGGTTTTGGGCGTGGAAAGTAAAAATAGATGGGGTTCAGTTCTGCAGTCCAGTGCAGTCAGAACTGGGAGCTATGAAGGTGGATGGGATAAGTAGGGAACGTGGGCTCAGACACTTGCAATAATATTCTAGAGGATATTTTTGGACGTGGTGAAGCAATGTAGAAAATCTCAGGTCATTTGAAGACGTATAGAGGAACGTTCCTTTGGAGGGGCTTTGGCACTTTCGTGGTAGGACTGCACAAGAGCAGTCTGCGCGACCAAAATGGGTCCAATTGAAAGTTTTTTCCCCGATGAAGATTTGAAGTGGGATTTTTAGGAGAGGTAGGGAACATGTAGGGAAAGAGAAGTGAAGAAGGCGGCGACGTGATCAGAGGTTGGGAAGAGGGCGTCCCAATGTGATCTTTTGGGTTCTGGTTTACTACAGGTCTGCACAGAGACAGCCTGCGCAAGGAAAAGGGCTATGAAGGCAACTTTCTCTACTGGACAAATTTGGCTATGGCGTTTTCAGGGGACGTGGGGGCCAGGGAGATAAAGAAAATCTTAGAAGGGTTCAATGGGGTTTGGGGATGGGAAAGGAGGGTGACAACCTGATCTTCCGGACTCATTTCTGCAGGCAGACAACCAGATCTGGGCGCAGGACAGCAAGGGCCATCTCCTCCAAGCTTGTTGCAAAACCTTGATCAATGGGACTCCCGGCTTGAGCAGAAGATGGGGAGGTCGCCTCCCACCTGTGGAGCATCCAAGAAACCTATAATAGACCTTAGGAGTCTCTCTCAAGGGAAGAGGAAGAGAGGGAGGAGAGATAGAGGGTGTCACACCCTAGAGGGGAGGAAGAAGAAGGAAATGCTCTTGGCCAAAACTCAATTTTCATTCATTCATTCATAAAATCCCTCAAGAGGGGGAGTACATGATAATATATAGAGTTTGGACTCCACCTTCCCTCCTTAGAGTTTGAATTTGAATCCCTTCGAAATTTAAATTCTATGGGCTCCATCATTGCTCCTTGGAGTTTGGATTTTGAACCCATTTGAAATTTAAATTCTATGGGCTCCATCATTGCTCCTTGGATTTTGTGTCTGACCCATTTGAAATTTAAATTCTATGGGCTCCATTCTCCCTCCTTGGAGTTTGAATTCGAACCCATTTGAAATTTGAAATCCCAAAATGATGCAAACCCAAATACATGCCAAAGACACACCTAAGACGTACACAATACAAAATATGACCAAGTACGTACAAAATACAAATACGACCAAGTACGTACAAAATATAAATACGAACCAAATACGTACAGAATACAAATATGACCTAAATACGTACAAAATATAAATATGTATAAAAATACATACTAAAGTGTCAAAGTTCCGGGGGAGACTCCAGACTGTCCCCCGCCACAAAGAGGTCGGTGTCGACCGAGTCGTGCTGCGTGTTCGGTACCGACGGCTCTCTGAGTCGAGCCGTATTCTTGCTCTGGTGTCCTCACCAATTCTCCCCGGGTGGGAAGAACTCGACCCTGTCGAGTAAGGGTCTCTGTCGCTCTGGTACCGCTCTAGCAAGTCTGGATCTAACCTCTCCAACTCTGCCCGGGAGATCCATGCATCATCGGACGCGGGCCGTCCCCTCCAACGCACCAAGTAGCGGTGATACGCGCCACTCCTTGTGGTGGTCACCTGCTCATCCAGTATAGACTCTATCCACTCACGCTGCTGAGGTGACAGGGTTTGAAGTGGACTCTCAGGGGAGGGCTCACTCACAAAGGGTGGAGAAGGCCCAAAAAAATCACTAGGGATCACTGTCGGGTCCCTATATGCGACTAAGTCCGAGACATTGAATGTGGAACTGATACCATAGTCATCCGGTGAGTCAACAACATATGCACTAGATCCAACTCGCTTCACTACTCTAAAGGGGCCAGCACCACGAGCCTGTAGTTTCTTCACAGCTCCAGAAGGAAACCGTTCCGATCTGACCCGGATCATGACATAATCTCCCCCCCGGAACTCACGGGGGTGTCTATGAGCGTCAGCCAATTCTTTATATTGCACATTTCTGGTCTCTATATGGCGACGAATACCATCATGAAAACCCCTAACATGCTCGGCAAACGACTCTGCAGACTGCGACACTCTAGCATGCATAGGTAAGGGAACAAGATCCACTGGCTTCCTAGGTCTATATCCTGTAACAACCTCAAAAGGACTCATTCCTGTGGACCTATTGACTGAGTCATTATATGTAAACTCGGCAAGTGGCAAAACTGAATCCCAGTCCCTCTCGCGTTCCCTAACCAAACATCTCAAGAGGTTACCCAAACTTCTATTGACTACCTCAGTCTGCCCGTCAGTCTGGGGGTGGTAAGCTGTCGAGAATTTGAGCTGAGTGCCCATCAAATGCCAAAGGGTCTTCCAAAAGTAGCTAGTGAACCGAACATCTCGATAAGACACAATGGACTTAGGAAGCCCAAATCGGCTCACTACACTAGAGAAGAACAATCGAGCAACCCTAGAGGCATCTGAAGTCTTTGAACAAGGAATGAAGAGGGCCATCTTCGAAAATCTATCAACCACCACAAAAATTGAATCATGCTTGCGGGCGGTCCGTGGCAACCCCAAAATAAAATCCATGCTGATATCCTGCCACGGCCTATCAGGCACAGGAAGAGGAGTATAAGGACCTGAAACATGCTTCCTCATTTTGGCCACAGTGCAGGTACGACACTGGGCCACAATGCGAGCAACGTCACGCTTCAAACTTGGCCAATAAAAATGATGCTCGACTGCCTCGATGGTCTTATTTCGACCGAAGTGGCCGGCTAGACGTCCCGCATGCATCTCCTAAGTGAGGAAGTCACGAACGGAAGTCTGTGGAACACACAAGCGACTCCCACGAAAGAGATAACCATCCTGCAACATATAATCAATGTGCTCTTGGGATGGCCCTGACTGGAGGGTGGTATAAATCGGACCAAAGTCCGGACAATCGGCATATGCCTCCTTCATCCTATCCATCCCTACCACCTCTACACTCATGGTGGTCAAAAGATAAGTGTGACGGCTCAGAGCGTCGGCCACCCGGTTCTCCGCACCGGCCTTGTGCTTCAGCACAAAGGTATAATCCTGAAGGAACTCCACCCAGCGACTGTGACGAGAATTGAGCTTTTTCTGGGCATGGAGATACTTGAGTGCCTCATGATCAGAAAACAGGATAAACTCCTGGTGCAACAAGTAATGTCTCCAATGCCGAAGGGCCTGCACAACTGCGTAAAACTCCTTATCATACGTAGAATAACGCATTTTAGCATCGCTCAATTTCTCACTGAAGTATGCAATGGGGTGGGTCTCCTGACTCAGAACACCACCAATACCAACCTCGGAGGCATCGCAAGAGACCTCAAACACCTTCGTGAAATCAGGAAGTCTAAGAATAGGGGCTTGGGTCATGCGCTCCTTGAGGAGCCCAAATGCGGCCGAGGTGGCCTTCGTCCACTCAAACGTCCCCTTTTGGATGCAATCTGTAATTGGGGCCGTGATAGAGCTAAAGCCTCGAATAAAGCGGCGATAGAAGGTCGCCAGTCCGTGAAAGCTACGGACATCATGAAGAGTACGAGGTTCGGGCCACTCCACTATGGCCATGACCTTCTCCGGGTCAGCGGAGACTCCCTCGCTAGACACGATAAATCCCAAGAATGTGACCTGACTAGTCATGAAAGCGCATTTCTTAGGGTTGGCATAATAACTCTCTCTCCTCAGAATAAGACAGACCTGCCGTAGATGGTCTAAGTGGGCCTTCCGAGTGCGGCTATAGATAAGGATATCATCAAAATATACCACCACAAAGACCCCAATCAAAGGTCGAAGGACCTGAGTCATCAGCCGCATAAAAGTGCTGGGAGCATTGGTCATCCCAAAGGGCATGACCAGCCACTCATAAAGACCATCTTTGGTCCTAAAGGCCATCTTCCACTCATCACCGGGCCTGATCCTCACCTGGTGATAGCCACTCTTCATATCAATCTTGGAAAACATATTGGCTCCCGCCATCATATCGAGCATATCATCTAAGCGGGGAATGGGAAATCTATACTTTACCGTGATCTTATTGATTGCACGGCTGTCGACGCACATCCTCCAAGTACCGTCCTTCTTAGTGGCAAGCAAGGCAGGGATGGCACATGGACTCATGCTCTCACGGAGAGATCCCCTCGTCATCAACTCCTCAACCTGACGCTGAAGCTCAGCGTGATCAGCGGGGCTCATCCTATAATGTGGCAAATTGGGCAATGAGGACCCCGGAATCAGGTCAATAGCATGCTGAATGTCCCGCATTGGTGGAAGACCCTTGGGTAAATCATCGAGAAATACATCAGTAAACTCCTGAAGGACATCAGCAACATCAGATGGGAGATCACTCTCCGTCTCTCCAACCACCTCTCGGACTATAATGGCAAAAATAGGGTCCCCTCTAACAAAGTCACGCTCCAACTCCCGGGAGCTGACTAGCATCAACCTCCCAGTCGAAGGAACACTCAGGGCGGGGACATCCAGAGGCAAGGTCGTAGCCTGAGATGGCAATGGGGTATTGGGCCCTGGAATAGGAAGAGTCGGGGTACTAGGCCCAGTGGGACCCCGGATGGATGGACTCCTCGGCTAGGACGGGTGAAGGGTAATCCGTTGGCTATTATGGTCGAATGTGCATGTGTTTGACCGGCCATGGAGGGTAGCATCCTGATCAAATAACCATGGCCTTCCCAGGATAATACTGCCTACCTCCATAGGCAACACATCACACCAGATCCCATCCTGGTAGGCATGAAACTGCATTGGCACCAAACATCGCAGCCTTACTGGGATAGAGGTGGAATCTACCCATGACACGCGATAAGGGGAAGGGTCGTCCACGGGGGTCAACCCTAAGCGTGTCACAATACCCGTGGAGATAGCGTTAATATAGCTCCCACTATCTATGATCACCTTGTAGGCTTTCCCACCCAGCCTACAAAAGGTATGAAAAATGGTGGTGCGACGCCAGTCATCACTCTCCAACGGCTGGGTCAAGATACACCTGACAACACCCAGCTGAACGTCATCCTGGCACTGTGTGCCCTGGACATCTAGTTGCTCTCCCTTAAGCAGCTCATCAAAGAATTCCTCCGCGAGCTCCTGGTCAGCCTCATAACTGACGGATACGACACCATGTGCGAGCTCACCGGTCGAAGAATCTCCGATGACCAAAGAGGATCGGGTCGGACAACTAACAGCATAATGACCAACCCCTCGGCACCTATAACACTCATGACGGGACCCGGTGCCCTGAGGTGCTCCACCAGTCATCGGCCCCTTTCCCTTGTCATCATGACGGGCCGGGGGTGGTGGAAACTGGGGTCGGGTAGGAATGGTGGGCTGTTGAGGCCGAGGGGCCGGGGCTGGAGCCTGGAGTCGAGGGGGATAGTCCCTCGGAGGGGGAGGACGAGGTCTAGGGGCAGTGAAGTCCTGACGAGCGGGTTCCTGTGGACGGGCCACAGGTCCCAGAGGGTAAGGTCCAGTCATAGCACGAGGGTCCGACCCACGAGGATATGTGGGTCCCAGGCGCTGGACCGGAGCAAACTCGGACTCAAACTGCTCTACCTCGAGTGCGACCTGATAAGCCTCCTCCAGGGTCGTGGCATGGCGGCGAAATAACTCATACTGGTAGTGCGGCCGCAGACCCCGACGGAAGCGAGAGATGGTCATGGCACTCTCCTCCGTGACCCCACATCGCAAGTAGTACTCATCAAAATCAGTGATGTAGTCTGTCACAGTCCGATCCCCTTGGCTGAGACCCTGCCACCTATCAATAAGCCTCTGACAGTATGTGGCAGGAAGGTATTTTTGCCTGAGCTTTACCTTCATATCATCCCATGTCTCAACCTGGGGTTGATGTCGCTGCATCAACATGCTCTCCACGTTTCTCCAATAGGTCTGTGCCTGCCCTAGCAACTTCATTTTGGTAAATCGGACTCTCCGGTGGTCCGTCATCTCGTACCACTCAAAGTAGCGGTCCATACCCGCCTCCCAATCAACATAGATCTTAGGGTCCAAGGACCCATCAAAGGTAGGAGGATCCACGCGCACGGACCTAAGGAGACGGTCATCCTCATCGTCCCTATGGGGCCTATAGCCACGTCGAGCACGGCCATAACCCTCAACCTCATTATCGGACCCAAAATCATCAAACTCCTGAATACGTGGTCTTCGGTCGTCGGCCCTAGGGTGTGCGGGCCGAAGAGCAGGGTCAAGTGGGCCTTGGGCCTGCCCGGGGACATCCTCACGCGGAGCTCTATCCTGGTTGGGTCGTCCAACTAGACCTTGAATGGTCCGGTCGGAAGCCTCCATCCGGTCCTCTATGGCCTTCATCCGGCCCTCCATGAATGCAGCATGATCTCTAAAGCTCTTATCGGACTGATCTATCCGATTCATGAGAGCCTGCATCATATCCTGAAGGGAAAAGTCACTAGGGGTAGCATTCCTAGGGTCACCCATTGGGACCGAGTGTTGGTAATCTGTACCACGCCGAGTGGGCATGTAATGGAACTAAATGCAAGGGAATTTTTTTTCTTTTTTTCTAATGAAAACTAATGCAAGACTCTAAGGGACAAATGGGGGTAGAACGAAGACTCAAATGCACCCTAGACAACCTATGGCTCTGATACCAAATTTGATGCGGAACGCTAGGAGAACTTGGACTCTATGTGAAGACGCGACTAAATGGACAACTAAGACCAACAACTTTGCGATGGATTGAACGGCGTAGACTCAACACCTAATGTTCCCAAGAGAGGAACTATGTCAACTAACAAGAATTCAAGCTCACAAGCGCCCCTATGAGGGAAGCGCACGGATCTGCACGGTTGACAAACCGGCAGGGTCTAGGGTGATTAGACTCCACACTCGCGACTCGGGTGAGTCACGGGACGGTCACACTCTCTCACCACGGCAATGAATAAAGGAAATGAACTGGCTAAGAACCTACTACGCACACAAGCAGCGTCATCAAGAGAAAATACTAAAAGAGCAAGCTAACCAGGCAAAGAAGTGGACGCATACCTCCACGCTCGGGGCGTGGGGAAGAAGCCCGGCCAAGTCACACGATCCCCAGTACAATGCTGAACAAGTACAACGAAACACAGCCCACTCCTCGCAGAGAGGTAAAAGGCTACACAGCGGGACCCGGGGGTCGTGCAACGTGGGGTGACGGGTGTCGGGTCGGTGAACCTCGTCGTACGTTAGCCGCCGCGAGTCGATACGAACTGGGACCAGCAGCAAGAGTGGCACGTCACGGAGGATGAGGAGGGTGCCAATGTCCCTGGTAGCACGCTGTGGGGGATGGCGAGCCTCCTGGAAGACGAGGGAAGCCGACGACGCTGGCTGGAACCTCTGGAGTGGTCACGAGCGGGGGGCAGGCTGCTAGCCGGCCTGCGCACACGTAGGAGAGCAGCTGGACGAAGACCCTAGCACGTGACCTTCTGCTCGTCCGTTGGTCACGAAACTCAGTGTAGGCGCTGGTGGGGGTGTCCCAGGGACACCGGTGAAGTGGCGACTGCAATGGAGTACCGAAGGCGATGTTGCGAATTTTGCAACAGGCCCTACACGTTCTGGTCTGTCCTCTGGCAGCAGGACCACAGGTCGAAGATTGGGCTTGAACCGGGTCCTCCGGATGGCAAATTGGGCGGGGTTTTCTCTGGTGGATAGGTGAGGGACGTGGGATGACTGGTTAGTAGTGGTGGAGTGGCACGTAGTGGAGGTTTTGGGCGTGGAAAGTGAAAATAGATGGGGTTCAGTTCTGCAGTCCAGTGCAGTCAGAACTGAGAGCTATGAAGGTGGATGGGATAAGTAGAGAACGGGGGCTCAGACACTTGCAATAAAATTCTAGGGGATGGTTTTGGACGTGGTAAAGCAATGCTACAAATATCAGGTAATTTGAAGACGTATACAGGAACGTTCCTTTGGAGGGGCTTTGGCACTGTCGCGGCAGGACTGCACAGGAGCAGTCTGCGCGACCAAAATGGGTCCAAATGAAAGTTTTTTCCCCGATGGAAATTTGAAGTGGGATTTTTAGGAGAGGTAGGGGACATGTAGGGGAAGAGAAGAAGAAGGGGTCAACGTGATCAGAGGTCGGGAATAGGGCGTCCCAACGTGATCTTTTAGGTGTTGTTTGGTATCGAGATAACTTAAGTGAAGAATAGGTATAAGTCATTCCGGGTTAATTTATTCTTATTCTTATTCTCGTGTATATTTGGTATGCGAAGGGATAGATATAAGAATATTCTTATTCTTCGTTTGGTAAAATTTGAGGATACAAATGAGGATAGATGCTGAAATATGACCATATTGCCCTTCTTATCCCGAGTTAAGATAAATGATGTTATTCTTTGTTTGGATAGGATAAGAAGATTTAAAATATTCTATTAAGTGAAATTGTTTATGTAATTAACTTTTTATAATCATGATTACGACTAATACAAGATCGTAAAATATATTTTAATAAAAATATAATATCAGTAATAAATTATTAAAAATTGATTTTCTTAATAATCTAAGATAATACAAATATATATTATTGACAAAAAATCCTTTTAAAAATATTTAGTAGGAATGATGAAAATTATATTTTCATAAATATGTTGTAAGTAAATAGTACAACTTAATATAATGTAACAATTATTATTTATTAATAAATTAAATAATAAATATCATATCATTAAAAATATATTTCAAATAATTTGAATCAAAATTAGTGATAAACACACTTCTAAAAAATTTATTTAGTTCAAATTATTTGTTAGTAATAATGAGACTTTTGATCGATCTAAATTTTTACACACTTCTTAGGCCCCCTGTCCCCTGCTAAAATGAGACTTAATTAAATCAGAAAAAAATGAAGTAAAATTAGATTTTTTATTTTATTAATTTTTAACATTTTGGTCACTCAAAATAACTACTATCATATTTAAACTATTTACTTTGGTTAAAAATTAAACTTTATATATGATATAATTTATACATGCACATAAAAGATAAATAATTCACGTGTAATGAAGAAAGCAGAGCTGACAATCATGCTTCTTGGCTCATAATGACCGGCTGATAATGATCCGATAATGCAGGTTTTTGATTTCCTCAACAGAATCTGTACCCAGAAAGGAGTTGTTCTGTATTAGGGATGTCAATGGTAACCAATAACCCGATAACCGCCCGTTTCGTTAACTTAACGAACAGCAAGTGGATATATATTTTTTCCCGATAACTTAACGGATACGGATACGGATATATCCGAATTCATAGCGAATACGGAAACGGATATACCTCATTCCGAACCCGTATCCATCCGTTATCATTAAATATTATAAAATATATATTATTAATATTATCCCTTAGATCTAAATTTAACGGTGGAGATTAAATTTTACCTAAAAGGTTGACATATGTTTTACCCTGAACTCTGGTCATGCATGCTCCCCTAAGACATCAAATGCTTTCCTAGGGCTATGGATGGTCTCCGGAGACTGCACGTGCTCCTCCAAATGGTTGACATCAAATTGCCTTGGAACTCGGACTGCATGCTCCCCTGACACCAAGGATGCTCTTCTGAGGCCATGGATGCTCCTCTGAGACTGCATGTGTTCCCCTAAAGGGTTGACATATGTTTTGCCCTGAACCCTGGTTATGCATGCTCTCCTAAGGCCGTGGATGGTCACCGGAGACTGCATGTGCTTCGCCAAAGGGTTGAGATCAAATTACCTTGAACCCTTGACTGCATGCTCCCCTTTCACCAAGGATGCTCTCATGACGTCGTGGATGCTCCCCTGAGATTGCATGTGCTCCCCTAAAGGGTTGACATATGCTTTGTCCTGAACCTCTGGTCATGCATGCTCTCCTGAGACATCAAATGCTCTCCTAAGGCCGTGGATGGTCACCGGAGACTGCATGTGCTTCGCCAAAGGGTTGAGATCAAATTGCCTTGAACCCTTGACTGCATGCTCCCCTTTCACCAAGGATGCTCTCATGACGTCGTGGATGCTCCCCTGAGATTGCATGTGCTCCCCTAAAGGGTTGACATATCTGCTTTGCCCTGAACCTCTGGTCATGCATGTTCTCCTGAGACATCAAATGCTCTCCTAAGGCCGTGGATGGTCACCGGAGACTGCATGTGCTTCGCCAAAGGGTTGAGATCAAATTGCCTTGAACCCTTGACTGCACGCTCCCCTTTCACCAAGGATGCTCTCATGACGTCGTGGATGCTCCCCTGAGATTACATGTGCTCCCCTAACGGGTTGACATATGCTTTGCCCTGAACCTCTGGTTATGCATGCTCTCCTGAGACATCAAATGATCTCCTAAGGCCGTGGATGGTCACCGGAGACTGCATGTGCTTCGCCAAAGGGTTGAGATCAAATTGCCTTGAACCCTTGACTGCATGCTCTCCTTTCACCAAGGATGCTCTCATGACATCGTGGATGCTCCCCTGATATTGCATGTGCTCCCCTAAAGGGTTGACATATGCTTTGCCCTGAACCTCTGGTCATGCATGCTCCCTTGAGACATCAAATACTCTCATGAGGCCGTGGATGATCCCCGGAGACTGCATGTGCTCCCCCTGATCGTTGACATCAAATTACCTTGAACTCAGACTGCATGCCCCCCTGTTACCAATCCATATGTTGATTTTTGGTGCCTGTCCATGTAGCATTGGGAGCATTTATTAAATTTTGTCCCTGAGGGAGGACTTTCCCACGGTGACCCGGCCCGAATGCAACAGTGAGAGGGGGGCTTGATACTCTATCGACGGTGAGCTCCCTTGCGGATGGCAGGAGCCGGAGCCGGTGGCGGGAGGAGCTAAAACGGTCGGGAAGAAGTCGTCTATAGTCGATCGACGGTGAGCTTGATCGATCGCGCCTATAGAGCACAGAGGTGAGAGAGGGGAGGCTGAGAGAGCTCTCGCGAGACACCATCGCGCCTGCAGAGCACGTAGACGAGAGAGGGACCCCACCTGTATAGCACGGAGACGAGAGAGGGACCCTGCCTGCAAAACATGGAGGCGAGAGAGGGACCCCACCTGCATACGCACTGAGGCGAGAGAGCTCTGGCGAGGGACGATGAACAGTGCGGATCGGCGAGCGCACGGCGCGAGGTCGTTCGGGGGACTTACTTGGAATGAGTTATCCTCCGAAATAACCCCGTTTTTGGCTTAACTCGGGTTCCGCTTAACTCAGCATATCCTGGCGTTTTTTCCCTCTACCAAACGGTGAACGCGAGATATCCTTACCGTATCCCTCTACCAAATGACCCCTTAGGTTCTGGTTTACTACAGGTCTTCACAGAGACAGCCTGCGCAAGGAAAAAGGCTATGAAGATAACTTTCGCTACTGGAAGAATTTGGCTATGGGGTTTTCAGGGGACGTGGGGGACAGGAGGATGAAGAAAAGCTTAGAAGGGTTCAATGGGGTTCGGGGATGGGAAAGGAGGATGCCAACCTGATCTTCCGGACTCATTTCTGCAGGCAGACAACCAGATCTGGGCGCAGGACAGCAAGGGCCATCTCCTCCAAGCTTGTTGCAAAACCTTGATCAATGGGACTCCCGGCTTGAGAAGAAGATGGGGAGGTCACCTCCCACCTGTGAAGCATCCAAGAAACCTGTAATAGACCTTAGGAGTCTCTCCCAAGGGAAGAGGAAGAGAGGGAGGAGAGATAGAGGGTGTCACACCCTAGAGGGGAGGAAGAAGAAGGAAATGCTCTTGGCCAAAACTCAATTTTCATTCATTCATTCATCAAATCCCTCAAGAGGGGGAGTATATGATAATATATAGAGTTTGGACTCCACCTTCCCTCCTTAGAGTTTGAATTTGAATCGCTTTGAAATTTAAATTCTATGGGCTCCATCATTGCTCCTTGGAGTTTGGATTTGGAACCCATTTGAAATTTAAATTCTATGGGCTCCATCATTGCTCCTTAGAGTTTGTGTTTGACCCATTTGAAATTTAAATTCTATGGGCTCCATTCTCCCTCCTTGGAGTTTGAATTCGAACCCATTTGAAATTTGAAATCCCAAAATGATGCAAACCCAAATACATGCCAAAGACACACCTAAGACGTACATAATACAAAATACGACCAAGTACGTACAAAATACAAATACGACCAAGTACGTACAAAATACAAATACGACCCAAATACGTATAAAATACAAATATGACCCAAATACGTACAAAATACAAATACGTATAAAAATACGTACTAAAGTGTCAAAGTTCCGGCGGAGACTCTAGACTGTCCCCTAGCCACAAAGAGGTCGGTGTTGACCGAGTCGTGCTGCGTGTCCGGTACCGACGGCTCTCTGAGTCGAGCCGAATTCTTGCTCTGGTGTCCTCACCACGCTGTTTAAAAGGCAATTCTCTGTCCTAACCGTAATTTTGATAAAGTTTGAATTGACGACCACACCCGTGGTCGCTGCTTAATGAATTGACGCCCCGGTGGGGGGCGTTGTTTTTGTGAGGTTTTCAAACTAATTAACATGCAAAATGAAATAAACAGAGGCACATATGTTTTAAATAAATGAAATGGCATGGAAATTAACAGCATGATGATAAACATGATAAATTTTAAAATAAAAACATGTTGCAGGGCGTGATTTCATGCATTAATCATTTTTCAGAAAAGAAAATAATTAAATTGACGGCTCAGGTTGGGGCGTTGTTTTAATTGACGACACCCCTGGGGGCTTCATTTGTCTGAGTCACTATTTTTTCAACCGAGGGCTATGGAAATGATGAAAAATGGAAATAAAATAAAAATAAAATTAAAAATAGAGGGTTTGGGGGCCTACCTTACGTCGTTCGGGCACGATCAACCCTCCCCGGATGATCTGTCTTGGTTGTCGTGGTCGCCGGGGTTGGCCGGGTCGTAGGGCAACCGTCGCTGCCACCGGCGTTTGCTCTCCTTCTCCTTCTTCTCCTCCTTGTTCTTCTTCCCCTCCTTCCTCATCTCCTTCATCTTCTTCATCGTCGTCCTCATCGTCATCATCACCATCATCTTCGTCTTCTTCTTCTCCATCTTCTCTTTCTTCTTCGTTGGTTTCCTCTTCGTGCTCCGCCGCCGGAGCGTCCTCGGCCGCCGCGGGAGGAACCTCCTCCACGGCATGTTCGCCTTCCAAGTCCACAACCTCGGTGGCCGTGACTCTTTGGCATTTCTGTGTGCCGCCCGCCATGGGATCAAGAGAGAATAGGGAGAATAGAGTGATAATGAGAGAGATAGAGTGGAGGGAGAATGGGGGTTTTTCGGTTAGGGTTTGCAGAAGAGAAAGGGGAAGAAAATAAACGAAAGAGGAAGAAGAAGGAGAGGAAAAGGGTTTAACGGTCGAAAAGAAATGATGCCCTAATGGAAGTCGTCATTATATCAATTGACGGTCTGAGGAGAGGCGTGGTTTCAAGATATGGCGACATGAGCTGAGGCGTCATTTAATCTTGCATGGGAACTTGTAACCGGCGTCAGGCATATTAATGGGCAAGTGATTGATGTGATTGATCGTCATCATTACTTTTGAAATTGACGACGGTGCTAGCAGGCGTCCGTTATTTAATACACGACATACATGAAGGCGTTATTAAGGAATTATTTTGAAATTAATTTGAAGAATTTGAACCGAATAACGCCTTATTTGGATACATGAATTGAGAGACGCCTATCGCTGAGGGTGTCAATTATGATTTTTGAATTGTTTCAAGGAATTGATTTAAAGATAATTGACGACATCATCTGAGGCATTATTTAACCAATTGACGCCCTTTATGAAAGCGCTGCTTAGGACAGAGAACCCGAAGCTCATTTTATCAGACAAAATCACATGAATTACAAGATATAATCATATAAGCTTATTGTTTTGGCTCAAATAAGAAGAGAATCTTTATTTCATTAAGAAGGAAAATCATGATTACATTTATTGAGCCATCATAGGCCTTATCTTCCTAAGTGCTAATACATAAGATTTACATTTGTCTTCTTCTTCTTCTACATGTGTCTTGGACTTTTGGAGTAGTCCAACCTTCCATTGAGCCATTATTGTCTTCACTTCTTCTTGATCTCCACTTGAGCATAATTCCCTTCTTTTGAGTGGAGGTAGATGAGAAGGTTCTTCAAAGAGGTGCCGAGGTAGCCCGAGTTGTGGGAGGCACCGGTGTGCATTGTAGAGGACGAAGTCACTCCCGCCTATCAACCGAAGCTCTATGCCGGGAGAAAGCCTTGAGTGAAGTTCTTGGGTTTTGAGGAACCCCGGTGTGCAAGTAAAACCACTCTTAGGCATCGTCTTGAAGTAGTCCCTCCATTCGCTTCTCTTCTTTAGCTTGGGAACCCGATTGGTTACTCTCTCACATAAGCCCAAAGAATTCGTCATGTATCGGAGGGGGCTCTTGGAAAAGATTTTGGAGGCCACTTGGGTTGCTTGGCAAGGATCAAATTTGAAGTGGAGATCTACCCAACAAGATAGAAGAAGCATAAACCCGTAGAGGGGCCATCCCAATGAAGCCGAGGTAAGTCCATTGTATAGGTTGGCTAGTACCGCCGGACCTATTCTTTTTCCTTCCCACATGCTAGCAATGGCACTTAGGTGGTGTTCTTCTAGATGGTCTTCTATTGAAGGGAAGAGTAGAGCTCCCGCTATGCATATAACAAACCCCTTCATTACTCTCTCCAATAAGCCTTCATCTTCTTGGGCCTTGTCCATGTTCTTGAACACCCATGAAGCTAGTTTCAAAAGGTTGATTCCTTTATGTGCTTTAATTTGATGCACTAAATTTGGGCTTTGAACAAGGCTAGTGAGTATGTCATGAGCTTTTATTGGTTTGATCATGTGAGCCATCTTTGACTCTTCTCCTTGTTTCATTTTTCTTAGCCCTAGGAGTGTCTCTACTTCCTCTAGGAGTATGGTAGCTTCAAAGGTTGGAAAGAGGAAAGTGTGGATATGGGGGTGCCATAGTTCTATGAGAGCTCCAATTGAGGCCCAATCTAGGTGAATATCATTGTAATGGGTAGCATGGGTTTTAAGGCCAAGAAGGTGCCATCTAGAGAGGAAAGATTTAATGTCTAATGAAAGTTTGGAAAGGAGTAAAGGAAGCCATTTAATCTTCAAAAATCTACTTGGTCCTGGAACATTTGGGTAATCCTGAGAACATAAAAGAAAGAAAAAAGAAGAGAAAGAAGAAGAGTACAATCAGGAGTTTTTGAAAAGGAAGAAAGAAAAGAAGCGAAAGCTTTAATATCAAAACACTTACTTGGTCTTTGGCAATTCTCCCACTGATATGGCTGGGAACTTCACAGATCCTGGGAAAACTCATCTTAGGCTTTTTAGAAAGCCTTTGCATCTACATCATCTTGTTCATCTTCTTGCTAGTTGTTCTGCAAGTTCTTCTACTAGTTCTGGCTGCTCTGTTAGTCTTCTTCGGTTCTCTGTTTGCTCAATTGATTGATGTGCTTAGAAGACAAATAGTTGCCCATTTTTATAATGTTTTGACAGGAATCACGGTATGTGTCTGAATAGAACGAGTTGCTGGAAGCTTATTTCCGAGTAGGAAACGAAAAATATTTAATTGACGACGTGCCCATTGGCGTCATTTCTGTAATTAACGACACATTCAGGGTCGTCATTTAAGTAACGCCTCTATGGAGGGCGTCATTTGCGTTCCAATTCCTAATCAAACGCTTATTATATTTAACGCCCCAATGACCATCGTCATTTCTCATTTTGACGCCACTCGCCAGAGTCGTCATTTCTCCAATTTAGAGCATTTTTGCTTATTCATGAACTTAAGTGCTGTTGTATCATGATGGGATTAATTATATTAAGCACTTATGATCATATTGTGAACTGTCTTGAGCTGATAATTCTTATGATGAGCTAATGAGCTTTGAAGTGCAGAAGTGCAGGTTACGCAAGTCTGGAAATGCTTGGATTGTTCTATTGGTAACATCACTTCACTTTTGTATTTCTTCTGTATGCATTGTTACTATATGATACCTACGCTATTATAGCATATCAAGGACCTTGTGGTGCTGATGAACCTGGAATTTGAGTTCCCCTCCATCAAAAATAGTGATAATTCCAGGGGAGTCTTGATCACATTGATAGGCCGTTAAGTCATCTAAGGTTTGGGACGATGGTTCCACTTTCTGAGTTGATGCGTGGACAAACGGGCTTCGACTTAGCGTCAGCTTAGAGATCTGGATTCTTGACCAAGTCTAGATGGTTTAGCAATATTATCCTTGATTATTTTCTATATTTTTAGTTTGTTTTAATTTTTCTTTTAGCCCAGCATGCATCATGTAGGACTTTGAACTTAATGATGAAAATCTTCATATTACGCCAATAATGAAGGTCGCTCGCTCTTAATTGAGTTAGCATGAGATATTCCATTCCAAATCAAGTACTTTATTCTCCTTGAAGCCGCTCAGGCTGATTCCTTGAAAAGCGTTCATTTGCTGGGTCTTTATCTCAAATCATTTTATTTTGCTACAAATCCACCTTGGTTGAAGCACGTCCACATTGGCTGGTAATCGCTCTCCAATGGTGTCTCCCCTCTCGTGCCCTCGTGCACATTTGTTCTTTAGTTTCGTCCCTTCGGTCCAGCTAATCAGTGCTTCCTTGTAATCATCCGGAGTTGTTTCATTCAGAATTATCACATCATACCTTGGCATCTACTTATCAGTTCGTTCCACTTCATTTCGCATTTTCGTTTCATTCCGTCTCACTCCCTTGCAAAGCAGACGCCAAGGCGGGGTAGCTGTAGACACGCTAAAATCGATGCTATGTTGAGTAAATCTCATGTCACCATGTGACGTCCCGAGGTGGACTTCAATATTGGCTTAATATGAAGTTTTTCTATTTTATATGTGTTAATTATGATTTATCGGCATTTTTCTTTGATAATTGGAATTAACGCCTTAATGAGGTGCGTCATTTAATTGACGGCTAGGCTAAGGGCGTGTTTTAATAAATGGACGACTGTGCCTAGAGGCGTCATTTTCTGGATCTTTACGAATCCTTCCCAAAATGCAAAATCAAAGAATTGACGTCCCTATGAAGGGCGCTTATTATTTAACGTCCATATCAGAAGGCGTCATTTCAGAATTTTTAATAAGGAAAGTCATTTGTTGCCATAATTAAATTCAGGAATTGACGGCTGAGTGCACGTCGTCATTTCAATTAACGCCTTTGGTGATGTCGTCATTTTCAATTGATGCCCTTTGAGAGGTCGTCATTTCCGATTCCGTCCCCTTTTCGCCTGCTTATTTCCAGTAATGATCCCTTCCCCATTTTACACATTATGTTTGATTGGGAAGAGGGTTTCTTATTGGAGGTCCATTGCCTTGTTTTAATCCTATTATTACAAGGATTTTTGGGCTATAAATACCCCTGATATTCTTCTCTCGCGCGGGCATGAGAAGGCAGGGGCATGAGAGGGCAATACAAAAACAGAGAAGAACCACTGTGAGTTTTAACAGAGAGGAGAGTTTTGTGTTTTTGCAGGTTCTATCTTCAAGTGATTTCTCTTCCTCTTGGTGGTTGATTCTCCTTCCACAGACGGTCTTCAACTGTTCAAATTCTAGTTTTCTCTCTCAGTACTGCTGCACGCACAGCAGAGAAGAGATATTGCCTTCAATTTCTTTTATTAACATCAGCATCATTATACTCATCCTGTTATTTCTAGCTATCCTGCTAGAAGACATTGCCGCTTTCACATCATATCTTGCTTGCATATATCATTGCATTCATATTCTCCATACCTTTGTTACTCCTTCTAAGGGGTTTAAAATACTAAAACACACAAGGTGTGTTCATGTTTCATTTGATCAATTTCATACTTTTAGAGCATTGATACTACACCATTTGGCTAATCCATTCTTTTCATTTGTTTTGTGTGTTCTTACAAGGTAATCAAGCTAAGAACCCCCTTCATCGGCCGGCCGGTAGAAGGAGGAAGGAAAAGTCCACAATCTCACCCGCTCGATACAAGGTACATGCGATCACTTTCATTTTCTTGAGATAACCCCTCTGGCAATCACACTCCTCATTAGCACCACGTGCATATTATTATTATTCTTCTTCTTCTTCTTTTCTTAAGTGGATTTTCCATAATCTACACATATGTGATCTTGTGATCAACCGGGTGATTATAGTTTCGTACACCTGATGCTAAGTTTTGAATGGCCATCGGCCACACCCATATGGGTGACAAAAATCTCCCCCCTATGCTCCGTATGGACCCTGTTGTATTGAGTTTCATCGAATGTGCCGGTAGTGTTCAACTGCGTATATTGACACTGCGATGATATTATCGTGAGCCATTGGTGTATGATTTATGTGATGGAGGAGACGACTTCATGCCTTCCCTTTTCACTCACTCTTATGAGTTGTAAGGGTTCAGGTCGTTCCTCCTAAACATGCTAAGATTGGAACCCCTATTCCTTTGTTTGCCTATGTGAATAATCTTTCCCCTGTTACGATCACTTGGGCCTTTGAGGTCAACCACACACTCGCGTAGTTCTCATCTACCAAATGGCTTTCTCTTAGCATGATATGTCCCTCGAGATCAGTAATTTGCTACTGTAACCAGCGCAGGCTATGGCCTTCAGCTATAGGGCGATAATATGATTCATCGGGTTGGTCAGTGCCAAATTGCCTGGGTCCATGGAGTCACAGAAGGTGGGGGAACATTTTATTGTTTTAAACACCTCGTACCAATTTTCATTATATCCTCGTTATCTTAGTTTTCAAGTTTTCTACACCACCTTGGGCTTCGAAGGATCTACCTCTTCATGGTATGTTTCCCTAGACCCTGCCTCGGGGGTGGATATTGATAGCTACGATTTCAGCAAGGCCTGGATCTGAAATCTAAAACCCTAGAGGATATTGAATGTGGATTGTCAAGGCTCCTAGCAGGCTAGTCCTCGGAGCTTCTGCATCAAATTGGGTCATGCGATCGACTTTCTTGGCATATCGGCAATTACGAGTTTCATTCTGGAATCTACCGTGTATGAATCTCAATTTTATCTCCTACAATCTTTGAAATGAGGGGAGATGCTGCCAAAATTTTCCCAGATTATTTTCTTTGGTTCTTGGTTGATTAATTCATGTCTTCTGTTTTATTTTGGGGCTGAGAATGAGGCTAACATTGGGTTGCAACGATGTTACGCAAATGACATGGACGACCATCTCTCCGTTTTCAACCGCATACACGTGCTCGAGTATGAACCTCGCATGGATGACGAACAATAAGCTAAAGATCAACAAGAGCTCTTGCACAACAGATACAAGATGGGTGTCTAAGCTCCATTCATCAATTCAAGGCTAGGGAAGATAAAGCAACAATAAAATCAATAATGTTATAGGACCATGGGCAGACTGACCCTTAAATCCCCCAATACAATTCCAAACCAGACTAAGACTTCTCTGCCTTAGACCTGAAGTCACCCAGGTTGCCCCCATGGCCGGAGAATCGACTCCCCCCTGCAGAATCTCTTGAGTCGGCACCCTTCCTCCTCCTAGGAAGTGATTCGGCGGCGGGCCAAATGAATCAGCGCCATTGGCTCCGATCCATCTCTATCTCATTCACCTCCCTTTTCCCAAATCTGCAGACTCACCACACCGCCTCTCTCCTGCGCCGATCAACTTCCTATTGGCGCTGATTCACTACTCTTCTATCAAGGTCGACCCCTGTGAGGTCCAGGTCGACTCCATACCCCAACCTATCCCTTCTTGGGTTTCCACTCAGGTGCTAATTGCTATCCCCAACGGTCTTTGTTGCTCTTGCAAATCAATTGCCCCCATTCAGGCTAACAGTCTGCCCCTTCAACATGCCTAACTCATGGTCATCCTGTAAACGAATAATAAGAATGGTGATGATTACAATAATAATTCTCCTTTGGGTTCACTCTCTTTATGCTTACTCATGCATCTATATATATGTATAAACGGATACGCACGTTTATCATTATCACGTGTTCGTCATCGTTCTGACCTCTCGGTATATCAAATGGTGATTTGCGGAAGGCCAGATCAGGTCTGGCTGAAGGCTCTCACTATGCGTGACGGTGGTCCTCGGACCTATGTTCCCCGTCCTGTACCGAGGGTCATGTTAATAAATACGATTACATTGCATGCTTGAGGAACATCACAATTGAGGTCATGTTTAGGGTTTAAACACTCGTGAGTGCCATCTATCCCTAGGTAGGGTTTTCTAAAAAAAAAATATTGCATGCTTGAATGTATGTCTAGAGTTTGCATTGCGTAATATCATCCTTTTAATTTGCTTACACTTATATACCTGCACAAAATAGAAATTAAATCTAGTATCCGAAACTGTAAAACCCAGGAAATTTAAAATAGAAATGCACAGAAAAAAATTTTTTAACCATTTCGACCATTTAATTAATATTTCAAAAAACCAATGGATACTTTAGAAGATGCCAAATCATATTTTCATAAATTACAATCATATTTTCATTTATATCATTGCTTGAAAGAAAGACGGATATATAGATGAAGAATTAAATGATAAACCTAATTTAGGAAGTAAGAAAGGGTATATAGATAATTTTGGTTAAGTATAGGGTGAATACAAAAATCTCCGTTCAAAATAACAACCGTTGTTAAGTCATTACTTAAGAAATAACGACATGTAAGATGTCATTATGCAAGTAAAGTAAATACACAAGGTTTGAAAGGACATATGTACAATTTTGGTCCTTATAGGGTGGTAGGAAAATGCTCGAAGTGATTCACGTGAACGTTATTCACAAGTCATTATTTCCTAACGTGAATAGTGCCATGAATAGTACCACTTTTTATTTAAAAAAAATTTTTCAAAAAAAATTATATGTAAAAATAGAGAAAAATATAAGGATCTTATCCATGAAATTTCACCAACTAACTCCATCAAATTGTAAAGATAAAAATCACGAAAGTTAGGTGGGAAGTTTAAAATAAATAAACCACCCTCTCATAGGAGTTACAATCCACCCGACAAACTTTTCGATTTCCTTATCCCCAACAGCCTGTATAAGCTGGCATCCCACTGAGATCCGATTTTCACGGATCTTGTTTCCCCCTCTTGCCAACTCAAACCTTATATTATACTCCAAACGAAGCAAACCTTCGTTGGTTAGAAGGCTTGCTGTTGAGAAGGGGAGACACTTCTGAAGGGTTGCAGAGAAGGGAAGAGTTACTTCTTCCATTTGCTACAACTACTGTCACTTCACAGAGGTAGGTGTTCTCAACTTTTAACTAAACTAGTAGCTAATCTAGGATGATTAGTCTAGGCATTTAGTCTTAGGCTCATTTCCATGCGATATTTAGTGTTTATAAAGCATGTGTTAGCTTAAATCTAGGACGATTAGTATGTATTAGCTTCATACCTAAGATAATTAGTATGTATTAGCCTTATACCCAGAATAATTACCAAGTATTAGTAAGTATTAGCAAGTATTAGTCTCATACCTAGAATAATTAGCATGTGTTAGCTTAAATCTAGGACGATTAGCATGTATTAGCTTCACACCTAAGATAATTAGCATGTATTAGCCTTACACCCAGAATAATTAGCAAGTATTAGCAAGTATTAACAAGTATTAGTCTCATACCTAGAATAATTAGCATGTGTTAGCTTAAATCTAGGACAATTAGCATGTATTAGCTAATATCTATATTTGATATAGTTCATGCTTTAGTAAAGGGCCTGTCATTATGTCAATTTCTGTGAAACTGAAATCACCATGTTAAAAATATTATATTAGAGAAACTAAAACCTGAAAATAGTGAAAGAAGAAATTGTAGCCAAGAGGATGAAAAATGAGGAAAAAGACCAAGTTGAAAGCATAATGAAATTATATTGAAAATAGGGGGTTCTAAGAAGAAGAATAGCGAAAAATCTAGAGAGAATGAGAATATGTGAAAGAAGAGAAAGTTGTAGATTGGAGGGTTAGGAAGAAGTTTTATGAAGAGTGCAGGGAGAGAAAATGAGAGGAAGAAGGTGAAAAATGTGAAAAACCGAGATCTATTGACGCACTGTGAACAGTGACTGTGTAGAAAACAGAACCGTAGAAAATTAATTATAACTTAAAAACTAAGAAGAATTGGAGGAAGTGGTAGAAGAATAAAATCTATATCGACAATAGAAGAAGAACTTTTATGAAGGACTCAGAGAGTAAAGAGGACTGGAAGGGCATGAAAACTGGGGAACAAAAGAAAGTATTAACTCGGATGGACAGTAATGTGTCAGGACAGCAAGTGGAAAAATATGCAATAACTTGAAAACGGAGAAGACTTAGAGAAAGAGGTTGAAGAAGAAAATGTAAAGCACTTAAGGATGAACAAGTTTGCAGAAGACATGAAATTGAAAGGAAGATCTAAAAAGTATGAAAAGGACTAAGAAAAACTAAAATCTTAAGAACTTACATAAATAACAACATAAACATACAAACCCAAGACCCCTCTCAATTGCATGTTTAGCAAATAGATATAAAGTATATACGGCATGTTTCTCATGTATTAGTCTTATACTCAAGACGATTAGCATGTATTAGCTTCAATTTAGGGTAATTGGTATGAATTAGCTTCATATCCATACGATATATCCGTATAACGCAAGTTTTATCATTTAACTAACCTATTAAAATTTAATAGAAGGTGGCAGACCCAAGGGCGCCTTCTTCTAAGAGATGGCAGCCCCATGGGCGCCTTCTAACTATATAATGTTAAACTAATCATCCAGTTAACCTTAACTTAATCAAAGATTAATACCTTAAGCCATTTTGAGCAGATATGAGCTGCAGAGTCGACCCAGCCAGCTCACCGCGTTGACACGATGAACTGCAGAGTCGACCCTGCCTGTTCACAGGGTCGACCCAGCCTGTTCACCACGTTGACGCGATGAAATGTAGGGTTGACGCGATGAACTATTGAGTCGATACAGCTAGCTCATTACGTTAATGTGATCATTAGGCTTTCACTTTTGCCATCTCCACTGATAGATGGCAGCCTAAGAGGTGCCATTTAACTCTTGACAGGGTCCTCTAAACCTTGTATAGTTCTCAGAAAGGGCATCCCACAGTGAGGGTGTCATTTCTAAACTTGTCAGGTGGCCCATACGGCATCTCTCTTATCTAGTTTTTTTTTCTCGTGTATCAAACGTTACTGGTTTCCACTCCTAGTTCGTCCCTACACATCAATGTGCCCTTAGATTCTATTCCATAATTCCACCTTATATATCATACTGGTCAAACCTTGAAATTCCATATTGGCTATAAATGAGAGTGGATGTCAACAAACATGATTAATGTTGTGCATATAGAGCCCGGTCTGGTCCTGGGAGGAGCACCCGAAGGTACTTGTGCCCATGGGAGTTTATTGACCACGGTGTTTGGCATTACACCGGAGTACTTGCTTGCTAGGCTTTAGACATTCTACTCATTCTCGTGATATTACTTGATTGATTTGACTTGAGACCTGCAGAAGGGTAAAGTTTTTGCTTAAATGAAATTGATAAATAGCCAATTCCAGTTTTACATGCTTGAATTTATATTACTTTCTATTACTTGCTAGACATGAGTTCTTACTCTCTTGGAAAGATTTTGTTAATTCCAGTTATTACTTGCTTGAATCTCTTGCTATTGCTGCATTGAAGTTGGAATCCTTATACTCTCACTTGTTATTCCTTCACTGCTCTTGTCGATTTTTACAATCCTTGATATCTACTCATCTACATGCATAGCTTTATTGACATTAATTGAACTTGTAAACCACTTAAAGCATGTTAAATCTTGAGATGTAATTTCTACTGAGCGATTCGCTCATCTAGTTGTTTTCTAATATTTTTAGGTAATTTGGATGTCAACCAACACTCAGAAGGGAATGAGACTGAGTGATGAGTGTTAGAGTGAAGTTATCAAATTGTCATGTCCTTTGTGTTATTGTATTAGTTCACTTATGTCAGTTGTATCAATTCATCTATGTCATTTGTATTAGTCAACTTGATTAGAACTGCTTAAGATTTGAAGCCTAGTCGTTGGACTCTGGGAACATATGTATTTGTCATTTGATTAGTTGTGACAATTGTCAGCTCGTACTATTTGTATTAATTTCGAGTTAAATCTTAGTTATTTGCGCACTCTGATATTTACATGATTGACACGATCTATATAGACGTGTCACGCCTTCGGGTAATCTTCCGCGCTCGGGGCGTGACAGAAACTCACACAGACAATCTGCAACCCACGGAAACCTGATCTGAAACTCATGGCGTTACAAGTTTTCGGAGGGATAACGTCTGATGGAGACCCCCATGTTGTTCCCCTTTTTGGGAGATATTCCAGGAGTATTGGAATTGAGCTGGTTTAGGTTGAGAGCTTCGAGGTTTGTCTGGATGACTTTGGTACACTTCCCTTGTGTAAGGAGAGTTGAAAAGGAGTTCAGTTAGGACCAGAGGTGGTGTCCAGATAAAATCTAACTCAGTAAGTTATAATATATGATGTTAGAGTTAGTGAATGAGTTGCCAAGGTCTTGTTGATTCCTACGGGAAGTAGAGGGAAGTCCTCCGGTCGGCATGGTCGGTGGCTGCTAGATGGATTTTCGCAGCCATGTTGTTGTTAATTAAGGTAAATATGAGAATGGTGGTCAATAGAATTGACGAACCTCAAGTGTCCGGTGGTGAGGCATCCCATGCGTCTAGGGGGGACACATAAGAAGCTAGTGTTGGGGACCAGAGTTGGCCCAGCAATGTTTGGTAATGGTTTAGCTCGTGAGGTAGTGGCTGCTGGTAGTGTGAAACCAGAGATGAGCCGTGATCAAGCGAATCAACTACGTGACCTAGACTGAGTAAAGGGGAAAAGTTTCATGAGGTTTTACCTTGTGAAGGGTGTGGAATTAGCTATTAGGTGTGATAGCCGACGTTTCAACTACCTGATGAGTATAGTTGCCCCGGTAATTGTTGGAAGGGTGATGCGGATCACAATCCCTTGACGAATAGGATTTTGTCATGTGGCAATTTGATTTCTGAAGAGTCCGATGTGATTGAAGTAATGTCAGACTCAATTGTTTCTATCTGCCTTAATCGTTCCAAAGTCATTATGAGTAGTAATGGGTGGCGGGAGATCTCCACTGAATGTGCGGGTTTGGCCATATTCCTCAGAAGCCTTGACGATTGAAGAAGTAATAGACGGTGCTGGAGCAATGAGTGCTTTACTAGTTGAATGAGTTTTCTTCCCCTTGTGAGCATAATAAGTCATTTTGAATTTCGAGGATGAAATTTCTTTAGGGGGGGGACTATTATGACCCAGATTTTTGGATCTAGTAACTGCGAGTTTTGGAGTGGTTCCATGAGTCTCGGATCACGGTTTATAATTAAAATATAAAATTTTGATTATTGGATCTTTGGATCCCCAAATAAGAGAAAATAAAAATATTTTTGGGTTCCCTAATGTGACGGAAGAATTACACATTTTTCGAGGTTCGTGTGGCTAATTTTTGATAATTTTTTAATTTCTGGAATTTTTAACTCCCAAAATTTCCTATACATAAACCTAACCCTCACCCCCTCTCTCATTCTCATGTTCTCTCCCTCTCTCCCCCGTTTCTCTCCCTTCCTCTCCCTCACACCTCCGGCATCCGACGGAGTGTGTGGTGGGTTAGATGGTCGGAGCGATGGCGAGGATCAGAGGCTCGATTGAGAGTGGTGGCATGGTGAGGCGGTTCGCGTTTTCGTGAAGAACCATCCGTAGAAGCGGCGTTTTCGCCATAGAATGGCATCCATTCTTCATGGTTTCTTTGTAAAAGGTAGGGGGATGGATTCCTACCCTTATTGCATGATTCTCCCGTGATTTTAAGATGATTCAGGTGAGAAAGAGCGAATTTCCTTTATATTACAGGGAAAATGCATGTTTTGGGGTGTGTGACGATTCCTGTCGTTTCAGGCAAAAATTCTTAGTTATACTTGTAATATTGATGGATTGGATGATGGGGAATGGTTCCCCATTGATTTCCTTGTATTTCTATGCGATTTGGGGCTGAGGTGAGATCGAGAGCGGGTTTCATTTATGTTTTGGGAAGGGTTAAGCGTGTTTTTGGGGTGAGAACAATTTCACTTATTCGAGTAATTTTTTGGGGTTTAAATGGGTCCTCCAAGTAGGTAGGAGGTTGGGGAAGGGTTTCCCTTATTTTTCCCCTCGTGCGGAGTGAGCGGGCTATGGAACGGGACCCCATGGTGGGGTTCTCATTGCAAACTGACCAGAATCGGTCGATCGATCCCCTGATCCGGTAGACCGATAGGGCCAGTTTGAACAGATTGTTGCTGGGAAAAATGGTCGACCGACATAGCCCGGGCAAGTTGACCGAAGTGCCCAGCAAATCTATAGACTTGGCTGGCTGGTGGACCTACACCTTGTGTTGGTCGACCGACCAGCTATGCTGGTCGACCGACCCAGGGGCTGGTTGGCCCGTTTGGTCCCTTTGACCCAGTCTTCACCTTGGAACACGTTAATTAATATTATATTCATAAAACCCCATAGAAATTGGGCCATTTCAGCCTAGTGTGGGCGGCGATCACCCCAAGAATTGGTTTTCTCATGTGCGAAGTCTTGTGGTTCTCACGAAGGATTTTCCCGCATAAGTTAGTGGCCGACACTAGTAGTTCCCATCTTACCAGTCTAGGATGGTTTAACGGCATTGGGTCGTGATGTATAGCAGTCTCAAGACGCGTTACCTTACTAGGTAGCTGATAGTTTAGCCATCCATCTAGCCTTTCGAAGCTTAGTGAGTATCGAGCCATTTTGTGTCTCGAGGTTCATGCGATGGTGCGTGTGTGTAACCCGAAGGTATTTCGGCAATTTCTTATCTCTACAGTGAGTTCTCATGTTGAGTGATTTCTCCCACTAGTTGTAGCTTACCTGGGCACGCGTGTGCCAACCCACCTGAGAGTGGTGAAGAGCTAGACCCGAGAGAGACGGTTTTAGGCTGGTTGCCGTAGGGCCTCCTACTGTGGCAGCTCGAGTCCAGGTCAGGAGGAAAATCAACTAGAGGGCTTGACGTAGCGCAGTAAATCAGTGTGTGCACACATGGTCGGGGACTTCGAACGTGTGCTAACGAGCACGACCTTGACTAGACCCTTATCCTTGGTTACTTATACGGTGTCTCAGTTTCCACCTGGGCGTGTAGGGATACACTTGAGGCTGCAGACTAAGTCGTCAATGGATGCATCCAGCCTTGCTTCTAGTGGGTAGTTCTCCTATCACTTGAGACGTAGTTTCTCCTGTCTTTTGAGATCCTGGTTACTAATTGTGTGGTCATGTATACTCGATTGTTTACACGATATCCCCTTTTTCTACTTGGATAGAGTTACCTTGTGAGTTATAGACGCGTTATGGGTTAGTGGTTACATGAGGGTGATACTTCCAATACTTGAGGCATCTTGTAGTCCGTGCGAGGTTTACGCGACTGGTAGCTTAATTGTGTTTATTTATTGTTGTTGCTTTTCTTTTTATATTACAGTTGCGCTGTTTATTGTAGTTCGTTGTGATGGGAATCCGCGAGACCCCTACTGAGCCAATGAGATGAGACTCACCCTTTTTCCTTTTCTAGTTCGGGGTGCCTCCATGTGGTCTGGAGGCCTTGCGTAGCACCAGCAGAGTTCTAGTGCCGCCAGCCTTCCCTATCCGAGGTATGCCCTAAGACTTTGTACTTTTCTTTTATTGAGCTGTACCTTTTGGACTTGTACATCTGGACTATAATCTATGAAAAAACATGTATAAATCTATTTATAAATAAAAGCTTTAATATCTGCATTTTATTTACTGTGTTCATTATAGATTCTCACACACTCCCGTGATGCTAATTCTAACCCTTTCGAGCATCGTGGCTCGTGGGTGGCAAGTCAAGATTCAGGTCATACCGGTTACTTTTCGGTGCTGGAATTCCGAGTCGTTATAGGGGTGGCCAACCACACCGACCTGAAGGGGACTCCCACAGTGCTGGGATGGAGTCGAGGGAGTGCCATGGCAGGAGGGTGAGGCGGGCGCGTAGTCGGGAAAGCACAGGTTAGTGGCTGTCCTACGGGATAGACTAGGGCGGGGATGACATAGTTGCACTCTGGAGGGGCCGAGGGCGACCATCGGAGCTTGGCTCCTGGCTCTCCACGTGGGTAGCGCTCCAGGGGTGCCAGGAAGCGGCACTGGAGGGTGCTGGGACATCAAGGAAGGCAGGAAGCAGAGCCAGGAGCGGGGGTGTTTGAATGCTGGTCCGGTCTGCTTCCTGCTCCACGGCTACCTGTCCTAAGGAGGGAAAAGGGGCGTAGCAGCAACAAGGGGAGGGGGGGTAGAGCCTGAGGAGGGTCAGGGAGAGGAGGAGCACTGGAGAAGGGGAAAGAGGGCGCTGCTGGGCTAGGAGGGAGGAGGGGGAGGTTGGTTGCAGACAAGTCAAGAGGGAAGGGGGGGGCATTGGACAAATTTGGGAGGGGTGGAAAGGGAAAGGATTCCCCAGGTGGAGGGGGAGGGGGAGGGGGTTTAGGGGAAGGATTTGAATTTTGTAGCAGTAATGGGAAGGGGGAGAGTGGAAGGGGGGAAGGGAGATCAGATTTGGAGGGGATTTTGGTGGAGGGATGAGGGGATTAGGAAGGTGGGGAGCGATTTGGAGAGAGGGAAAAGAAAAGTGGCACCTAGGTGGCAACCACGTAGCAGGGGAGGGGGATGAGGTGGTGCAGGAGTGCCTAGGTGGTGAGGAGGTGGAGGAGAGAGGGGAGGGGCATAGGTATAAGGGGGGGAGAGGAAGAGAGAGATCAGGGGGTGGGGTAGAGAGAGAGAGAGAGCTAGAGAGGGAGAAGATATCTAGAGAGGGAGGAGGAAGCTAGAGGTAAGGGAGGGAGCACACAAGGGGATTTTAGTCTTTCAAAATTCTTCACTAATCAGAATGGGACGCCCTTGGCCTCTTTATATATAGAGGTGTCCAAGAGTGTTCAACAGACCATAATACCCTCTTACAAGTAGCAAATAATCTCACGATCCTAGGGAAGGGGTGAACATAAGAACTCGCTGACCCAACTACACCTAGACACCTATACCTAGATAGTTGACTTTAATAAAGAAAATTACATGAAAAAAATAGAAAAATTACATCATAAAAGGGGAAAATGCTAATAATTATCAACTCGAAGGTGCTAGAGCTGATCAGAGCTGTTACGGGCTGTCGGGGGTCTCCAACGAGGAGTGGGTAGTGGTCTGTGTCCCTGTTGACACCTTAAAAATGAACAAGGGTGGAAACATATCATACCCGCAGTGAAGGGCCAATGATGAAGCTCATCAACTGTTTACCCGGCTAAAGCCTTTGTCGGCCAAGCTGATGACCGGTGCCGATGTCACTCAGACAGCAGCACTGATAAAGCAGCGGTCACTCGACTGATGAGACCTTCCAGCTCATTTCAATGAGAGCTGTACTACTGCCTCATCCGGGAGTCCACAAATGACATGTCAGGACAAGTCAGATGTCGGCTTGTTGACAGATGTGATATGAGATAAAGATGAAGCCGGTACCGGCAGATGAAGATCCAAGGAACTCCTGCAAAGCCAGGATTACAGAAAGTCCATTTCTGAAGCTGTCACCCGGCTGAAGTCTTCCCGGACTAAAAGCTGATGTACGAGCTCGTCGCTATTCAAGTGATGATATCGATAAGATGATACCCGATTTTGTCACTATTCAGATGGCAACACCGATAAAACCCCTGTCTATGGACTGATGAAACCTCTGTCTACGGACTGATGAAACCCCTGTCTACGGACTGATGAAACCCCTGTCTACGGACTGATGAAAATCGTAATAATGATCTCGATACAAGCTGTGTCACCAATGGAAGACCCTTTTGGGTGATGATGCCATTGAAAGACCCAAACGGGCCTGTGAAAGTGGCTAAAATCCTTTAATTGGGCCTGCAAAAGTTGGCGCCGAGAGTCAATTGCTGAAGCCCAAAAGTTGGCGCCGAGAGTCACTGGCCGAAGCCAAAAAGAGGGCGCCGAGAAGCTGAAGGCAAGCGGCCGGGAAACCTCAAATGGGCGCGCCGGGAACTAATGTTGCGGGCACGCCGAGTGCCATGACTGTGAACAGGGCTCTATATAAACCCCTTTCTCTTGAACAGCAAAGGGGGATCGGCGGCCAAAAAAAAAGAGAAAGGGGAAGAGACCAACATAGAGAGAGAGAGCCTCCTCCTCCGCTGAGAAAAGAAAGAAGAAGAGAAAGAAGGAGAGGAAGTCCAGGTGGGCAGCCGGGGAGGGAGAGGAGTCAATGCTCCGCCCTCCCCCATGGTTTTGTTTTCTTCTTCATGTAATCTTGCCGAGTTTATCTTGATTTTCTTTTGGATGTAACCGGGATATCCCAATGTATATTCATTTCCCTCTCCCTCATTCCCTCCGTGTGATTGGTGTGAGTTCTGGGGTGATCCAATGAAATGACATGCTCTAGTGGCCCGTTTGGGCGCTGGGTGATTGAAGTATCTGCCGGCTATCTCTCCGTCTGCTGCTATGCTTTTCCTCCATATGTTTTCATCTTTAGCTCAACTGAAGCGCACCTAATTCTCTGATGGGTCTTCGGGTTCAATTTTCTTCAGTAGAATAAATGTAGCTCTAGATATATCGATGTCGTGCGCCATTCGTTGTCATTCGCATGGGATTTTCTGGACTTGCTCAGGGCCAGAGACAGACCATCTCTTGGCCCCTGAGGTGGTCTGCTATCAATATGTGCAGTGGCTTCAACAGCCTATATGAATTCCTCTTCCCGTGGAAATGCTTAAACCACATCGATGTAATCATGTTAAAGGTTTATGACGTGATCCCGCCATGAATAGCTTCGTCCAGGCTGTCCCTGAGGCCAGAGACAGCCATCTCTTGGCTCTCAGGGCGATCAAAGACAATATTAAATGGTCCTCGGCGGTTGATGGTATGTGACGACTCAAAGCCCATCCGGCTACTGGATTCTCCGATCCTCTTCCATTCAACCCCTCCTTGATGAGATTGAACCCTTGCCTAATCAAACCCCAGCAGTCAGTAAGCCCACAATCTCCCAGATCCCTCCAATCTGACTGAAAATCCAAGAAAAACTCAAAACAGAGTACCGTAAACCTCTGTTCGTATCCCGGCGCCCTCACAGCTCTCGGCCCCACAAACAGTGAAGCTGATGAACAGCCCTCGGCGCAAGCCTTCTTGCGCCGAGATCCCATCTCCCGGGCGCGCCGGGAGCCACCCGTTTCATTTCCCCTCATCGCGCCGGGGCCTACTCATCTTCGTGCCGGGAACTCTTTGGCATCCTTGCCATTGGCGCCGAGAAGCCCTCCTCTTGGCCAATCTGTAAACCCATGCCGGATAACCCCTCACATAACCTTACGAGGCAACGGAGCTCTGCCACTGCATAAGCTTCGTTGACCTCTAAAGGGACATCAAAACGGTGCTACAGGCACATACACGGTCAGGGGTCCAATACCCCTCTATTTGGCTTTCACCCCGGCACTCCGTGGGCGATCGTCTATCATCCCCTTTGGCAAATGCTAATCGCAGGGGGAAGTGCTGCCAAAATCCTCCCAGGAGGATGGAAGACAAGATTGAGACCGTCCCTGGGACTTTGCATGATAGTGGTGAAAGGAGTTCCCTGTGTCGGATGATTCCTCTGCCAATCCCTCCAGGCACCTGGCCTTCTTCAAAACACAAATCAAAGTCATTAAAACCTGATGTTTGGTTTCCTTCCAGAGCCTGTCTGCCTTGATCTGCATCTCTGAAACCTAAAAAACCCACCGTAAGCTCTGTTTCTTGTCCCGGCGCCCTCACACCTCTCGGCCCAGCCCACAGTGAACCGGGTGAACAGCTCCCGGCGCCACTTCTTCAGGCGCCGGGAACCGCTCCGGCATCTTCACCCTCCGCGCCGAGACCCAACCTCAGCGCGTCGGGAGGCCCAGGCCGAGAGCCTCCATGGCCTTCTCAACCCTCCGCGCCGAGACCCCCCTTGCAGCCTCGTCGCGCCGGGAGGCCCAGGCCGAGAGCCTCCATTGCCTGCTCAAGCACTCCGCGCCGAGAAGCCCCATTGGCCTTCTCCCTTGCGCGCCGGGAAACCCCCCTTGGCCCCCTTGCGCGCCGAGGAGCCCATACCTATGGCCATTTGGCCCTTGCGCCGAGAAGCCTACGCCGGGAACCTCTCGGCCTCCTTGCCTTCACGCCGGGGACCTACACACACTTGAACTGCACCGATAATCTAACCAAATTTTACTACTGAGTCTTCAATCCAAATTTTTGTTCCGGGGGCGCTGCCCCCGAAAACCCCCGCAAGGGGCGCTGCCCCCTTGACCCCCGCGACCTGACCGCGCAGGTCGATCCGCGTGCGAGGGTGCAACATTGAGCGTTCACTTACATCCCGTCGTCCCGCAGCGGGTTCACGAATAACCCCTTTAGCTCGGGAGGGCTCTGCCATTGCATGAGTTCCGCCGGCTTCTACAGGGAATATCAAATATTGCCCCATGGCAGATATGCGGTTCGGGAAGTTCAACACTTCTCTCTCTCTTGGCTTTCATCCCGGCACTCCGTGGGTGATAGCCTATTTCCCCCTGGGCATAATCCAGATTAAGGGGAAATGCTGTCAAAATACTGATCAATGCTTTAAACCTCCATCATGGCCACGGCTCAGTCTTTGAACCGCTGACTTAATGATACCGTCTCTGAGCCGTTGGCTTGACGATACCGTCTGTTTCTACAGTTGATGTTGTTATCTTGCCCGCCTTCCTGGCTCTGGTATGAAGTTCCATTTTGCGCACATGAATACATGTTTGCCTCTCGAGGCCTCCTATTTTGGCGTTTAATTTGTCCTTCCTTGGAAGGACGTAATTAACGTCATAGCCTTTATGGTATGACGGACTTCTGGTCCAGACACGATCACTCACAATCGACTGACCAAGTCAGATCGAGCGCACAATGAAATCGTCACACGTGTGACTGGCACGCCAATAAATCAATAAATAAATAAATGAACTAATAAATAATAAACAAAAATAAGAAAACATAAAATTACGCGTCCACAGTCCCCACAAACTCTCAAAATATTTCTAAAATTATACCTATTTTTTACCACATGGGTAATTTTGTCACGGTGGGATGCCACGCCACTGTAGACACTCATTTTTGGCCTGTTGGTTGAGTCATTCTCTTATTCCTTGATAACACCCCAAATTGGTCATTTTTGGATTGAACCTCAACCCTTTGTGAGCCCATTCTGTTCATTTCAAGCCATAAATTCCAATTTTCATGCCCTGGAGGTCAAACCCACGATCTGGTCAGCTTACTCTGAACGTGGCCTATCGTGCAATCGTGTTCCAATAGGTCGCGGTCATCACGTATGCCACATTTATCCAAATTTTCAAATTCATCATTTTGACTTATCTCCCTGAACGCGGCATATCGCATGACTGCGTTCATTGAGATCATGGTAACTATGTA
The DNA here is from genome assembly GCA_022559845.1 of Amorphophallus konjac. Taxonomy (NCBI): domain Eukaryota; kingdom Viridiplantae; phylum Streptophyta; class Magnoliopsida; order Alismatales; family Araceae; genus Amorphophallus; species Amorphophallus konjac. The sequence goes on along the minus strand of CM040124.1, from coordinate 50,794,581 downwards.
GGTTGCGTTCTCAGAGGGAAACCCAATTTTTTCGAAACTCGTTACTCCGATCGTAATCTCTCTAGAGTCCATCTTAGAAAGGTTTCCAACGTTTGATTCGATCGTGACAGTTCCCTAGTCATGCTAGGATTCCTCCCCTTCAATCTAGGGAAGAATTAACTCATTTTGAGCCACCATTTCTAGGGTTTTACCCATCACACGAACCAGGGCTTTTACCCTATAAATTGAACCCCTCGGCCTGGCACTCAATATGATGCAACCACGGAGGGAGGGGTGAAGCCATGTTGCTCTGGGGACCCTTTGCTTCGTCCACCTTTAGCCAGGGAGTAGTCTAAGGCTATTCTTCCCATCGTCCCTTCTTATTTTTCTTAGTGTTCTTCATTGTCTCATCATTTTTCCTACTATTTCTTCCCTATCTCATAGCATATCACTGCATAGTTTTAAAATCAGATGTTTACTCATCAATCACACACACACAAATCTAATTTTTGCCTTCTACGGGGGTTTAAAAACCCAACTCCTAGGTAATCATCCCTCCAATTGCATGTTTATATCGATGGAGGGATAGATTCTGCATTTAATCAAAGATTAATGGGTTTCTCCTTATTTTCGTTGTCTATTTTACAGGCTTGGGCAAAAGACTATGTGAGGCCCTTGCTCCTTGGTTAGCCTTGAAGTGAGGAAGGAACGAATTCACAAGATCTCGCACAATTTGTTGAACGCGCCATCCACAGAGGCCACGTTCATCAGAACGCGTCTAATATAGAAGATGCGTCCTAAACGTGCCACCCTCGACGATCGCATTATGTCCAGACCCACTCCAGTCTGTCTTCTTATTCTGAGATAAGTAGCATGCCCCCCATAATTCCTTTATCCCCCCTTTGATAAGGAGTTATCCCCCATTTATCCTGGGGATAACTCCCATTTTATCCCTTGTTTGCTTTAGTAGAGGAATAAAGATAATCGGGTTAGAATGAAGGATATCCCTCATCTAACCCGGATAATTTGACCCACCTAAATAGGTGGAATAATATAACTCACTTAGTCATATTACGATTTTACCATTTCCCTCTCTACATTCTCTCTCTCACTTTATTTCTCTCTCTGTGCTCTCTCCTTCTTTACATTTTCTCTCTCACTCTCATTCATTTATTAAAATAAACTAAATAATAGTCATTTTATTAAAAATATTTATTATTATTATTATTTGATATCTATTTCTCTTTCTCTCTTTACTTTCACTCTCTCTACCTTCTCTCTCTCACTCACATTTATTTATTAAAATATAAAAAATAATAATTATGATATTAAATTAATTAAAATAACAATTATTTATTATTATTACTAAATATCTATTTCTCTTTCATTACATTCTCTCTCTTTCACCACAAAAAAGTGGCATTTCCGACGGACAGTTTCCGTCAGAAATTCTGTCGAAAACAATTTTTTCGACGGAATTACGACGGATGAATACCGACGAAAATCGTATGTCGGATATTCATTGTCGTGACTTTCTGACAGAATCATTATCCATCGAAATTTCATCGGTATTTTTCGACGGAAAATTAGTAGACGAAAATTCCGTCTGAGAAAAAGTGGCATTTTGGATGAAAAGTTTTCGTCGAAAATTCCATCGGAAATAGTTTTTTCGACGGAATTACGACGGAATACCAACGGAAATCGTCCGTCGGGTATTCATTGTTGTGACTTTCCGATAGAATCATGATCTATTGGAATTCCGTCGACATTTTCCAATAGAAAATTAGTAGAAGGAAATTTCGTATGAGAAAAGGCAGTATTTTCGATGGACAATTTTCGTCGAAAATTCGTCGGAAACAGTTTTTCTAACGGAAATACCAACGGAAACCGTCCGTCGAGTATTCATTGTCGTGACTTTCCAAAAGAATTCTTATCCATTGGAATTCCGTCGGCATTTTTTGACGAAAAATTAGTAGATGGAAATTCTATCTAGAAAAAGCGGCATTTCCAACATACAGTTTTCGACGGAAATGCTATCGAAAATAATTTTTCTGACGGAATTATGATGGAATACTGACGAAGGTCGTCTGTCGGGTATTCATTATCATGACTTTCCGACAGAATCGTAATCCATCGGAATTCCGTCGGCATTTTTCGACGAAAAATTAGTAGACATAAATTTCGTCGGAGAAAAAGTGGCATTTTCGACGGACAGTTTTCGTCGAAAATTCTGTCGAAAATAGTTTTCCCGACGGAATTACGACGGAGTACCGGCGAAAACTGTCCGTCGGGTATTCATTCTCGTGACTTTCTGACAGAATCGTTATCCATCGGAATTTTGTCGACATTTTTTGACGAAAAATTAGTAGACGGAAATTCCGTCTGTACGATTTTTGCGACGGACGTCGCTTTCCGTCTGAAATTCTGTCGGAACATATTTCGACGAAAATTTTGTTCATCGGCAATTCCGTCGCTAAATTTATTTTTTTAAAAACTTACGTTCATATATTTTTCAACGGACACTGTAATCCGTTGATGATTCCGTCGGAATATTTCCGACGGAGAAAACATTTCCATCAGAATATTTCTCTCATTTATTTATTAATAAAATAAAAATAAAAATTTATTTTAAAAAAATAATTATTATTATTATTATTTGATGTCTATTTTAATATCTATTTAGAGTATTATTTATTAAAATAAGATTATAATAAGGTTGGAATTAGAGGTGCATTTAAGACAATCTCTTAAGTTAACCCACTTTTTTATCCTTCGATACAATCAAAGCAAGTGGAATTAAAGAGGTGTTAATCTTCTTTTAACTCATTGCCTACTAAAGTAAATGAGACTAAGTGAGGGGACAGACTAATCTTGGAGGGATATCCTTCCATTTGTCTATTCGTCTATCAAAGAGGGGCTTATTATTTCGTATGCTATAAGCCCTCGGTGGCGATCACGATCCTCACCTTTATATCTACCTTTTATCGCCATACTTAGTTGGTTATTTGTAATCGGACACCCCCTCACCCCAATGCATCTTTTATTTCATCATTATTTTGATTCGTTGTTGTTTTTTATATCTACAGCCACCACACCTCACCCTCTTTCTCTCCTCTCTATATCACCCTCTCTCTCTATTTCTCTCTCTCTCTGATCTGTCTCTCCCCCTCTCTCTCTCAAGGGTGCATCACCCATCGACGTTGTAGGATGGCCACCGATGTCAGCTCTGGTGGCTTCCAGCAATGTCCCCATCGTTGTCTGCATTGGCCATCAACATACGACTCTCTCTCTCTCTCTCTCTCTCTCTCTCTCTCTCTCTCTCTCTCTCTCTCTCTCTCTTTGTGTGTGTGTGTGAAAGTGCAGGGTGACAATGTTGGATGGGGGGTGTCGGAGGGGATTTCGGCACAAACCCCAGTGATCCATTCTCCGGCAATGTCGACAAAAAAAAATTGTGGCTCTATAGAGAAGATGAACAATGTTTTTTCTAAATGAACAGTACCACTAATGTTCATTCTGTTAGTAGTCAGGCCCACCCTAGAGGGGGGTGAATGTGCCGTTAAAAATAATGACATATTATAATTTGAATTACAATTACGGATCGAAATATAAAATATAAGAGCACCAACAAACCATGGGAGACAAGGATTTATATTGGTTCAGTCAGCCATATAGCTTCCCTACGTCTAGTCCCCTGCAACTTCTCCAAGATATTTACTAACATTTCGTCAAATGTTATAATGGCTATTTTCCGGGGCTAGCTCCCTAGTTGATCTTATAGGACTTAACAGATCCTAGTGATTTTTCAGGAATGACTTACTCAATTGATTTTGGTCAGGTATCATTTAACTAACCAGTCACACCTTGTGACTTAATTTTTCTAGTGTTTTCACACCAGTTAGCCTTCCAGGGACTTGTCACCCAGCTGATTTCTACAGATATCAGTGGACGAACCAGTCACACTAAGTGTCAGTTACACAGAGCAACAAATGCTCTTCCCAACTGTCTTTTAGACAAATCTACAGAGAATAGAAATGAATGAACTATCAGATAGAAAGAAGATGAGGAAAAATATGATATCGTCATACAACAATATCCTCCTCTTAAATTACTTCCTAGGAGGGAGGACTTCATGAGTAGAGCTTGAACATGGCGAAGTCATCCTAGACTTGAATGCGTAGGAAGTAGACTGTTGGGATCCCCTTCAATGCATAAAGACACTTAAATGCTTGTTCGTTGCATTGCCGGAAGTGTTATCTTTCTCTTTGAGTCTTGTACTATTTATAGCTCTAGACTTCATTATATCCATTTGACATATGATCATTTCAATAGTAGAATCCTAATCTTAACGTTCGGTAGATCAAACTGCTTTAGGTATGATTCCAGGTTTGCAGACGATTTAATTGTCAACAATTGCTGTCAGCCTCTAATTTCCTTTCATGTGCAATTTCTCTCCTGACTGTTGCGTCCCGTATCTATGAAAATAATACCACAAGCATTCTTTCCCATGCGGGGACTGAGATAGGAAACAAATTTGAATTCTAAAACATTAGAAAAAATATGTACTAAATGTTTCCATTTTATGCAAGAGTATTTGTTCTATATAGTACATTTAATGTATCTGCATGGTTTAGTTTGATTGTTCAACAATACTTCTTATTTTAGTTTAACTTACGAGACAATGAAAGAGAATGTTAAATAATTTAGAACGTCTGAGTGCATGGCAATGTAGAGTTAAGTGTTTAGTAGGCTTTATATTATGTATTTTATCTTTTATTGTGGTCAATAGGTCAAAAAAAATTTCACGTGGACCGCCCATAAAAATTCAATATGAACATTTTAATGTAAATAGACGAAGCATCATCTATCCATCTATTTAATCATTTTGATCATCTTTTAAATTAGACAAAACATCGTCTATCATAGTTTTTATCGTTACTTGTTTTGGCGATGTTTCGACTATCGCTTTGTCTGCCATCAATCCTTTTAGGCAGAGTTCTTTCTATCGCATGGGTTTAGTCAATTCCCCTTTTAGACAGAACATCGTCTAACTCATCATTTAATTTGAGTTAGGCGGAGCATCGTCTATAATGATTTTTTATCGTTTAGTCATTAGATGATGTACCGCCTACCTTATCGACTTTTTGTCAATTAGACGATGTATTGTCTATCGTTCACCTTTTTATTTCTTACATGTTAGACGTAACATCGTATACCCACTTAGACGATGTATTGTCTGTCGAACAACTTCTTATTTATGTTAGACGGAATATCGTCTATCATTCTGTCTAACATCAATCTTTTAGATGAATGTTCATCTAAAGCTATCTAGCTCATTTAAATAATGCATGGTCTACCTTATTTTTTTGTCTTTTTCTAATTAGATAATGTATCACCTATCTTAATTATAGTTGGACGATATATCATCTATTTACTTTCTCATCATCTATCATTTCATCTATCATATAGGACTTAGATGATGGATCATATATTCTTTCATCTATCCTTCGTAACTTAGACGACGGACCACCTATCTTTTCATCTATCTTTTAAGATTTAGGCGATGGATCGTCTATCCTTTCATCTATATTTTAGGACTTAGGTGATGGATCGTCTGATTTAAGTCCTTGTCGTCTATGTTATGTTAGATTAGATGAAGTATCGTCTAATCTTGTTCCTTTAATGTATTTAGATGATATTCTCTTCATTTTATCCCAGACATATATGGAGACTTGAATTTTGTTTAAACATATAATTTATTTAATTATTGAGATAATAATTATTTATTTTATAATAATCTAAAATAATAAATTTGTGAAAAAATAGTTTTCTAACACATTCCAAACAATCACCGTTTATCTTTAATTTCACTATTCATTTACTATTAAGTTTACACTTTCACTCATGTCGACAATGTTTAAAACATGTTTACATATTTTGGCTCATGTTTATGTACTATGACTACTGCTTACATTTTTTTGAGCTCATTTATAAATTTTGGCCTCCGTTTATATTTTTTGACTCTCATTTATATATTTTGGCATTCGCTTACATATTTTCGTCCCTGTTGATATTTTTTGGTGTATATTTACACATTTTAGATCCCGTTTACATAATTTGGCTCTAGTTTACAGAGTTTGGAACCCGTTTACACATTTTGACATTCACTTACACATTTTGGTGCCGATTTACGCATTGTGACCCCTGTTTACTTATTTTGGCTCATGTTTTTGAACTAGTTTACAATGACGACCCCTATTCACATATTTTTGGCCATTGTTTACATATTTTGACTCATGTTTATATTTTTTCAGTCCATTTACATATTTTGGGTCAGGGTTTACCGACCCGGTGTGGGTCACCCCGACCTGTACGACCCGACCTGACCCAGGCTGTGGGTGAGACGCCTGGGTCGTGGGTCGTCACCGGGTCACCCCATTAATTTAATATTATATTATATGTTTAAAGTGTCTTTTTCTATTTTATTCTATTATTTTATATATATTATAAATATATAACCTTTTTTTATCCACACTTGGAACGAGATAGATCGAGACGGGCCGAGTCGGGACCGACACGACTCGTCCCAGCCAGTAATCGGGACGGGCGGGTCGATCGAGGCGACAAACCCTATTTTGGGTCCACTTTGCAATTTTTTGCATCGTTTATAGTTTTTGACTCCGATTTACACTTTTTGGCATTTACATTTTTTGACAGTTATATATAATTTTAGATTCGAGTTTATATTTTTTGACAAGGTTTGACGGCTCGATCATACCAGCTGTACTTATAGTTTACTGGTACAGTAAACACTGTATCATATTGTACCACAATATGCCAAGAATATAATAAATATTTATTATACTAAAATAAAAATAAAAATAAAAATTATATGTAGGTTAGTTGGTTAGAGAGCGACGCATATGATTGCGAGATTCACGGTTTGAATCTCACAATCGTCATCTTTTATTGGCCTTTTTTTCTCTTAAGAATAGTGAAAACTCAAAAAAAATGTGCTTCACCCGTGTTTCGAACTCCGAGTCTGCCGTTAAAAAAAGCCCCCCTCCACCAATTGAGCTACCAACACTTATCAAAAATAAAATAAAATATATAATATTTAAAAAAATATAAGTAATGTACCGGTTGTGTATCACGTGTCGATCGTACCGGTGTTCGACTGGTACGGTCCGATATATACGATACGCAGCATACCAGACCGATATGTCAAACCTTACTTTTTGACTTCATTTGTAACTTTGACTTTCGTTTACACTTTTAGCAATTTACACATTTTTTATCCGGTTTACATATTTATTGATCATGTTTACACTTTTTTATATCTTCTTTACATAATTCAGTCTAGTGATAGTATGACACCGAGTTGATAAGAGATAATATCCCCCTCCACATCAATCTCAACGCAGCCTCCAACAATTCTAAAGAGTCTCTCGTTCCACGGTTAGGAAATCATACGCGATGATTCTTTTTTTGTGTAAATAAACACTAAAAATTATAAACGAGGGTCAAAATGTGTAAATAAGAGTTAACATATGTAAATGGGCTCCAAATGTGTAAACCCGAGTTAAAATATATAAACGAGGCCAAAATATGTAACAGGACGACAAAAATTGTAAACATGAGTTAAATGTGTGAATGAGGGGGGGGGGAATGTAAATGAAGGTCAAACTGTGCAAACAAGCTCCAAACGGTATAAACCAGAGTCGAAATATATAAGCGAGAGGTTAAAATGTGTAAATGGATGCCAAAAAATATAAATAAGGGTCAAAATGTGTAAATTAGAGTCGAAATGTGTAAATAGGTTTCAAAAGTTGTAAACGGGAGCAAAAATGCGTAACAAGAGCTAAAATGATGTAAACGTGCTTCAAAAGTATAAATATTAGTCAACTTGAGAATTAAGGATGAACAACGACGGTTCGTAACGAACAGTAGTGGTTAGGGACGTCAATAGTAACCGATAATTTGATAATCGTCCGTTTCGTTAACTTAACGAATAGTAAATGGATAATATTTTTCTTTTCGATAAATTAACGGATACGAATACGGATATATCATGTTTCTTAGCGGATACGGATACACCTCATTCCAAATCCATATCCGTCCGTTACCGTTAAACAAATTCGTATTTGACTCAAATAATTTAGTATTTTGAAGAAAATGATATCGAAGATGAGATATGTGTATAATTTAAGTCATTTATATTTTCATGATGGTAAAATATTTCTAAATTACAAGATATTTTTTACAATTTTTTAAATTATCAAGTTAATATATTCTTTATTTTTATGAAAGATATGTAAAGAATGAGAATGCGATAGAGATTAAAGTTCAAAAGAGTTAATTTATTTTATTATTTAAATTTTATATGTTTCATATTATCTTTGAGGATATTGTAATATTATATATTTGTATACTTTTAATTGTATTATATGTTGACTCTTGAATAATGATGATATGAGAACTAAATTGAAATATGTTTGTTTATCATCTAGATTATTCTTTTCAATTTAATTTTTTTAATTGAATTAATTTACATCTTAAATGTTAATATTATATGTACTTTTATGTCCGGTAACTATCTACTAGCCGTCAGTTAACCGTATTTTTTAGATATTCGATAACGGTTTTCAGATACACCACCTTCTAAATATTTAACGAACAGTAAACGAATACGATTCTTCTTTATCAGATACGGATACAGATAATCCACTATCCGCACCGTATCCGATCCGTTGGCATCCTTAATAGTTATACTATTAATTTTAAAAAATATTATTCATCTTCTCTCACGAAGATAAACGGAGTCACAATTATTATTGTTTTGACGACGTTGCAAGAGAATGGCTCATCGGAGTCCCCTCTGACTTCTCCTATCTAGCATTGGCATCCTGTTGTCGGTGGCTAATTCGGATAACAATGGGTACTGCGTATGATGCCATCGAAGTTGATGATGATGGTCAACGTACGACGTCGGCCATCGAGAGAGAGAGAGAGAGAGATGATACGCTGTGACATCGTAGAAAACTTGATCATGTGTTAGAAATATTTTAAGAGTGAATATATACGACTAAATATTTATCTAAATAATATTATTTTTAAATTTTTTCCAAAAATTAGGGTAAGAGCATAGCGGGGGGGAGGAAGACGAAGATTGTTCGACACCCGTGACCCCCCCCCCCCCCCCCACCCACCCAACCCGCGGGTCGAATGGGCAAAAAATCCCCGAATACACAGGTAGGGTTATCCCACCCCGATCTGCAGGCAGCCCAAACCCGTCGGTTTGGTCCTCGTTAACTTCCGAAGTTTGCCCTCCGTCGGATATCCCATCTTTTAAACCATGATAGGCTGACAAAAGGTCCTCGTTAAATCCCGCGATGCGCAGATTCCCCCGCCTCAGGCCCCTCTTCCAGGCCGCCGGCGGCAGCGTCAATCCCCTTGACCGCCCTTCACCCTTCACCACCACCGCCACGACCACAGTCCTCCACCTACTCGACCCCGTTTCTCCCGCCACCGATGAGCCCAAGACGAAGAAGAATAAGAAGGGGCGGCGGAGGAGGAAGCCTTCCGCACCGTCGGGGTGCAACTCGACTTCTGACCCCAGTGAGACGGCCGAGATTGTCAGATGGAACAAGGAGATCTCACGGCACATGCGTTGGGGCCACTGCGAGGAGGCCCTCCGGGTGTTCGACCAGATGCCCCGCCGCACCACCGTCTCCTGGAACGCCATGGTCTCCGGTTACATCTCCAATGGCCGCTTCGACCTCGCCCTCGAGGTTTTCCGCCGCATGCCCCGCCAGGACGTAGTCTCCTGGAACACCATGATCAGTGGGCACGTCCGGAACGGCGACCTCGGCTCCGCCCGCAGGCTGTTCGACGAAATGCCCGCGCGGGACATCGTTTCATGGAACGCCATGATCTCCGCCTATGCTCAGTACGGCCAAGTCGACGCCGCGCGAGAGATGTTCGACCGGGCTCCAATCAAGAACGTCATCTCCTGGAACGGTGTGCTCGCTGCGTACATCCAGAACGGGCGCCTTGAGGCGGCGCGCAGGTTGTTCGACTCGAATCCGGAGTGGGAGACGGTCTCCTGGAACGCGATGATCGCTGGGTACGTGCAGATGCGGAGGCTGGACGAAGCAAGGGAGCTTTTTGATCGGATGCCCAGGAGGGACGTAGTCTCCTGGAACACATTGGTATCCGGGTATGCACAGGTTGGGGAACTTGGTGTTGCTAGACTGCTTTTTGATAGGGCGCCTGTAAAAGATGTGTTCACATGGACTGCAATGCTGTCAGGTTATGCACAGAATGGTATGCTGGATGATGCCAGGAAGGTGTTTGACAGGATGCCCGAGAGGAATGAAGTATCCTGGAATGCAATGATTGCTGGGTATGTGCAGCATAGGAAGATGGTGGACGCAAGAAAGTTGTTTGATGTGATGCCGTGCAGAAACAGTAGCTCCTGGAATACGATGATCACAGGGTACGCCCAAAATGGGGAGGTTGAGCATGCTCGGAAACTCTTTGATCAGATGCCATGGCGTGACTCGATTTCATGGGCTGCAATGATCGCTGGGTACTCTCAGGGTGGCTTAAGTGAAGTAGCATTGCAACTGTTCATAGAGATGGGGAGAGAAGGGGAGAGGTACAACCGATCTTCCTATACCTGTGCTCTAAGCACATGCGCTGATATTGCTGCATTGGAGTGTGGGAGGCAGGTGCATGGGAGGCTTGTCAAGGTTGGGTATGAGGCAGGTTGTTTTGTTGGGAATGCACTCCTTGCAATGTATTGTAAATGTGGTAGCATAGATGAGGCATATGAGACATTTATGGGGATGCAAATGAAGGATGTTGTTACATGGAACACAATGATTGCTGGTTATGCCAGGCATGGGTTTGGCAGAGAAGCACTGGAAATATTTGATTGGATGTGTGACACAAATACAAAACCTGACGATGTCACTTTGGTAATTATTCTTTCTTCATTAAAAGTGTCACCATTCCATCTGTTGCTAAAGCTGGCTTCCTCATATTCTGGTAGAACTTGTTAGTTGCTCCCCAACAAATGTTTGTATTGTCTATGAAGGCTACATCGCTTTGGCATCTCTTTCATGTTTCATGTGATGAAGGCTGTTTTTTCAGAAATAATTGGGATTAGAAGAACCATGCAGATAACAAATTGAAAACAGTGATTTATGATCCAGTCTTGGCTCATTGACCATTGGATTGGGGCTGTGAGAAAACCTAGACGGGAAGACAGAACAACCCCCCCCCCAACCCACACACACACACACACACACACACACACAGAAAAGAGAGAGAGAGAGAGAGAAAAAAAGGACTCCCTGTTCGCTAAGCCAAAAAATCAGAGTTTAAACACTATGCTTATTGTCGATGTCCCTTTTCTGATTCTACTTGTGTGATGCTCAATGGTTTAAACACAAGCAGTATAGAAAGTAATCTAGGAATCATTTGGTTTGTTTTGCAAGATAGTTGATTGGATGTATTTTTTTCCTTCAAGGAAAGGTTGCCTTTTGGTAATTGTCAGTTATCAAGTTTTTCTTCTAGACCAATATTCTCATCTTCTCCATACATTATCTTCTTCAGGTTGGAGTTCTATCAGCATGCGGCCACACGGGGCTGGTGGAGAAGGGGATGCAGTATTTCTATTCAATGCATAAGGATTTCAGCATAACACCAAAGGCACAACACTATACTTGCATGATCGATCTTTTGGGCCGAGCAGGGCGGCTAGAGGATGCTCAAGATCTTATGAGAAATATGCCATTTGAGTCTGATGGCACCATGTGGGGTGCTTTACTTGGTGCAAGTAGAATTCATGGCAATGCTAAGTTAGGGGAGGAAGCAGCAAGAAGAATTTTTGAAATGGAGCCTGATAACTCAGGAATGTATGTCCTCCTTTCCAATTTATATGCATCCTCGGGAAAATGGGCTGATGTACGCAAGATGAGAGTAATGATGCGGGACAGAGGTGTAAGCAAAGTACCTGGTTTTAGTTGGATTGAAGTACAGAACATCGTTCATTCATTTTCAGTTGGGGACTCCGAGCATCCTCAGAAGGAAACAATTTATGCTTTCCTAGAAGATTTGGATCTTCGAATGAGAAAAGCTGGTTATGTGTCTTCCACAAAAATGGTTTTACATGATGTAGAAGAAGAAGAGAAGGAACACATGCTGAAATATCATAGTGAGAAGCTAGCTGTTGCCTTTGGAATCCTAAATGTGCCATCTGGTAGGCCTATTCGAGTAATCAAGAATCTTAGAGTATGTGAAGACTGCCATAATGCAATTAAGCATATATCTGCAATCGAGAGTAGGTTGATAATTTTGAGAGATTCCAACCGTTTTCATCACTTCAGCGATGGATCCTGCTCATGTGGTGATTACTGGTGATAGCAAAGATTGTGGTGACAGGTATGAGATGTATGTAAGACTAATTACAAACATGCAATTCTTTCAGCAATGGTCATTGATCCAATGCATCAAAGAAAGAGGGCCACATCCAAGGATTGGATCTTTTCTTGGAGAGAATTTATTCCAGTGCTGTGGATTAATCCTTTTCCCAGATAATGAAAGCATAATTGGTATTTAACTGATCTATTCCATGTAATACAACTTTGAACCCTTCCTTTGGACAACTATATTTATACTCACGTGAAATAGCCTACAGAAGCAGGTTGTAAGATGTTATGGGAGGACAAGAAGTTGAACTGTCAAAGAAGGAAAGCAAGTGGGCCCGTGTTTTGTCAACATAGAGACATTCACTTCTACACCTGATTCCAACTGAAGGCAATGAGCTCTAGGATGTTAATTAGAAGGTCATGGAAGGGGAAGCGGAAAACTGTTGGTACTCAAATTGATTGGCATGCATTTTACCTTCGCAATATGTGGTCTGACATGAAGTTTTCTTGAAATGGCGATAGCTTTGATTGGCTGGAACAATTGAAGATCATCCTTCTGTCGATCATCAGAAGGTGGGAAACAGAAGACACATGGAACTTGTCTACCTGCATATGGATTTTCTCCTGCATGATCCAGGCCTTGTGGCCAATAAGCACGCAAAAAAGAGGCATCTCCTCCATTGGAAACCCGACATGAAAGATGTAGAGTTATTGAAATCTTGGAAACCATAGAGGAATATATTTATTTGTTTTTTCAGTGGGCATTGTGGCCCAGACGACTTCCATTTGGACAGAGATGGATGCTTATCTGAAGTTGGGATCTCTGATTTAACATATGTAACACTATAATAACGGAATAAAGTCATACATCAAACTATGTAAACATGTGTTATCCTTAACGCTTGCTTGCAGATTGTCCACTACTCCACTGATCCTTCATCGGCGATGACATTGTACTCTATGTAGTTAAAAGCGCGTCTAGGCGCTCGCCTAGGCGCTGAGGCGAGGCGAGGCAAGGCGCCTGTCTCGCCTCACTCTGACCGTAGTTTTTCGAATTAATTAGTTTCTTCATTATTTAATTTCTTCTCTTTCAGAATGCTTATTATATTGTGAAATCTTTATCAGTTTAATGTTGTGTCATTTTTTTTAGTGAATTATAATAATTTGAATCATAGGATTGAATGAATTTAGGAAAATTATTGACTTTATATAATCATTTTTTTGATATTTAGACATATAGTTTACTTTTTGAATTAAATATATATATTTAATAAAATTTTGCCTTAAATGTCTAGGCCATCGCCTAGGCGTTTTGAGGCATGAGACGACCCCTCGGTCGCCTCACGCCTCAGACTACATAGATTGAACTATGACCTGATAAGCATAGTGCTCTCTTATGAGAGAAGTGAATGATTTTTTTCACCTTATTCTGGTCTTGTACAGATGTCATTTGAGATAACATGTCAAAATTTTGGAATGAGTGTATGATGCAGGCCAGGTGGCACTGACATGGCTGGAGCTCGAAGATGGGTAGAAGTTTAAGCGAATTTGATACCCCTTCGGTAAAGCGGGCACGACTTTTCGCTCAGTTATCGGAATTGCTTATAAGACTCCAATTCGGAATCAACATTTCAAGGTGGTCATTATGGCTTACAGTCAACGGCTAAAAGATATCTGTAGAGGCAGAAAAGTGTTACCTTGAATTTCATATTACATTTTTACTATTTTTTATTGGGAAGAGAGGGATCAGTCGTCCAGAATAAACTTGCAACCAATGAGTAGCATGTCAGAAGGAGTCTTAGGGGTGATTGCAGGAGATAATCCTCCAATAGTTAAGTCAGCGACACGAATGGACGAAGGCAGAAGAGAAAAGGAGAGAGATGAGTGCTCGGGAGAAGGAGAGAGTGCTCGAAAGAGGCACCGAGAGTCCGAGGGATGCTCTAGAATATGGAGACCTTCAGTGGACTTCTGACGCAGTGTGCTCTCTATATTTCTCTAGCTTCGTGTTTGTGCCTGCGCGTGAGTCTATATGCAAGAATCAGTGTGTCATTCGGGGCTCGTTTACATAGTTGTCAAGACGACAAGGCGTTCGCTTAGGTGTCGCCTAGGCGATACTTCGGCCACTAATTAAAAATCTAAAATATATATCTTCCAATATATAAATCAATAATAAAAAATATAAAAAATATAAAAAGTAAACAACACGAAGAAATTGCTGTAATTAAATTACGTGATAATTATAGAAAATTAAATTGTATCAAAAAATTACAAAACTTTCAGAAGTAAATGTAAAAAATTCAGAAAAATAACAAATAAATATAATAACATCAATAAAATTATAAAAAAGAAAGAGTTAAGCGTACATAACCAGGTCGGATCCAGTTCGGACGGGTCACGGTTGGCCCGCCTTGGCGCCTAGACAACCTTGGCGACTACCTAGCTTATCTTTTCCACTGTCGTCTATTTATACTTGTTTAGGACCCTATTTATACGATTCACCTTAGTGTCGTCTATTTCTTGACTTAGTTGGGGCGTGGTTAGTGGAGTAAAGAGCTGCTTGATCATGAGGGTCATGCACTATCCACTCACCTATTTTTTTAGGAAGGATATCGTGGCAGGCATCTCAGTGGCATGAGTGAGACTCGATACCCGTTGGGGGTAACTCCTCGTGATTGTAGCCCCAACGTTCACTTGTTGGTAGGTTTCATGGCATCTGGGGCTCACGTGTACGAGGATCAAACCCGTGGATCGGTCTATCCTGAGTGGGCCCTAATAGGCTACGTTCCTGGACTGTGGGTCGGTTGATGAGGACGGTACTGGGCCTGGCAACAATGGGCCGCATTGGGCCTGACATTAATGGCCCACATTGGGTCTGTCAGTTTTCCTCCTTATTAGCCCCCCACTCTCGAGCAGTGAGGGTGCTCAATGCTTGGGAGGAACTGATGAGGTCGGATGAGGGGGTATGCTTGGTCGATCCTTCTCGAACCTTCTTATACCTCTGGTGTGGGGTACTGCGCTACCTACTGTCTATCTTGGAGCACAAGGCGGTTTCCATCTGTGCAAATTGACGCCATTGTTATCATGACAGTGTTCTTTCATTTTTAGAGAAGCGAAATAGAACGGTCGGTGGCACAGCCCTAGGCATTCCCATCAAGCGAAGCGACGGTGGAGATTGGCCTTTCGACCGTTCACTCGATCAGAGGTCGGAGCGAGGAGATCGCGCCGCCTTCTAGGGTATTAAAGAGAGGTGGGAAGTGTCTGGGGAGGCACCCTTGCGACCTTCTCTTCCGGCATTAGTGCTTGTTGCCTCTTGCTTCTTCTCTAACGTCTGATCAGGATTCCTTCTGCTTTCTCCTCCCTGCCGATTCTATGGCTCCATGTAGGAAGGTTATCCTTTCCCAAGAGTTTGAGTCCTCTGGTGTGGAGGGCAACCGTGGTGGTGCCTCGAGCACCTCAGGAGCTCAGCTTCGTCCTTCCCGTCCTCACTTCAATGTCTCCTGTGTCGCATTTGGTCTTAGGGAGGTCTTCCAGATTTTAGCAGATGTTGACATCCTCTTCATCACAGTAGACGAGTACTTAGGCGTCTTTTACCCCGGGGGGTCAGTGTGTCTATCGAGGCCTTCAAGGCAAGATTCCGTCTGTGACGACCCGAGAATCCGATTACCGGGAAGGCCCGATAACCCGAGACTCGCACAGTCGCCCACGAGCCGGGAGGGCTCGGAAGGGCTAAAAGGAGTGTGGAGGCACAAAGAAATAGGAAATAAGCAGGACAATTCAACAATTAACAGAAGTAAATAAACAACTACAGCTACAACAGAGTCCAGTCCAACAGAAAGTACAGTCTAAAGCAGTAAAGCGTACCACATGCCGAGTGAACACTCGGCCCGGCGAGCTGGCAACTGAGAACCTCCGCTCCGCACCCTCGAACCTCGAGGAAGAACTGCCACACCTGAAAAGCGGGGTGAGTCTCCAAAACAGAGACTCAGCAGGGATCCCGCAGAACCCCAACCGGAAACAACGGCGGTAGCGGAAAGGAAGGCTACGAGAGCAACCGCAACAGCAGGAACAGCAAACCCGGTGGCCTGTCGAAACACGGCACTACAACTACTCCTACTGTACCAGAAACACACCCTGACCTCGCGGTCGAGGCTATCGAACTACACTAGTACCGCTTACCGAAGTAAAAACACACGGCAACCACGCCGTAGAGGCCTGTCCCCCGGACACAACCGAGCTGGACACGCTGTCCAAAGTGCAACCCTAACACCTGGTCACGAGTACCGCACAGCAAGACACAACCTCTGTAAAGCTACAAGCACTAGTCTCGCAGCACGAGAACCGACACACGTGCCACGACGAGACAACCGAAACTCAACGGTTGGCACGCCCGAAAACCCGAAGGTCAAAGTCACTGAAACTGACAGTCTGTCACTCCCAACTCGACAGGAGTACCTCCCACTAGAAGCACAGCCGGTAGCGTCCCCTGACGTCTTACACCGCGCCGCAGGTGAACCGCCTAACGTGGTAGCTCCTACCAAAGGCGCAAACACCGAACAAGTAAACTCACGACAAGTGACTAGCTGGGGTCACACCCGTCGACGTGGGTCCAACCGCCCCCAACCACGTGTGCACACACAGATCGTCCGTCCCTGGTCTAGCCCTCTGACCGATTTTTCCCTCAGCCGGACTCTGGCTGCTAGACGCGGGGCCCGACGGAAACCGGTCCACAAACCGTTTCTAAGGGTAGCCTCTCCACCACTCCCTGGTGGGACCACTCGCGTGTAAGCAGGATACGACTAGTGGAGGGTCACTGAGAGAGTAGACTCTCAAGACAACAGAAAACAACGTCCGAACCCGACGAAGTACGGGGACCATCCCACGTACCAGCACCGTCGCACGGCGACCACAGTCGGAGAAGAAACAGGACTCGCAGTCCACGGTCACGCACGCACCCTGCGCGAGAGTCGAGAAAACTCAAGTGGCGCTAAGCCACTAGACTCTGGATAGTCCTCTAGACGCACTACACCCAACGGTCCTTGAGTCACAAGACTCGGGGTCAAGACCGTTGTACGCAACAGCACAAGGCCGTCAATCTAGTCCAATCTCTAGGTCTAAAACCACGGTAGCACGAGCACCGAGACAACTCACGAGCCGCCAAGACCACTCCCTCGGAAAGGGAATGCAAAGGACTAAGGTCACCCATACGGCCGCATGGAAAACACAGAAGCACGATTCCCAGGGCAGCACACAAGCCGCCATGTCGATTTCCCATCCCAGGACAAGCGGGAAACCTCCAGCCCCAGGCCGGATAACTGGACTCGTAGTCCAATGCCAAACACGTGGCCCACATGGGAATCGCCTTCCAAAGAAACCCACAACATGCGGGGGAGACCCCACCGCACACACACCGATACACAGTGACTCGATCAAGCGTAACACGAAAGCCCGGAACACGTGAGGTCACCCGAACCCACCACACCTACTGGCACGCTAATCGAGGTAACGCGGTGCCTCTCGACACCCCAGAAACGCGGACACGGAACCCACAGGGTGCCCGGGATACTCACGAGACTGAAGGTCGACCACTGGGTCACAACCGGGTCGACCGGAGGTCAAAACCACACAGACGGGAACCACAACGTAGTCACGGTCACCTGGGGACCGCGACCACAGTCACGGTCGACTGGGGACCGCGACCACACAGTCGTGGTCTACCAAGGACCGTGACTACGCAGTCACGCTCACCTCACGACCGCAACTAGCCACGCGCGAACCCGATGGTAGCGGTCGCCCAATGACCGCGACCACACAGTCACGGTCGCCTCATAACCGCGACTAGACCAAAGCAGTCTATCGCACGTCCGCGACGTTTGCCGACGCTCTTGGGCAAACCCGATTCTCCCAAGACCGCGACCAATGAAAGCTGTAACTGGTAGACCGCGACCATTTTGGAAAACTAAGAACGGCGGAAAAATACCCAAAAATCCACGCCACGCCCCCAAACATCCACGGATGAGGGGGAAAACATGGGGGAAGCTCCCCAGTAGTCCCTAGCATGCATCTATGGCCTCGGATCGGCCTAAAACGCAAAGGAACGCCAGATCGGGCGATCACTCCCCAAAACATGGTTTTCCCCAAAACGCCCCAAACGACCCGCTCGGCTCACCACGGCCTACAAAACTCGCGGGAAATGAAGCGCACGAGCTGGGGGTCCATCTCCCTACCTCCACCGAAGATTTCGCGCACCGCGGACGACGATCCACGAAGAAAATGCCGTTGAAGCCTCGCCGTTCCACGAACCCACGGCCGAGCTTCACCGCGCCTCCACCGCCTCGATCCTCATCCATCCTCGCCCGTACCTCGCCCGCGCCGTCCCCACCTCACCCACGCTCCACCCCATCGGCCGTCGGAGAGGAGAGAGTGTGATGCGGGACGGACACGGGGACTGACTCTACGTGGTATGAACCTCGGACTCTAGATGCGGACACGACCAGCAACACATGATGGGAGAGACACTAGGCCCGACACGGAGAGCTCCTATGGACTATACGTCGCTAACAGAAACGCAAGCTCACTCGTCGTCCCAAGCGAGGGAAACGCGGATCGTGCGTGGTTGAAGAACCGGCAGAGTTCACAGGTAGTCGACTCACTTCCGGACTCGGATCGAGTCACGGGATGGGTCACTCTCACACTCACAGCGGTGACATGGACTCACGGGCTAGTACCTATCGCTCTCGGCAGCGGCAAAAGACCATATACTAAACTAGCAAGCGAATGCCAAGAAGTTGAGACCTTTACCTCCACGCACCCGGCGTGGCGAAGATAACCCCGGCCAATTCACGGACTCCCGGTTAACAATGTTACAACAATACAATAATTTGACCCACTCCACGCAGGGAGGTAAAAGGTCACATGTGGGGCCCGGGAATCGCGTAAATCGGGTTGACGGGCAGCATCTTGATGTCGCCCGGCGGTGCCGAACTCCGCGTTTTCGTGCTTTCCGAACGGTGGATTCTACGGGTCTATGGGGCCCACGGACGGCGTTGTGCTCCGGATTTGCGGGGGTGGGACCCGCTATGATGGGGACCCCTGGTGGCGCGCCTCCACGGACAGCGGTCGGCCGGAAACACCGATCGGGGGTCGATCGGCCCAGATTCCCAATTCGTGAATTAGCTGCCCACAGATTTCTGGTTCTGTCCTCCGACGCGCGCTCCGGTGAGAATGGCCGCTGCGATCAATCCCGACGTCGGATCGGGACGCATGAGCTATCGCTGGAAAACTCTCTTGAAATCCTTCGATCTAGGTCCAGAGAGATCTGCTGGATCTGGTCGGATCTGGACTTTACTGAATTTACAAGCTACTGTTGTATAGTACCCGAAACCTCTGATCTGTCGGTGAGTTGTCTGAGAACGTCCGTTGACCGCAAGGTAGGTGGCCGATTCAGCTCCTAAGCTCTTCACGAAAGTTGTAGGATTTCGAACAAGGAAAACGGGGATATTTTTTGTTGACTGATTGGAGGTGGCTGTGATTTGTTATGATTTGTTTACTGGAAGGTGGTCGGATCTGGGAACAGGTGGATAGCACTGTAGCTAGCTCTGAGAACGAATTTTGAAAAATAGGTGGAGGGCTGATCAAAAAGCAAGAAAAATCTTGGGTGGAGGGGTTGATGGATGGAACTCCCAGTAAAATTGGGAGCTCCAGAAAAAATCAAACGATGGGTCGAAGATGTGAAACTCAGGAAAGGTGGAAATCAGAACAGGAAGCAGACAGATCTGTTAATTAAAGTTGGGCGAAAATGAAAAATTATCAAAGGGGATCTTTATGACCAACCAAATTTTTTGGGATGTGCTTGACACCTCTAGAACATCCCCTCAAAATCCCAGATCGAAAGGAGCTCATGGCTGACTGCAGAATTTCGTGGAAGGGGTAGTGATCGGCTGAAGACAGAACTCCGGCGATCCCGATGGCGGTGCGGTGGCGGCTCGTGGCGGCGGTGATGATGACCGGAACCGATAGGGAGGAGTCACACCTCCAGAAGGTAGCCTTCTCAGCTGCAAGGGGGAGAGGGAGAGAGGGAGAGGGGGGTGCCCAAGGGCTGCTCCAAGGATTTTCCAAGTTCAAATGGCATTAATTCCTCGTAAATGAAAATTACAAGCATATATAGGTTACATGTCTAATCAATCCTCAACCGTTGGATCTAGGGATGGGAGATGGAGGGCTGGGATTGCATGTGACCATCCACAAAAATTAAAATTAAAAATACAAGGGGGGGGGCAGCCCATTGATTAGGGAGGCAAGGGGGGGACATGGTAGGTGGGGGTGGGTTGGAATTGTTGGCATTTTCATTCCAATGTCCCCCCACTTGGCCCACCCTTCTAGAAGCCACCATTTGAATGGTTGACCGACCCCACATGGGGCCCTAGGGATGAGGTGGATCAATGGGAGGGGGCCTGGGGTCCCGTTGGGCCTAGGGGTCCCATTTTTGCAAATAAGCCCCTCTTACAATCAAAATTACATACCGAATAAAATGAAGTAAACACACATTAAACACAAATAAAGTCTAACTAAATATGATAAATGGGGAGACTCAAGGCGGAGTCTCCAGGCTGTCTCCGAGCCAGATGGATGCTGAGGGGACTCGAGTCATGCTCCGTGTGCGATACTGGTGGCTCGGCGTGTCGCGCCGCTCAACTGCTCGGGTGTCCGCACCAATTCTCCCCGGGTGGGAGAAACTCGACCCTGTCGAGTAAGGGTCTACATCGCTCCTGTATCGCTCCAGAAGGTCCGGATCAATCCGCTGCAACTCTCCATGTGTGATCCACGTGTCCTCGGTAGCGGGCCGTCCTCTTCATCGCACTAGGTAGCGCGGGTAGGATCCACTCCTGGTAACCGTCACTTGCTCATCCAGTATATGATCTATATGCTCACGCTACCGTGATAAGGGGGCTGGAGGTGGACACTCAGGTGTGGGCTCACTCTCAATGGGAGGAGATGGCTCAAAAGGCTCACTAGGGATCACCGCTTGGTCCCTATATGCAACTAGATCCGAAATATTAAAAGTAGAGCTTATACCATTTTCCTCGGGCAGGTCCATAACATACGCATGGGATCCAACGCGTTTCAACACTCTAAATGGACCGGCTCCGCGAGCTTGCAACTTCTTAACGGTTCCAGAGGGAAACCATTCAGGGCTTACCCTGATCATGACATATTCGCCCTCTTGGAACTCTCGGTGGTGTCGATGGGCATCGGCTAGCTCTTTGTAACGTGCATTGCTGGCCTCACTCATGCAGACTCCTGTTGGGTCCCGTAGTGCAGGAACACGGATCTAGAGGGGGGGGTGAATAGATCCTTCTGCTAACAACTATGTCCAATTAAAAACACAAACTACCACACAACGGAATTTACAAGATTGATAGGATTGAGGAAATTAATCTAAACAACTTTAAACTTAATTCACTCAATCTCACCGAGCTCACACGATTACATAACTAGATAGTAGAGAACACGCAATCACACAAATCAAACCACAAAACACGGGCATTTTTAAGGTGGTTCGGGACCACGACGGGCTCCCTACATCCACCCCTCACCAAACCGGTGAGGCTTCACTACACGCTACAAAGTGTAGCAACACGGGGAAGAACCCCAACACACACACGCTGCTTTCGCAGCAAACCACACACGAGGCCTCGCCTCAAACTACTGCCACAGCAGCACACACACACACACACACGTTGGGGAACACACCCCGAACTGTATACTTCACACGGAGACAC
This sequence comes from Amorphophallus konjac, assembly GCA_022559845.1. Taxonomy (NCBI): domain Eukaryota; kingdom Viridiplantae; phylum Streptophyta; class Magnoliopsida; order Alismatales; family Araceae; genus Amorphophallus; species Amorphophallus konjac. The sequence continues at coordinate 50,772,389 of CM040124.1, read as the reverse complement.
AACTCTGTCCACACACACGTAGGACAATGCCTACACAACCACACGGGAGAAAACTCCCAACAACACACGCGGATATACTCCACACAAGAGACCACACACACACACTCGGAGACCCTTTTCTCCGAACACCCACACAAAATATTCTATCAAATGTATATGTAACAATCACAGATATATGCTATGACCTTCCACGCAAATTCTATAGATGTAAACTACAAGAATGCATCAAGTATAAGGCTCCCCCTTCTTCATCAAAATCTGATTCTCCTTGCTCGTTGATGGATGATCATAATCTTGACATCATCTTCTTCCTCTCCTCTAGCCGCTTCTCTTTTCCTTATTCCAATCTCCTCTCTTCACCTGAAAGAGTAGATAGACATAATGAGTTCAATCTTTAAGCTAATCTCAAACAAGAATATAGACTTGAATGGTTTAGAGATTCCCCTCTTCTTCACCTATACAAAAGAATACATGAGCATTAGAGATGTTGTATCACAAAGATTGTAGCTCATATATATATGCAAGAGAGAGTGAACAAAGAACATGTAAATGATTATTACACATCTTAGATGCCCATTCAAAACCTTGAACAATCTCAAACAAAAGATATAGAAGTGAAAGATCAAGATTACTCTCTCATGAAATGCTTCTACAGGATGAAGAACGTTCTTGAAACAATTTTGAAGAGATGCAACACGAACAGAGGTTGGATCTTGATTTCAGATGCTGCCTTCAGTTGTATATGATCTTGGGCCTTGATTCAAGCTTCTTCCCTTCAATTTCAGCTTCAGAGCAAGGTGGAAGAGGGCTTGGAAGCTTTAACTCCGAACCTGCACACCAAAGACTAGTTTTCAGCCATCTCCCTAGGGTTTTCATTCCAATAGGATGTTTTATAAGCTTAGAACGGTCAAGGGATAGCTTGGAGACCAGATCCGTGAATTATGGAGTGATATAGGGCATTAGGATGTGATTGGTAGGACTTTTGGAGCAAGAAAACGGCGGTCAAAATGTGCGGCTCGAGGTCCGACCGGAATGGGTCGACCCTTGGGGTCGACCCTCGGGCAAACAGAAGCCAAACAGAACTGATTTTGTGTTCTGTTTTATAGGGGTCGACCCCAGGGGTCGACCCTCGGGCTTCCAGAAACCAAACAGAACATGTTTTGTGTTCTGTTTTACAGGGGTCGACCCTTGGGGGGTCGACCCTTCCATGGGTCGACCCCAGGGGTCGACCCTCATGCCTCCTGAACCCAAAACAGAACCTTATTTAAGGTTCTGGGTTGCAGGGGTCGACCCTTGCATGGGTCTACCCCAGGGGTCGACCCTTTCAGGTAGACTACACAAAAAATAGCTCTGCGCGCTTCGGCAACAGGAATTAATTCTCCTAGCTCCGAACTCCGATCGAAGCAAGACTAGAGGCGTTGGAAAGAGGACTCCCAGAGCTACAACATATAATTTTAGAGGGGAGATCCAATGGTTGGATTGAAAATGGTGAAGACTGTAAGACAGTCTGAGTTTGAAAAATAACTAAAACCTCCATCAAACTAAAGGGAAACAATTGAACAAATGTTACCATAATCCCATAAAGATCAACAATGATTTTTCATCCTGAAAAATATGATAAAGTAAGGTGTTAGTTGACAATTAAGATCTTTACATCGAGCATTAACACTATGACCATGTTCACAATAAATTACTTCGTTGAACCTATTCCAAGAGTGAAAGATGGAACTTACAACATTGTTTTACCTGAGTTTCACATTGTCCTTAAATGCTTGTTCTTTTATTGAATCGTTCATGTAAGAATCATGGAGTTCCAATATTGAATTACCATAGCATGATCAACAAATTTGGAATCAAGGTACGCATAACAATGTTGAGTCACATTCCATGTGATCAATCCACAAGCTCATCAAACCACATATCATTCCCTCCATTCATTTAGCATTACCAAAGTACACATTCATGATGAGGCTCAATATGACATGATGCTCAATATGAGAGGCTCAATATGACATGATGCTCAAAATGACATTTATCCAAGTATGTTTTCCACATAGGCTTTCTCATTAAATACAAAGCAATCTCACCAAGTGTAGAGACAATGTATATGCAACATTTGTGCTAACCTCAAAACACGTATGCATCCACATGATGATAAGCCTTATAGAATTACAATGCATCCACATGATGATATCCCAAAAGAAATAGTTTATGATCATTTCCACAACCAGTTCAAGTGAAGAGCATTCACGCACAAGGCTAAGCAACAAAGGCATTTTGTAATCATCAAAATCACATACACAACAACTCCTAACATGCCTAGCACTAGATTCGGCAGACTCACTATGCACTCCTAAAATGCTTAGCAAAATAAAAACACACGGATGCACACACAACCCTAAACAACCCTACAGTTAGTCAAACCCAATCATATGCAAGGTGGTCCAGGACATCCGAATGTGTGCCATGCATACCCTAGGTGTGACCGAGGGTCGGTACAATCATAAGACGGTGCTTTGGATTTGGGAGGTTTGGGTGGGACAGGAGGGTCGGGTGTCTCTCGCCCGTGAACGGACTCGGTGGGTGCCAATGGCCCGGTCCATGGGGGAGGGGTATAATGGTGACCTCCTTTAAAGAAGTGGAATGGAGATTGTGGACCAAGGGGACCACTAAGAAAGGGATCGAAGGGATCAATGAATGTGTGACCCCTCGATATGGATTCCCTCATCTCAAGTTCCCATGTGTGGAAGTCTAGAAGGTGTTGTTGATCTCCTTCATCCTTGAAGGGAGATGAGACGGTGGGGGTATGATGGTGGACTCTCTCAAAAAGGTGGAGTAAATATGGTGGGTCACGGGGTCCACAAGAGAATGGGTCGAAGGGATCAAAGAAGGTATGACCCCTCGGACTAGGCTTCCACAAATCGCTGTCCCACATTTGGAAATCTTGGAGGTGTAAATGATCACCTTCATTCATTGTGAGAGGTGGGACGACAGTCATAAGTAGAAAGTAAGATTCCTTCCTTGGGCAAAAGGAAATAAAGTCGGACTCGGCCGGCATAGGGAGGAGTAGAAGAACCTCCGTGGTAACATGACCCACGGTGTACACGGAGGTGATGGACCCTAAAGCGGGATGAGTGAAACTACGACCTGTGGGTCGGTCGAAGCCTGGAGCCAACAAGTGCGTAAATGTCCACTGCCGGTCTAACCCTTTAAGAAGGTCATCTAATGTATCCACATAGTGACTAGACCGAAAAGTGGTGTGAAATAAATTGATAGGCACCAAAGGTAGGATAGGGTCCATAGATGGGAGGGGAGATGGGACCAGGCCATTCTTAAGCCAGCTAAGGAGTGGCTCGGCTATAAGTAGTTTTCCCGTTAGAAACACGGGTAGCTGTGGCTGAGGTGGCTCCAAATAAAGATCGGAGAGTGAGGCTTCTCCAACCCTTTTATCCCCTAGGGCTAGAGATGTCCGAGTGGGACACTGTCCGGCAAAGTGGCCGAACCCCTGGCAACGATAACACTGCTGTCGTGACCCACTACGCTCCCTGATAAGTGCACCCTTACCCTTATCCTCCTGACGGACAGGAGGTGTAGGCAATGGGGCTCTCGTGGGTGGGGAAAGAGGATCCACTATGATGGGGAGAGGACCTTGGGATGGAACCATAGATGGCAACGGGTTGGGGCTACCGATTGCTACCTCCTTAGGCTCGTGTAGGAGTACATCACTAGGAGTACGTGTCCTATCCACCCCATCCAACCGGTCCAAAATCATTTACATAAGTTCGGCAACGGAGTGGGTTGGAATAGGGATATCATGGTGGACTCGCCCGTAGTCAACCGTCCTAGGATTAGGTCTTGGCTCATCTACATGTGGGGCTCTTTGCCTCCGACTAGGACCCACTTGGTTGGAAGTGATTGGGTGGGGCCGGTTGGAGGTGACCGGTTGGGGCACGTAGACCTTCCTAAGCTCTCTCTTCATGTCCCACCACGATTCGATGGGCCATTGCCTCCTAACCTCTCTCAAGCGCTCAATGTGGTCCCACTTTTCGGCGGCCTCATGTAGAAGCCTCTCCTTGGCAAAATAGAATTGCCCAGCTTCGGACATGGTATAACAATCAAAGTATGTGTCCATGGCGGCCTCCAACTTGAGGTAGTCACCCGGGTCATTGGGGCCATAAAAATCCGAGGCTTCGGGCCTACGGAAGTGGAGTGGGTGGTTGCCAAGCCCATGGGTGGACCAACGGTCATATTGCCCGGGTGATGGGGATTCCATGTGAATTTAGCGGAACTACATGCTAGACATGCCGACACGTGGAGACAGACACTAGATAATGCAAGGTTGGAATGCACTAACTAATGCAAACACCGACTAATGCACCTAGACCTAAACCAATATCCGGTACGTGGCAGAGTTAATCGATCCGAAGATCACTCCCGCAAGTGTGCGACCTCCCGATAGGCGTAGCCTAATGTTCGGACAACACCTTTTAAGATACCGAATTATCGGGATGAAATGTAATTTTAAAACACCCTTTTTTTATTTTAAAATAATGATGATCCTAGACTCGACTTAGACCATGCAAGATATATGCAACGACTACCCTAGACTCGACTCGCTCTGATACCAAACTGATGCGGGACAGACACGGGGACCAACTCTACGTGGTATGAACCTCGGACTCTAGATGCGGGCACGACTAGCAACACATGATGGGAGAGACACTAGGCCCGACACGGAGAGCTCCTATGGGCTATACGTCGCTAACAGAAACGTAAGCTCACTCGTCGTCCCAAGCGAGGGAAATGCGGATCGTGCGCGGTTAAAGAACCGGCAGAGTTCACGGGTAGTCGACTCACTTCCGGACTCGGATCGAGTCACGGGATGGGTCACTCTCACACTCATAGCGGTGACATGGACTCACGGGCTAGTACCTATCGCTCTCGGCAGCGGCAAAAGACCATATACTAAACTAGCAAGCGAATGCCGAGAAGTTGAGACCTTTACCTCCACGCACCCGGCGTGGCGAAGACAACCAAGGCCAATTCACGGACTCCCGGTTAACAATATTACAACAGTACAATAATTTGACCCACTCCACGCAGGGAGGTAAAAGGTCACATGTGGGGCCCGGGAATCACGCAAATCGGGTTGACGGGCAGCATCTTGATGTCGCCCGACGGTGCCGAACTCCACGTTTTCGTGCTTTCCGAATGGCGGATTCTACGGGTCTCTGGGGCCCATGGACGGCGCTGTGCTCCGGATCTGCGGGTGATGCGGGACGAGACCACGGACATGACAAGGTCATGACTGCCCCTTAACGAGGGAAGCGTCGGATGTGCGCAGTTGAGAAACCGGCAATGAGCTAGGGTGATCGGCTCTCTTTTGTGCCCAGATCGGGTCACGGGACGGTCTCGCACTCTCTCGCAGCAGCGGTAATGAATAGATAAAGCGAGCTAGATATCCCTACACATGCTCTCTAGCAGCGGCATAAACAAATATATATGAAGTAAGCAAAATGTCGAGAAGGGAGCGAAAACGATACCTCCACGCGCTCGACGTGGGGACGACGAACCCGTCCGAAACTCGTACTCCCGGGATAATTAATACACCATATTACAGCAAATGAACTACTACCCACTCCACGCAGGGAGGTAAAGGGCTACACAAATGTGCCCGGGAGGACCGAATTCGGGTTGACGGGGTGCTTTCCGCGTAGCTTCGGCAGCGCCCGAACTAGTGATGGTGGGACCCATGCGCTGTCCGGAGGGGCCGTGTGGGACCCGGTGGCACCGCTGTAGTGGTGGATGCCCGGAGGATTACTCCTTGGGGTGGCGGCGCACTGAAACGCCGGTCGGAGGCCGGGCGGCTCCGTTCGGCACCGGTCGGAGTAACCGGCCACGGACCTGGACTTTCTGATTTTCAGCACGCGCTCGGACGGGAACGGACGCTGTGATTAGCCCCGATGTCGGATCGACATGAAACCAGCGCCGTTGGAAATCTGCTTTGAAGTACTTCAAACTCGGCCTAAAGATCTGGCCTGGATTTACACGGATCTTAGCCTTAATGAATTTTCAATTTGCTGTTGTATAGTAACCTGATTCTCAGATCTACAGAGAACTTTCCTGAGAACTTCCTTTGACCGCTATGAAGACCTCGGATTCAGCCCTTGACCTCTTCATAAAAGTTGTAGGAAATTAAGTAAGGAAACCAGGACTATTTTTGGATCTGGATTTGGAGGTGGTGGTGATCTGTTCAGATTTTGTAAGTGGAGGGTGGTCGGATCTGGGATCTGACTGAAAACACTGTATCAGAGGAAGAACACGAATTTCTAAAAATAGATAGAAGGCTGATAAAAATTTAAGAAAATATGTGGAGGTAGGGGGTGATGGACAGAACTCCCAGTAAAATTGGGAGGGTTTGGACAAATCAAAAAGATGGTCGGAGGGGGAGAACTCAGAGGTTCTATCACTGTAGATAGAAACCTGGCAGATCTGAGATGACAGGTTGGATGAAAATGTAAAAATACTAAACGGTGGATTTGGGGCATGAAAATTTAGGTGGCACTTGGGATGCAAGGGTAGAACACACCATAAAAATTGCAACTTGAGATCTTCACGTGGAGGAGAGAAGATATTCGGACAAGAAGCCTCTGTCCAGGATGGACAGAACACCGAAGGCGGCTCCGCGGCGGCGTGATGGCGGCACGAACGGCGGCGGCGGCGGCACCGATGATCACCGGAGGTGAGGGGAAGGAGATATCACTCTAGAATGGGGGTTGGGGATGAAGAAACCAGGGGGAGAGAGAGGAGAGGTCGAAATTCTCCAAGAGAGGGGTTCTTGCACAATGATTTTTTCACTTTCATTAATATTCAAATGGAAAAATACAAGTATTTATATGCCTCCAATCTAATCCAATCTCCACCATTGGATCTAGGGATGGGGAATGAATGGCCTAGATTAAATGTGACCAACACACATAAAAAAAATAAAATAACCCAAGTGGGAGACAAGCTTGACATGGTAGGTAGCCTACCTTAGACTTTTTACTCCCTTTGTCTACCCATGTGGCATTTGACATTCAACCCTTCTAGATGGCCACCTAGGATGGTTGACCAGCCCCACATAGGTGACATGGACCAATGGGAAAGGGCTGAGGGCCCCCTTGCTGGTCCTACTGATAAATTACAAAGAAATCCAAACAATCCGTGGGAATGACGCATTGGCTTATAAAGCCATACAATTGCGCATATACTTTCCCAAGGATATAAACACAAACTAAAAGGACATAAATGTAAAATAAAAAGTACATGCTCGGCATCGATTCCCATCAACTCTCCCCGGGTGGGAGGAACTCGACCCCGTCGAGTAGGGGTATGGATGCTCGAGTACTCCGGCGGATCCGTCACCGTGTTAAGTAACGCGGGTACGCTCCACTCCAAGTGATCGTCACCTGCTCATTCCATATATACTCGATATGCGCAAACTGCTATGGGCTAGAGGTGGACACTCCGGGTGGGGCACTCTCAAAAGGAAAGGGAGCAACTCGAAGACTCACTAGGAATCACCGCTGAGTCCCTATAGGTGACTGATCCGGGTATAGATGTGGAACCGATCCCATACTCATCAAGTGAGTCTACTCGCCTCTTACTCATAAGAGAACGACAACGAGCTTGCACAAGACGCATACAGACAAACGACACACAAACCATGCAAACAAACCACACAAAATAAACCACACAAGGAAAACACACCGACTCATATATGACCCTAGGCATACCTAATGTTAGTCCGACCCGTACATGGGTGACGGCGGACCAGGACACCCGAATATGTGCCATGCATGCATGTGGTGCAACTGGGAATGGATGGCATGGGGAACACCTATACATCGGGTGTGGTTATGCGTGGATGGTCTTTTGAATGTGGGCGACTCGGGTGGTTTAGAAGGGCCGGGTGTAGGTGGGTCGGGGTTGGTGGATGTAGATGGACCATCCCGAGGGGAAGGGACATAAAAGTGGGCTTCCTTGAAGAAGGGGAGTACGAGTGGCAACTCGGGAAGTGTGACGGACCGAGAATCCGATTACCGGGAAGGCCCGATAACCCGAGACTCGCATCGCCGCCCACGAGTCGGGAGGGCTCGGAAGGGCTAAAAGGAGTGTGGAGGCACAAAGAAATAGGAAATAAAGAAGGACAATACAACAATTAACAGAAATAAATAAACAACTACAACAGAGTCCAGTCCAACAGAAAGTACAGTCTAAAGCAGTAAAACGTACCACATGCCAAGTGTACACTCGGCCCGGCAAGCTGGCAACTAAGAACCTCCGCACAGCACCCTCGAACCTCGAGGCAGAACCGTCGCACCTGAAACGCAGGGGTGAGCCTCCTGTCACTGGCCCAGTAGGGATCCTGCGGAACCCCAACTGAGAAACAACGGCAGAAGGAAAGCTACGCTAGCAAGACGGCAACGGAAAGAAGTAACCACGAAGGCAGGAAAGTAACTACGGTGGCCGACAAAACCTCGGCTCTACAGCTACTCCTACTATACCAGAAAACACCACCTAGTCTCCCGTCGGGGGACAACCAAGCCACGCACCCGACCACCCGATTCCACGATCGGGGACCACTAAACACGAGCCGCCCTAGCCACGCTACTAGGAAAACGTCACGATACCTCCGTAGCGGAGGCCTGCCCTCACCAAAAGGGCCCAAGCCAAAACCACACGGTCAGGGAACACGGTCACGACCTCACCGTCGTGAACACAACACTGTCTGGGGAAAGGCCCTTGGTGACGCTCACCGGAAACCCCAGACCTCGACTCCGGGAACACTCCCGAAACCACTCACGAAGTCCCGTCCCGCGGACAGAAATAAAACCCGGTGTACGACAACCCACGTCACGTGACAGGAGCACCACCCACTAGAAGAACGACCGGATGCGTCCCCTGACGTCTTACACCGCGTCACAAGTGTCTAGCTACGACGCCCCAGGCGTGAGACTCCGACACACTCAGTAACCAGTACCACAAAACAAGGACTAGTTGGGGTCGCGCCTGCCGGCGCCGTCCGACGCCCCCAACCTCGTGTGCACACTCAGACCATACGCCCTAGGCCTGTCCTCTAGCTGGTATTTCCCCCTAAACCCGGACTCGGAAGTACGCGGGGGCCCTGCGGTAACCAGCCTACTCACCGCCTCTCTCGGGTACGCCGCTCAGCCACTCCCAGGCGAGCCAGCACACGCGTGCCGTGGGAAGCTACGACTAGTGGATGTGTCATAGAACGTGGACACAGAAAACCACGCACGCACCCATTGCGAGTAACATGGAGTAACAGGTGGCACGACGCCACCAGACTACAGATGGTCCATTAGACCTACGAAACCCAACGGCCTTTGAGTCACAAGACTCGGGGTCAAGACCGTTGCACACGACAGCACTGAGCTATCAATCTGGCCTAATCCCTAGGTCCAAAACCACAATGAGATGACTCACGAGGTGAATCACAATCGCCGAGACCATTCCCCCACCTGGGAACTCAGGAGACCTCCAGTCCCAAGTTAGGACATGGACTCGCGGTTCACGGGCCATAGGCACGGCCTACGCGGAAACCACAGAAGCATAATTCCCAAGGCAGCCCGCGAGCTGCCACACCGATTTCCCAACCCTGGGAAAAGCGAGAACCCTCCAGCACCAGGCTGGACAACTGGACTCGCAGACCGAGGCCACACACATGGCCCACTCAAAAACCAACTCCCAGAGAAACCACGACGTGCGGGGAAACCTCGCCGCACTCACACCGATACACGGTGACTCGATCTAGCAAGAACCCGGAAGCCCGGAACACCTGGGGTCACTCGGACCTGCCAAGCCCACATGCACGCTTATCGAGGTAACACGATACCTCCAGACACCCAAAAATACGGTAACGAAACCCACGGGGTGTCCGGGACACTCACAAGGCCAAAGGTCGACCACTGGGTCACAACCGGGTCGACCGGAGACCAACACAGCCCAATCGGAACACTAGCAAATCGCCCGGACCCTTACACTCACAAGTGCGTAAATCAAGGTAAACGGAACCCCCGGACACCCAAAGGCACGGTCACGGAACTCTACGGGGTGTCCGGGACACACACGGCCCAAGGGGAGCACGAGACAACAGGGAAGATCGCGCTAGGATCACCTAGCGCGACAAGACGGAACGCGCTAGGCTCACCTAGCGCGACCAGACAGGTCGCGCTAGGGACCCCTAGCGCGACAAGGATGATCGCGCTAGGAACCCCTAGCGCGACAAGGCAGATCGCGCTAGGGCCCCCTAGCGCGACAACGCAGAATGCGCTAGGACCCCATAGCGCGACAAGAACCGCCATACTGTTCATCTTCTCCGATGAACGCACCCCGCCGGGGCAGCGCGACCATCAAGAACGCGCTACTGGAACATAGCGCGTTCTCAGTCCGCGCCCGAAAACGATGGAAACTGCGGGAAAAACCATTCCACGCCCCGTTCACCCCCAGGTGAAGGGGAAACAAAAGGGGAAACCTTCTCCAAGCCCCTAGGCATGCATATAAACCCCTGGATCGCCCAAAAACATGGTAAAACGAAAGATCCGGCTCACACCCCAAAAACATGTATTTTCTCCAAATTGCCCCGTTTAGCCCGCTCGGCTCACCACGGCCTACAAAAGTCGCGGGAAATGAAGTACGCGGGTTGAGGGTCCATCTCCCTACCTCCACCGAAGAAACGACGCGCCGTGGACGCCGATCCACGAAGAAAACGCCGTTGAAGCCTCGCCGGTTCACGATCCCACGAACCGCCTCCACCATGCCTCCACCGCTCGATCCTCGTCCCGTCCCCGCCCGCATCCTCGCCCGCGCCGCCACTAGCTCGCCCCCGTCCCGCTCCGTCGGCCGCCGGAGAAGAGAGGGGATAAAGGGAGCGTGAGAGAAGAGAGAGGGAGGGAAGAGAGAAATGAGAGGGGAGAGAGAAAAAGGAGGTTATTATATAGAAAATCCGGAAATTCTCAAAAATACCGAAAAATAGAAAATCACATTTCCACGATCCTCGGAACGCATCGATCGCAACGGTACCACTCGCGCCCTGGTGAACGGCCCGGTTCACCCGCAACGAGGTTCCGAAGGAATCATCGAAACACACACCGGGAATCGGAAAACACACGCGGAAAAGCCGCGGAACGCTTCCGGGCCTCCGAAACAACTCCGGATCACGCCGATCCGAACACGAAAGATGTCCGAAACGAAATTTCAGACACAACAGAGTCAGACACTCCAAAAAACCAGATCCAGGACCCACGAACAAGGATCCAAAAAATCCGGGTCATTACAGGAAGCCTAATAGTGAAGGGGTCAAAAGGGTCAAAGAAGATATGACCCCTTGTGGTGGGTTCCCACAAGTCACGGTCCCACATGTAGAAGTTTTGAAGGTGTGGGTAGTCACCTTCTTGAGTTGTAATGGGTGGGACGGGGATCGTAGGCAAGAAGTATGATTCCTCCCTCGGACAAAAGGGTATGAATTCGGATTCGTCCGGTAAGGGGAGGAGTAAGAGGACCTCCGTGGTGACACAACCCACGGTGCACTCGGAGGTAATGGATCCGAAGGCTGGATGGGTGAAGCTAAGACTAGCGGGTTGGTCAAAGCCTCGCGCCAAGAGATGCGTCAACTCCCATTGTGAATCCAATCCCATGACAAGATCGTCCAATGTGTCAACATGGTGACTAGATCGAAAGGTGGTATGGAATGAGTTGACTGGCACTAAAGGTAAGGTGGGGTCCATGGATGGGAAGGGATGTGGGACCAAACCATCCTTGAGCCAACTAAGAAGTGGCTCGGCTATGTAAAGTGTTCCCGTGAGAAACACGGGTGGCTCGGGCTTTGGTAGCTCCAAAGAAGAAGGTTCCGAATAGAGCTCGGAAGGAGCGGGTGGTGATGGAGCACCTACGAGAGGTGAAGAAGCACTTATCCTTTCCAACAAATCCGAAATCATTTTCTTGCATTCCTCAAAGGATCAGGTTGGAGTAGGGACCTTGGGGTGGACTCGCTCCTCGTCCCTCGACCTAGGTGTGGTCCTAGGCTCGACTATAAGCGGGGCTTCCACTCGGTTGGAGGTGCTTGAGTGGGTTGGGATGGGGGTGCTAAGGGGAGGCTGGTTGGAGGTGACTGGGCGGGCCACTAGATTGGGGTCGCCTTGGTGGGCTTGGATGGCGGTGAAGGGGTGGGATTGGGTAGAGGTGTGGCCCACTTGATTGTGGGTGAGTTGGTGGGGTTGGTGAGTGGTATGACCTCCGTGGTTGGTGGTAGGTGGGCGGGGAACATAGGCCCTCCTAAGCGCTCTCTTCATTTCCCACCATGACTCGATGGGCCTTAGATCCCTATCCTCCCTCCAATATTTGATGTTCCTCCAAGTTGCGGCGGCTTCACCAAAAAGTCGCCTTTTGGCAACATCGACTTGCATGGGCCCGTACATAATGTACACCTCGAAGTAATCGTCCATGATGGCTTCCCATTCTAGATAGACACTCGGGTCATCGGACCCGTAGAAGTCCCGGGTCTCGGGCCTCGTGGGGTGGTTCGGGTGGTCCTTCTATTTGAGATAGTATCTCCACCATCCGGGTGTTTGGGAATCCATGGGGATTAGGGACTAGTGGGTGGGCATGTCGACAATAGTAGATGAACCACCTAGACAATGGACTACAACCCTAAACATGACGACCAAGACTCGGTACGTGGCGGAGATAACCGATCCGAAGACCACTCGCGCAAGTGTGCGGCCTTCCCGATAGGCGTAGCCTAACTTTCGGGCAACACCTTTTGATATACCGGGTTATTGGGATGCGATGCAAAAGACACCTTTTTTTATTTTAAAATAATGATGATCCTAGACTCGACTTAAACCGACTAATGACTCGATGTAAATGACACTCTTTTTTTGACACCCTAGACTCAAACCTGGCTCTGATACCAAATTGATGCGGGACGAGACCACGGACATGACAAGCTCGTGACTGCCCCTTAACGAGGGAAGCGTCGGATGTGCGCGGTTGAGAAACCGGTAATGAGCTAGGGTTATCGGCTCTCTTTTGTGCCCGGATCGGGTCACGGGACGGTTTCGCACTCTCTCGCAGCAGCGGTAATGAATAGATAAAGCGAGCTAGATATCTCTACACATGCTCTCTAGCAGTGGCATAAACAAATATATATGGAGTAAGTAAAATGCCGAGAAGGGAGCGAAAACGATACCTCCACGCGCTCGACGTGGGGACGACGAACCCGGCCGAAACTCGTACTCCCGGGACAATTAATACACCATATTACGGCAAATGAACTACTGCCCACTCCACGCAGGGAGGTAAAGGGCTACACAAATGGGCCCGGGAGGACTGAATTCGGGTTGACGGGCGGCTTTCCGCGTAGCTTCGGCAGCGCCCGAACTAGTGATGGTGGGACCCACGTGCTGTCTGGAGGGACCGTGTGGGACCCGGTGGCACCGCTGTAGTGGTGGATGCCCGGAGGATTTCTCCTTCGGGTGGCGGCGCACTGGAACGCCGGTCGGAGGCCGGGCGGCTCCGTTCGGCACCGGTCGGAGTAACCGGCCACGGACCTGGACTTTCTGATTTTCGGCACGCGCTCGGACGGGAGCGGACACTGTGATCAGCCCCGATGTCGGATCGACACGAAACCAGCGCCGTTGGAAATCTGCTTTGAAGTAATTCAAACTCGGCCTAAAGATCTGGCCTGGATTTACACGGATCTTAGCCTTAATGAATTTTCAATTTGCTGTTGTATAGTAACCTGATTCTCAGATCTACAGAGAACTTTCATGAGAACTACCTTTGACCGCTATGAAGACCTCGGATTCAGCCCTTAACCTCTTCATAAAAGTTGTAGGAAATTAAGTAAGGAAACCAGGACTATTTTTGGATCTGGATTTGGAGGTGGTGGTGATCTGTTTGGATTTTGGAAGTGGAGGGTGGTCGGATCTGGGATCTGACTGAAAACACTGTATCAGAGGAAGAACACGAATTTCTAAAAATAGATAGAAGGCTTATAAAAATTTAAGAAAATTTGTGGAGGTAGGGGGTGATGGACAAAACTCCTAGAAAAATTGGGAGGGTTTGGACAAATCAAAAAGATGGTCGGAGGGGGAGAACTCAGAGATTCTGTCACTGTAGATAGAAACCTGGCAGATCTGGGATGACATGTTGGACGAAAATGTAAAAATACTAAACGGTGGATTTTGGGCGTGAAAATTTAGGTGGCACTTGGGATGCAAGGGTAGAACACACCATAAAAATTGCAACTTGAGATCTTCACATGGAGGAGAGAAGATATTCGGACAAGAAGCCTCTGTCCAGGATGGACAGAACACCGAAGGCGGCTCCGCGACGGCGTGATGGCGGCACGAACGGCGGCGGCGGCGGCACCGATGATCACCGGAGGTGGGGGGAAGGAGATATCACTCTAGAATGGGGGTTGGGGATGAAGAAACCAGGGGGACAGAGAGGAGAGGTCAAAATTCTCCAAGAGAGGGGTTCTTGCACAATGATTTTTTCACTTTCATTAATATTCAAATGGAAAAATACAAGTATTTATATGCCTCCAATCTAATCCAATATCCACCATTGGATCTAGGGATGGGGAATGAATGGCCTAGATTAAATGTGACCAACAAAAAAAAAAAAAAAAAATAACCCAAGTGGGAGACAAGCTTGACATGGTAGGTAGCCTACCTTAGACTTTTTACTCCCTTTGTCTACCCATGTGGCATTTGACGTTCAACCCTTCTAGATGGCCACCTAGGATGGTTGACCAGCCCCACATAGGTGACATGGACCAATGGGAAAGGGCTGAGGTCCCCCTTGCTGGTCCTACTGACAAATTACAAAGAAATCCAAACAATCCGTGGGAATGACGCATTGGCTTATAAAGCCGTACAATTACGCATATACTTTCCCAAGGATATAAACACAAACTAAAAGGACATAAATGCAAAAGAAAAAGTACATGTTCGGCGTCGATTCCCATCAGCGGGGGTGGGACCCGCTGTGATGGGGAACCCTGGTGGCCCGCCTCCACGGACGGCGGTCGGCCGGAAACACCGATCGGGGGTCGATCGGCCCCGATTCCCAATCCGTGAATTAGCTGCCCACGGATTTCTGGTTCTGTCCTCCGACGCGCGCTCCGGCGAGAATGGCCGCTGCGATCAATCCCGACGTCGGATCGGGGCGCATGAGCTATCGCTAAAAAATACTCTTGAAATCCTTCGATCTAGGCCCAGAGATATCTGCTGGATCTGGTCGGATCTGGACTTTACTGAATTTACAAGCTCCTGTTGTATAGTACCCGAAACCTCTGATCTGTCGGTGAGTTGTCTGAGAACGGCTGTTGACCGCAAGGTAGGTGGCCTATTCAGCTCCTAAGCTCTTCACGAAAGTTGTAGGATTTCGAACAAGGAAAACGGGGATGTTTTTTGTGGACTGATTGGAGGTGGCTGTGATTTGTTATGATTTGTTTACTGAAAGGTGGTCGGATCTGGGAACAGGTGGATAGCACTGTAGCTAGCTCTGAGAACGAATTTTGAAAAATAGGTGGAGGGCTGATCAAAAATCAGGAAAAATCGTAGGTGGAGGGGTTGATGGATGGAACTCCCAGCAAAATTGGGAGCTCCAGAAAAAATCAAACGATGGGTTGGAGATGTGAAACTCAGGAAAGGTGGAAATCAGAACAGGAAGCAGACAGATCTGTTAATTAAAGTTGGGAGAAAATGAAAAATTATCAAAGGGGATCTTTATGACCAACCAACTTTTGTGGGACGTGCTTGACACCTCTGGAACATCCCCTCAAAATCCCAGATTCAAAGGAGCTCGTGGATAACTGCAGAATTTCGTCGAAGGGGCAGTGATCGGCTGAAGATAGAACTCCGGCGATCCCGATGGCGGTGCGGTGGCGGCTCATGGCGGCGGCGATGATGACCGGAACCGATAGGGAGGAGTCACACCTCCAGAAGGTAGCCTTCTCAGCTGCAAGGGGGAGAGGGAGAGAGGGAGAGGGGGGGTGCCCAAGGGCTGCTCCAAGGATTTTCCAAGTTCAAATGGCATTAATTTCTCAAAAATAAAAATTACAAGCATATATAGGTTACATGTCTAATATATCCTCAACCGTTGGATCTAGGGATGGGAGATGGAGGGCTGGGATTGCATGTGACCATCCACAAAAATTAAAATTAAAAATACAAGGGGGGGGGGCAGCCCATTGATTAGGGAGGCAAGGGGGGGACATGGTAGGTGGGGGTGGGTTGGAATTGTTGGCATTTTCATTCCAATGTCCCCCCACTTGGCCCACCCTTCTAGAAGCCACCATTTGAATGGTTGACCGACCCCACATGGGGCCCTAGGGATGAGGTGGATCAATGGGAGGGGGCCTGGGATCCCCCGGGCCTAAGGGTCCCATTTTTACAAATAAGCCCCTCTTACAATCAAAATTACATACCGAATAAAATGAAGTAAACACACATTAAACACAAATAAAGTCTAACTAAATATGATAAATGGGGAGACTCAAGGCGGAGTCTCCAGGCTGTCTCCGAGCCAGATGGATGCTGAGGTGACTCGAGTCGTGTTCCGTGTGCGGTACCGGTGGCTCGGCGTGTCGCGCCGCTCAACTGCTCGGGTGTCCGCACCAATTCTCCCCGGGTGGGAGAAACTCGACCCTATCGAGTAAGGGTCTACATCGCTCCTGTATCGCTCCATAAGGCCCGGATCAATCCGCTGCAACTCTCCATGTGTGATCCACGTGTCCTCGGTAGCGGGCCGTCCTCTCCATCGCACTAGGTAGCGAGGGTAGGATCCACTCCTGGTAAACGTCACCTGCTCATCCAGTATATGATCTATATGCTCACGCTACCGTGATAAGGGGGCTGGAGGTGGACACTCAGGTGTGGGCTCACTCTCAATGGGAGGAGATGGCTCAAAAGGCTCACTAGGGATCACCGCTGGGTCCCTATATGCAACTAGATCCGAAATATTAAAAGTAGAGCTTATACCATTTTCCTCGGGCAGGTCCACAACATACGCATTGGATCCAACACGTTTCAACACTCGAAATGGACCGGCTCCGCGAGCTTGCAACTTCTTAACGGTTCCAGAGGGAAACCATTCAGGTCTTACCCTGATCATGACAAATTCACCCTCTTGGAACTCTCGGTGGTGTCGATGGGCACCGGCTAGCTCTTTGTAACGTGCATTGCTGGCCTCACTCATGCAGACTCCTAACATGCCTAGCACTAGATTCGGCAGACTCACTATGCACTCCTAAAATGCTTAGCAAAATAAAAACACACGGATGCACACACAACCCTAAACAACCCTACAGTTAGTCAAACCCAATCATATGCAAGGTGGTCCAGGACATCCGAATGTGTGCCATGCATACCCTAGGTGTGACCGAGGGTCGGTACTATCATAAGACGGTGCTTTGGATTTGGGAGGTTTGGGTGGGACAGGAGGGTCGGGTGTCTCTCGCCAGTGAACGGACTCGGTGGGTGCCGATGGCCCGGTCCATGGGGGAGGGGTATAATGGTGACCTCCTTTAAAGAAGTGGAACGGAGATTGTGGACCAAGGGGACCACTAAGAAAGGGATCGAAGGGATCAACGAATGTGTGGCCACTCGATATGGATCCCATGTGTGGAAGTCTAGAAGGTGTTGTTGATCTCCTTCATCCTTGAAGGGAGATGAGACGGTGGGGGTATGATGGTGGACTCTCTCAAAAAGGTGGAGTAAATATGGTAGGTCACGGGGTCCACAAGAGAATGGGTCGAAGGGATCAAAGAAGGTATGACCCCTCGGACTAGGCTTCCACAAATCACTGTCCCACATTTGGAAATCTTGGAGGTGTAAATGATCACCTTCATTCATTGTGAGAGGTGGGACGACAGTCATAGGTAGAAAGTAAGATTCCTCTCTTGGGCAAAAGGAAATGAAAGTCGGACTCGGCCGGCATAGGGAGGAGTAGAAGAACCTCCGTGGTAACATGACCCACGGTGTACATGGAGGTGATGGACCCTAAAGCGGGATGAGTGAAACTACGACCTGTGGGTCGGTCGAAGCCTGGAGCCAACAAGTGCGTAAATGTCCACTGCCGGTCTAACCCTTTAAGAAGGTCATCTAATGTATCCACATAGTGACTAGGCCGGAAAGTTATGTGAAATGAATTGATTGGCACCAAAGGTAGGATAGGGTCCATAGATGGGAGGGGAGATGGGACCAGGCCATTCTTAAGCCAGCTAAGGAGTGGCTCGGCTATAAGTAGCTTTCCCGTTAGAAACACGGGTAGCTGTGGCTGAGGTGGCTCCGAATAAAGATCGGAGAGTGAGGCTTCTCCAACCCTTTTGTCCCCTAGGGCTAGAGATGTCCGAGTGGGACACTGTCCGGCAAAGTGGCCGAACCACTGGCAGCGATGACACTGCTGTCGTGACCCACTACGCTCCCTGATAAGTGGACCCTTACCCTTATCCTCCTGACGGACAGGGGATGTAGGCAATGGGGCTCTCGTGGGTGGGGAAAGAGGATCCACTATGATGGGGAGAGAACCTTGGGATGGAACCATAGATGGCAACGGTTTGGGGCTACCGATTGCTACCTCCTTAGGCTCGTGTAGGAGTACATCACTAGGAGTACGTGTACTATCCACCCCATCCAACCGGTCCAAAATCATTTGCATAAGTTCGGCAACGGAGTGGGTTGGAATAGGGATATCATGGTGGACTCGCCCGTAGTCAACCGTCCTAGCATTGGGTCTTGGCTCATCTACGTGTGGGGCTCTTTGCCTCCGACTAGGACCCACTTGGTTGGAAGTGATTGGGTGGGGCCGGTTGGAGGTGACCGGTTGGGGCACGTAGACCTTCCTAAGCTTTCTCTTCATGTCCCACCATGATTCGATGGGCCATTGCCTCCTAACCTCTCTCAAGCGCTCAATGTTGTCCCACTTTTCGGCGGCCTCGTGTAGAAGCCTCTCCTTGGCAAAATAGAATTGCCCAGCTTCGGACATGGTATAAAAATCAAAGTATGTGTCCATGGCGGCCTCCCACTTGAGGTAGTCACCCGGGCCATTGGGGCCATAAAAATCTGAGGCTTCGGGCCTACGGAAGTGGAGTGGGTGGTTGCCAAGCCCATGGGTGGACCAACGGCCATATTGCCCAGGTGATGGGGATTCCATGTGAATTTAGCGGAACTACATGCTAGACATGCCGACACGTGGAGACAGACACTAGACAATGCAAGGTTGGAATGCACTAACTAATGCAAACACCGACTAATGCACCTACACCTAAACCAATATCCGGTACGTGGCGGAGTTAATCGATCCGAAGATCACTCCCGCAAGTGTGCGACCTCCCGATAGGCGTAGCCTAACGTTCGGACAACACCTTTCAAGATACCGAATTATCAGGATGAAATGTAATTTTAAAACACCCTTTTTTGTTTTAAAATAATGATGATCCTAGACTCCACTTAGACCATGCAAGACATATGCAACGACTACCCTAGACTCGACTCGCTCTGATACCAAACTGATGCGGGACGGACACGGGGACCGACTCTACGTGGTATGAACCTCGGACTCTAGATGCGGACACGACCAGCAACACATGATGGGAGAGACACTAGGCCCGACACGGAGATCTCCTATGGGCTATACGTCGCTAACAGAAACGCAAGCTCACTCGTCGTCCCAAGCGAGGGAAATGCGGATCGTGCGCGGTTGAAGAACCGACAGAGTTCACGGGTAGTCGACTCACTTCCGGACTAGAATCGAGTCACGGGACGGGTCACTCTCACACTCACAGCGGTGACATGGACTCACAGGCTAGTACCTATCGCTCTCGGCAGCGGCAAAAGACCATATACTAAACTAGCAAGCGAATGCCAAGAAGTTGAGACCTTTACCTCCACGCACCCAGCTTGGCGAAGACAACCCCGGCCAATTCACGGACTCCCGGTTAACAATGTTACAACAGTACAATAATTTGACCCACTCCACGCAGGGAGGTAAAAGGTCACATGTGGGGCTCGGGAATCACGTAAATCGGGTTGACGGGCAGCATCTTGATGTCGCCCGGCGGTGCCGAACTCCGCGTTTTGACGGACACGGGGACCGACTCTACATGGTATGAACCTCGGACTCTAGATGCGGACACGACCAGCAACACATGATGGGAGAGACACTAGGCCCGACACGGAGAGCTCCTATGGGCTATACGTCGCTAATAGAAACGCAAGCTCACTCGTCGTCCCAAGCGAGGGAAACGCGGATCGTGCGCGGTTGAAGAACCGGCAGAGTTCACGGGTAGTCGACTCACTTCCGGACTCGGATCGAGTCACGGGACGGGTCACTCTCACACTCACAGCAGTGACATGGACTCACGGGCTAGTACCTATCGCTCTCGGCAGCGGCAAAAGACCATATACTAAACTAGCAAGCGAATGCCGAGAAGTTGAGACCTTTACCTCCACGCACCCGGCGTGGCGAAGACAACCCCAGCCAATTCACGGACTCCCGGTTAACAATATTACAACAGTACAATAATTTGACCCACTCAACGCAGGGAGGTAAAAGGTCACATGTGGGGCCCGGGAATCATGCAAATCGGGTTGACGGGTAGCATCTTGATGTCGCCCGACGGTGCCGAACTCCGCGTTTTCGTGCTTTCCGAACGGCGGATTCTACCGGTCTATGTGGCCCACAGACGGCGCTGTCCTCCGGATCTGCGGGGGTGGGACCCGCTGTGATGGGGACCCCTGGTGGCGCGCCTCCACGGATGGCGGTCCGCCGGAAACACCGATCGTGGGTCGATCGGCCCCGATTCCCAATTCGTGAACTAGCTGCCCACGGATTTCTGGTTCTGTCCTCCGACGCGCGCTCCGGCGAGAATGGCCGCTGCGATCAATCCCGACGTCGGATCGGGGCGCATGAGCTATCGCTGGAAATTTCTCTTGAAATCCTTCGATCTAGGCCCAGAGAGATCTGCTGGATATGGTCGGATCTGGACTTTACTGAATTTACAAGCTCCTGTTGTACAGTACCCGAAACCTCAGATCTGTAGGTGAGTTGTCTGAGAACGGCCATTGACCGCAAGGTAGGTGGCCGATTCAGCTCCTAAGTTCTTCACAAAAGTTGTAGGATTTCGAACAAGAAAAACGGGGATATTTGTTGTGGACTGATTGGAGGTGGCTGTGATTTGTTATGATTTGTTTACTGGAAGGTGGTCGGATCTGGGAACAGGTGGACAACACTGTAGCTAGCTCTGAGAACGAATTTTGAAAAATAGGTGGAAGGATGATTAAAAAGCAAGAAAAATTTTGGGTGGAGGGGTTGATGGATGGAACTCCCAGTAAAATTGGGAGCTCTAGAAAAAATCAAACGATGGGTCGGAGATGTGAAACTCAGGAAAGGTGGAAATCAGAACAGGAAGCAGACAGATCTGTTAATTAAAGTTGGGAGAAAATGAAAAATTATCAAAGGGGATCTTTATGACCAACCAAATTTTGTGGGACGTGCTTGACACCTCTGGAACATCCCCTCAAAATCCCAGATTCAAAGGAGCTCATGGATAACTGCAAAATTTCGTGGAAGGGGCAGTGATCGGCTGAAAATAGAACTCCGGCGATCCCGATGGCGGTGCGGTGGCGGCTCGTGGCGGCGGCGATGATGACCGGAACCGATAGGGAGGAGTCACACCTCTAGAAGGTAGCCTTCTCAGCTGCAAGGGGGAGAGGGAGAGAGGGAGAGGGGGGGTGCCCAAGGGCTGCTCCAAGGATTTTCCAAGTTCAAATGGCATTAATTCCTCAAAAATGAAAATTACAAGCATATATAGGTTACATGTCTAATCAATCCTCAACCGTTGGATCTAGGGATGGGAGATGGAGGGCTGGGATTGCATGTGACCATCCACAAAAATTAAAATTAAAAATACAAGGGGGGGGGAGCCCATTGATTAGGGAGGCAAGGGGGGGACATGGTAGGTGGGGGTGGGTTGGAATTGTTGGCATTTTCATTCCAATGTCCCCCACTTGGCCCACCCTTCTAGAAGCCACCATTTGAATGGTTGACCGACCCCACATGGGGCCCTAGGGATGAGGTGGATCAATGGGAGGGGGCTTGGGGTCCCGTGGGGCCCAGGGGTCCCATTTTTACAAATAAGCCCCTCTTACAATCAAAATTATATACCGAATAAAATGAAGTAAACACACATTAAATACAAATAAAGTCTAACTAAATATGATAAATGGGGAGACTCAAGGCGGAGTCTCCAGGCTGTCTCCGAGCCAGATGGATGCTGAGGTGGCTCGATTCGTGCTCCGTGTGCGGTACCGGTGGCTCGGCGTGTCGCGTCGCTCAACTGCTCGGGTGTCCGCACCAGAGTGAGAGGAGAGAGCGTGAGAAGAGAGAGGGAAGAAGAGAGAAATGAGAGGGGAGAGAGAGAAAAGGGTTATATATATAGGAAAATCCAAAAATTTGGAAAAATCTCGAAAAATAGAAAATCACACCCTCACGATCATCGGAACGAACTGATCGCAACAGTACCACACTCGCCTAGGTGAACGGCCCGGTTCACCCGCAACGAGGTTCCGAAGGAATTACCGAAACACACACCGGGAATCAGAAAACACACGCGGAAAAAGTCGCGAAACTCTACCGGGCCTCCGAAACAACTCCGGATCCTGCCGATCCGAACATGAAAGATGTTCGAAACGAAATTTCAGACACAACGGAGTCGGACACTCCGAAAAACCAGATCCGGGACCCACAAAGAGGGATCCGAAAAACCCGGGACATTACAGCCCTCCCCCCTTAAAGGAATTTCATCCTCGAAATTTAGGACTAAGCACGAAGTCACAGGGGAAGAACACCGAACCAACTGACACGTTGTCAGAGCCCCAGCACAGAAAACCTCGATCCTCACGAAAACACCGATCCTGAGGGATACAGCCAGACTTACAATCACAAACAACACCTCGCTCCTCGCGCCAATCACACTGGCCAACAGAGCAGGCATATGCCAAAGGACACAGTCCGGCATCACATCAGACAACGCGAGAATCCACCATGGCGCCGCAGCCACAATCTTGCTCACCGAGCAATCACAACCCTCGACACGAGAAACAACTACCGATCCGTCCTATGGTCGATAGACACCTCGCACATCAGCTTCGCAGCCAGCTGACAGGTCGCACGCCCTCCTCAAGGGAGCAACCACAATAGAGCCTCCACCAGCTCAAGCAGTCCTCTCAACAGACTGCAACCAGAACATCGGCTCAGCACGAAGAAACACCTCACACATGGCAAGCCGAAAGCCGGACATAACACTGTGCCAACTCTTGTCAGAAGATAAACTTTGACAAAGCCCAGATCCCATCCGGAAAGGCACAATCATAGAAACGACCACCAAAGGTCTCGCTGGCACACGGCTCTCGCCACGCTCGAGTTCCGACAACCAGCACCTTCTGCCTGTGAAAAGACCATGCGCCGACGATCACCAACCGCTCGCTCAGGTTCTTCCTTCTTTCCTGGTCCTTCATCGGGTCCGAAGGAAACATTCCAAACCTCGGCAAGCCATCCGTCGACTCTCACACAGACTGATGCCGCATCTCGAGCTGCACTCCTCTCGGACACCGCATCCGAGCTCGAACATCGTGCCAACTCGACCCTCTCGGGGAGCACGACGAAACCAAATGACAAAATCCTGGTGTCTTCAGTCATCACCTCACTGGACTCAGACTCACAGGGGAACCATCCCATGCTGGTCACCAAACCAGGGATAACCATTGCGACACCAACGTCCTATCAAGGACCACCAATCCGACGCCAATCTCACAAAAGGCCTCCGCCCACAGGCGTCACTCTTCCATCTGGTCTCATCAAATCCTTCAATCAATCCAAGTGGACACCTGCCAATCCCGATTCTGCCCTTACCATAGAGCCACGGGACACCACCTGAACAATGCTCACGGGTCCCCAAAGCAACAAACATCTCACCGCGGTTGGCTACGAGACTAACCTTACCAGTCACTCGCAGCTACCAATAGGAACCCACAGCCTGCCAGAGATCACTTCTCCAAAAATGATCTCATTTGAGGACACGACTGGGAGCACAAGTCGGACACCAAGCCACCGACTCTGACCAACACGTCCTCGACCTCCGTCAGGCGACATCCTCAACACCTCCATCCGGGCTCACACCGACGCCTGACACGGCTTCCATCACAGGAACAGGGTACTCATGCGGTGCACTAGCCAGCACTTTTTCCAACACTCCATCCTGCCAGTACCAAGAACCAAAATATCTCGAGTAACGGCACGGCAACAACACGTCTCACACCGAGGAACCAATCCTCCAATGCTCAACGCAAACTCAGGAATCTGCCCGTAGCAACCAACGCTACGATCCTGAACCAATGGGTCACAAGCCCACCACGCTTTCGCTGCGCACTCAGATCCACGCGCACAACCGAGAGAGCAAACACCGCCCAACCGGCATCGTCCTTCCGGAACAGCGCCAGCACCCTTACACGACAAGGGAACGGGCACAACTTCTCACAGGCAACCACCTTGCCAAGACAAGGAGCACGTCTCGCACAGACTTCATGGCACACAAGGCCAACCAATCCAGGCACACAATGCAAGACGACGAAACTTAGGCCAACACAATCTCTCCAACCAAAGGAGAAACCAGCGCACTTCCGACCAATGGAAGAACTCCACGCTCGACCTGACCTCAAACCTCGCGCATGCTGGAAACAGCACCATCCAGCACCAAGGAAAACCATCGCTTCCATCAGGTCAGCGCCTCAGACACACTCGGTGAGTGTCACGTCGGACCACAATCACAACATCTCTCGATGCACGACCGCTGCAATTCCTCGAACTACAACACACCACGCCAAGAGCCACGACACGAGCCATAACGTCAACCGCCGATGCTCATCCTCGAGTCCCGAACTTGCCGTGGAGCCTTCACATCTCAAGCCAACTCCAGGGCGAACACAACCCAATCACACACAAGAGCGCATGAGCAAGACTTACTGGGACACCACAGCCCAATCCTGCTTCGAAATCCGTAAAGCAGTCGGGACCGACACGTCCTTTCTGACGCAAAAGAGCACGACAAGGACATCAGACTCGACGAAACAACAGCTCACCGAGAAGATCCTCCGCTCACCCGAGCACACTTCTCGATCAGAACACCCGCTCTGCCACCTTAAACCACGACCTGAACACCTCAGGGGCTGGACAAACCTCAAGCTGGAGTGGCCAAAACCAACAGCAGCTCCCTTAGAGCACGCCCACGGCCACTTAACCACGAAAAATCATCTCCAGCCACCTGACCATGCCGCAGATTCCTCGAACGCAGCACCGCGAGCTCGCGCCTGCCAGCAACCTCTGCCCAACGCAGCACAACCAGGGCCACCACCGATGAGGGAGAAGACTCTCAACCTCGATCCTTAGACCCCATGCTAGCATGAAATCCACGGACAGCAACCACCTTCACAGCGCCGCACAGCGTACTCAAGCTCTCAAGCGAGAAACTAGGCGGAAAGCGAACACAAAACCCTAAGCCAGCTGCCGACTGTACTGGACATTATGGACTCTGATCACTGCAATATCTTGAATTCCTATGTACGCCCACAACCACCGCTCTGATACTAGCTGTGACGACCCGAGAATCCGATTATCGGGAAGGCCCGATAACCCGAGACTCGCACCGTCGCCCACGAGCCGGGAGGGCTCGGAAGGGCTAAAAGGAGTGTGGAGGCACAAAGAAATAGGAAATAAGTAGGATAATTCAACAATTAACAGAAGTAAATAAACAACTACAGCTACAACAGAGTCCAGTCTAACAGAAAGTATAGTTTAAAGCAGTAAAGCGTACCACATGCCGAGTGAACACTCGGCCCGACGAGCTGGCAACTGAGAACCTCCGCTCCGCACCCTCGAACCTCGAGGAAGAACCGCCACACCTGAAAAGCGGAGAATGAGTCTCCAAAACAGAGACTCAGCAGGGATCCCGCGGAACCCCAACCGGAAACAACGGCGGTAGCGGAAAGGAAGGCTACGAGAGCAACCGCAACAGCAGGAATAGCAAACCCGGTGGCCGGTCGAAACACGGCACTACAACTACTGCTACTGTACCAGAAACACACCCTGACCTCACGGTCGAGGCTATCGAACTACACTAGTACCGCTTACCGAAGTAAAAACACACGGTAACCACGCCGTAGAGGCCTGTCCCCCGGACATAACCGACCTGGACACGCTGTCCAAAGTGCAACCCTGACACCTGGTCACGGGTACCGCACAGCAAGACACAACCTCGGTAAAGCTACAAGCACTAGTCTCGCGGCACGAGAACCGACACACGTGCCACGGCGAGACAACTGAAACTCAATAGTCGGCACGCAAGAAAACCCGAAGGTCAAAGTCACTGAAACTGACAGTCTGTCACTCCCAACTCGACAGGAGTACCTCCCACTAGAAGCATAGCCGGTAGCGTCCCCTGACGTCTTACACCATGTCTCAGGTGAACCGCCTGATGTGGTAGCTCCTACCAAAGGCGCAAACACCGAACAAGTAAACTCACGACAAGTGACTAGCTGGGGTCACGCCCGTCGACGTGGGTCCAACCGCCCCCAACCACGTGTGCACACACAGACCGTCCGTCCCTGGTCTGGCCCTCTGGCCGGTTTTCCCCTCAGCCGGACTCTGGCTGCTAGACGCGGGGCCCGATGGAAACTGATCCACAAACCGTCTCTAAGGGTAGCCTCTCCACCACTCCCTGGTGGGACCACTCGCGTGTAAGCAGGCTACGACTAGTGGAGGGTCACTGAGAGAGTAGAATCTCAAGACAACAGAAAACAACGTCCAAACCCGACGAAGTACGGGGACCATCCCACGTACCAGCACCGTCGCACAGCGACCACAGTCAGAGAATAAATAGGACTCGCAGTCCACGGTCACGCACGCACCCTGCGCGAGAGTCGAGAAAACTCAAGTGGCGCTAAGCCACTGGACTCTGGACAGTCCTCTAGACGCACTACACCCAACGGTCCTTGAGTCACAAGACTCGGGGTCAAGACTGTTGTACGCAACAACACAAGGCCGTCAATCTAGTCCAATGTCTAGGTCTAAAACCACGGTAGCACGAGTACCATGATAACTCACGAGCCGCCAAGACCACTCCCTCGGAAAGGGAACGCAAAGGACTAAGGCCACCCACATGGCCACACGGAAAACACAGAACCACGATTCCCAGGGCAGCATACAAGCCGCCATGTCAATTTCCCATCCCAGGGCAAGCGGGAAACCTCCAGCCCCAGGCCGGATAAGTGGACTCGCAGTCCAAGGCCAAACACGTGGCCCACATGGGAATCGCCTTCCAAAGAAACCCACGACATGCGGGGGAGACCCCACCGCACACACACCGATACACGGTGACTCGATCAAGCGTAACACGAAAGCCCGAAATATGTGAGGTCACTCAGACCCACCACACCTACGGGCATGCTAATCGAGGTAACACGGTGCCTCCCGACACCCCAGAAACGTGGACACGGAACCCACGGAGTGCCCGGGATACTCACGAGGTCGAAGGTCAACCACTGGGTCACAACCGGGTCGACCGGAGGTCAAAACCACACAGACGGGAACCACAACGTAGTCACGGTCACCTGGGGACCGCGACCACAATCACGGTCGACTGGGGACCGCGACCACACAGTCGTGGTCGACCGAGGACCGCGACTACGCAGTCACAGTCACCTCACGACCGTAACTAGCCATCCGCAAACCCGATGGTAGCGGTCGCCCAAGGACCGCGACCACACAGTCACGGTCGTGTCACGACCGCGACTAGACCAAAGTGGTCTATCGCACGTCCGCGACGCTTGCCGACGAGCTTGGGCAAACGCGGTTCTCCCAAGACCGCGACCAATGAAGGCGGTTACTGGTAGACCGCGACCATTTCGGAAAACTAAGAACGGCGGGAAAATGCCCAAAAATCCACGCCACGCCCCCAAACATCCACGGATGAGGGGGAAAACATGGGAGAAGCTCCCCAGTAGTCCCTATCATGCATCTATGGCCTCGGATCGGCCTAAAACGCAAAGGAACGCCAGATCGGGCGATCACTCCCCAAAACATGATTTTCCCCAAAACGCCCCAAACGACCCGCAGGGCTCACCACGGCCTACAAAACTTGCGGGAAATGAAGCGCATGAGCTGGGGGTCCATCTCCCTACCTCCACCAAAGATTTCGCGCACCATGGACGCCGATCCATGAAGAAAATGCCGTTGAAGCCTCGCCGTTCCATGAACCCACGGCCGAGCTTCACCGCGCCTCCACCGCCTCGATCCTCATCCATCCTCGCCCGTACCTCACCCGCGCCGTCCCCACCTCGCCCACGCTCCACCCCGTCGTCCACCAGAGAGGAGAGAGTGAGAGGAGAGAGCGTGAGAAGAGAGAGGGAGAGAAGAGAGAAATGAGAGGGGAGAGAGAGAAAAGGGTTATATATATAGGAAAATCTGGAAATTTGGAAAAATCCCAAAAAATAGAAAATCACACCCTTGCGGTCCTCGAAACGCACTGATTGCAACGGTACCACACTCGCCTAGGTGAACGACCCGGTTCACCCGCAACGAGGTTCCGAAGGAATTACCGAAACACACACCGGGAATCGGAAAACACACGCGGAAAAAGCCGCGGAACTCTACCGGGCCTCCGAAACAACTCCGGATCGCGCCGATCCGAACATGAAAGATGTCCGAAATAAAATTTCAGACACAACGGAGTCAGACACTCTAAAAATCCAGATCTGAGACCCATAAAGAGGGATCCGAAAAACCCGGGGCATTACACCGTCTTCCTGTTCCTCCCCTCTTCCAGAGCATCTTGCACTTCTATGGTTTGGAACTGGGGCAATTGTCACCTAACTCCTGGAGAATCCTCTGTGCCTTTGTCTATAGCTGCCACCAAGTGAAAGTTACTCTTACCACCTGGCTCTTCTGCCATTTCTTCAGTGTCCAACGTTGTCCTGGTTCTAAGGCCCTAGTCTTTTATTTTAGGGCTTGGAACAAATGAACTTTTCTTCATTT
The DNA here is from genome assembly GCA_022559845.1 of Amorphophallus konjac. Taxonomy (NCBI): domain Eukaryota; kingdom Viridiplantae; phylum Streptophyta; class Magnoliopsida; order Alismatales; family Araceae; genus Amorphophallus; species Amorphophallus konjac. The sequence goes on along the minus strand of CM040124.1, from coordinate 50,743,226 downwards.
CTCCCCCACCGTGTCGAATGTCAATCGTTGGCAGGAGCACTTTGTAATCCATATGAAGGTAGGTGGCGCTGGGTGAACTAGCTATTGGGACTTCACCACCGTCAGTCAAGTCCACCTGCCCGATAAGCTGTCACCGCCAACTAAGGAGGAGGCGGTCTCCATTAAGGCGATGCTCTATCATCCGATCTTGGACATCGACCTAAGGTTGACCCCCAACCTCCTTAGGTTCTTGGAGTTGAGCCGCTCATTGCCTTATGGTAGGGCCTAGTGTTGTAAATGTGAAGTGCTTTGGAAAGGCACCCGATTTCTATCGTTGTTGCTCGCAGGTGTCTCTAAGCCTCCTCCGAACACTTAGAGAGTGGAACCGAAGCTAGAGTACAAGATGATCGTACTACAGTCATCTGAGGCTCGCCCGGGTGATCACGTGGAGATCCTTATAGCTCCCAGGTAGAGGCCATGACCGTCTGCGCCCCCTCACCCGCTGTCATGCTTTCCCCGACACGTCTTGCCTATTGCCCACTGTAGGTAGAGGCTGTAGAAGGGACCTCTAGCCGTTGAACGCCATTACCGCCACCTCTGGCACCCATCGCCGTCCCAAGCCTTTTGGGAACGAAGATGTTCAAGGTGATTCTTGAGTGTTGGTCGGAGCCCACTGAGCACCACTCGCAGTTTGCCTAGTGAGTCTTCTGCCATGGCGGGGGACAAGCGCAAGGGTCTAGACATTGAGACCATGGCAGTGCTGGATCAACAACGTCGATGGGAGAGGAAGATATAGAAGATCTCGATTGTCGCCTCGACAAAGCTTTCGACGCCCTCGGCCTCGCTATCTCCACCGCCTTCAACCGTGCCACCTCCACCTTCATCCCCAATAGCCTCAATCCTGCTAACGGCCCTATCTACGTCCGTACCACCTTTGGCACGAGATGATGGCATGTTGTTGGTGTCAGCCTTCATCAGTCTACTGACCCTAAGGAGACTTGGAGGGGTCCAGAGCCCTTCGCTATGTCGTATGAGGTGATGTGCAAATCCTTGGAGCTAAAGGAACTACCAGTCTCCCTCTTTCCCGACTGTGCCGGTGACATTGTAAAAATGGCCCAGTCGAGTCTGGTGTCCATGAGCTGGCTAATCAGCTTGTGGCATGCCTACTTTTGGGCGGTCAAGGAGGATCTGGATGCCAGTTGGAAGGAGTAGGAGGGTCTGACTAGGCAGGTTTGGGCGCTGGAAGATGAACATGAGACTCTTCAAGCCATCATGGAGTCCTAGGAGCAAGCTATGGAGGCCGTTGCTTGGGAGCAGGACGCCGCTCGGGAGCAACATCGGGTAGTGGAGGCTTCCTGGCAGCCGATGAAGGCGAGGGCAGAGGAGGCCAAGGCGAAGGTGGCGATGTTGGAGGCTTCCATCAAAGCGGCAAAAGCTAAAGCGTCGGCCGTGGTGGCGAAAGTGGTAGGGCACTTCCGGGAGTCAGTCGAGTGCACAGACGAGCTGTACAATGAGGCACTTTCCATCTATGGGTTGTCCAAGGAGGTTGGCTTTAAGGATGGTTGGGCTACAGCTCTGAAGGCAGTCGCCCAAGCCACCAATGGCCCAGTTGTTATGCTCCCACCTCCCTCTACTCCGTATGAGGAGGATGAGGAAGGGCAGGACGCGCCCGAGGTTGGGCCCATGGAGCCCAAATGGTTGGAGGAACTGCATAGGGAGGTCAGGGACTTGATCACCCTCTCGGATGGTCCTCAACAGTTCAGAGTTGTGCCCGTGGTCCCTGCTGTTGAGCATGGTGGTGCCAAAGTTGAGGGGAGCTCACCCATGACCTGATGTTTCCTCTATTTTTTCCCTCTTTGCTTCCATCTCGGGCACATTTAAAAATATGTGTCTTTTCTTGTAAATTCCCATCTCTTTTTGGAATGAAAATAGTGCATCTTATTTTCCATATCTTTGCTATGGACTATTGCCGAGGATTTTTGTTGTCAACATGTTCTCAGTAGAGTTTGAAGAGTTATTACCTGTTGAGTCTTCCTGGAGGAATAAGAGGGATAATGGGCTTCTTGGGTATTGGTCAGTGAGTGGCACAATTCTCAAAATTCTTGTCTCATTTTTAGGTGGCCAATTAAAGAATGTGGTTCCCATGACCTTTTCGAGAAGGCACTCCTACTATAAGTAGGAAGACCACAGAGGACGTTTGTGTACACCACGTCTTCTAATCCGCCTCTCGTTCATCTTCTTCATCACTGGTGAGAAGATGTTGCAGTAAGGCTCATATTCTTCCTCGGGCGAGAGCTAGAAGTCCTCAAAAGTCCTTGCTTCTGCAAGGAGGCGTTGCCCGACACCAGCTTGTCCTAGGCGAAGGGCAATAGGAAGGAGAGAGAGTCAGACGACTTCAAGAGGGGTTATCTGCGGGGTTGGCATGCTACCTTGATGAAGGTTCATCGCTTCTACTTCATCAAAGGGGTGTGAAACCTTACCCTTGATTTGTACGACCCTAAGGCGAATGACTAAGGGCCCTTGTACTCCCCCCTTTATAAATAATAAAGCTTTTTATTTTTGTTCCCTCTTTTTGCTCCTATATGATTGATTTTGCTTCCGTCTATGGTGTTTGGGTGGTGACTGTGAGGGAGCGTGGCTTTAATCCTCACGTTAGAAGGCCTCAATTTTTCAACGAAACTTGCTTAGCTCTAAGGGCGTCGACTGGGTTAGACGTAGGTTGGTCAACCGAAGGAGTGATTAGTGGTTCACAGTCGTCCCCCTGAAGAGGAGGAGGTGGTTAGTGAACCATGAATGACCTGGCTCCTATTTTAGAGGAGCGTGTTCGACTTGCTCCTAAAGGGAGGATGCTCGCGTGCTTGCCTCTTGGGAGTGCGAAGTTGCATACTACCTGTAGGATTTTAGAGAGGCATATTCGGCCCACTCTTGAAAAGGAGGGTGCTCCCGTGCCCGTCTCTGGGATGTACTAAATCAGGCACCACCGCAAAGTGGTTGATGATTCACTGTCGTACTCTTGACCAAGTGAACCATGAATGACCTAGCTCCTATTTTGGAGGGGAGTGTAGTCTCCTTTCTAAAAAGGAGAAGACGTCTCGTCTCTTGATAGCATAATGCCACCCTTGGGATTTTGGAGGGGAGCATTGATAAATGCTCAATTGTCTATATTTATTCATATCACACACGTCATTTTTTAGACTTTAATGAAGTTAATTATGTAATCTTACATGATAATATCGGTCTCACATAAAATAAAGATTTTTCTACAATTAATGTGATATGAGGTATGTTTGAAATAAATAAAAAATTATATAATTAAAATTTGATAAGATCATTAAAAATAATAATAACAAATAAACGCATGTTACGTTGTTTACAAAATTTATTATGAATGGGAGGGGGGCAAATAGCAAAATATATAGTCTTTGATAAAACTTTTCTATTGAGGGGGCTCATGGATAATTTTTTTCATTTCATCCAAACCTTATGTACAGTAATCACTCCCTTCTCCCATCTGTAGCAACATGGACGGTGTGGGCGCTCTCGTGGCAGCAGCAGCATGCGGCATGCAGCATGGCCCCCCCAGGATGGCACACGGGAAGCTTTCATGGCATGTGACGCGCAGTGGATATCTCGGCGTGGGTTGAGGCGGGTGTGCTGGATCTTGCCCCTCGCCCAACTCCTACAAAGCAGGCTGCTCCCTCCTTCTCCATGGCAGTGTCCTTCCCCCCCTCCTTCCTCCCTTCTCCCCCCTCTCTTCTCCTCTTCTTGTTCTCCTTCCTCTTCTTTTTCTTCCCCTTCACACTGCTCCTTCCCCCCTCCTTCCTCCCTTCTCACTCCTCTCTTCTACTCTTCTTGTTCTCCTTCCTGTTCTATTTCTTCCCATTCACACTGCTGCTCCTCCCCTCCGGGTCCTCTCTCGTTGCCACGGTGCCCCTGTTTAAAACAGAGGCACCGGATAGCCCTTCCTTTCCCCCGCCATAGCTCTCTCACCCACTCTTTCTCTGCACTCACTCCCCCTGTCACGCCCCGAGCCTTTATTACAGCGGAAGACTCGCTGGAGGAACGCGAACAGCCGGCATGGTAAGCCACTTGCAAGCATGAATGATCTGAGCGCAAGGCAATCACACATAAGAATGCAATCGCAAATATTTACTCAACTTCAACTTTCATTAATAATCAAATCCACTATTCGAATACAACCACTAATTCAACTTCCATCATGCTAGACTCAAGAAATAAGAAATTACATAGACTCGATCTAAACAATGTAAACTTCCTAAGTCTTCGCTCATTCTTTATTCACTCTCGGATCCGCTACTTGAACATTCCGAATCCGAACCCGACTCACTTCCATTTCCTGAAAAAGAATGGAAATAGGTAATGAGCACACTTGCCCAGTAGGTATCTTCGCATCAACATGAAGGCATCATTAAAGTAATTAACATTTTTGCTCTAGAGAATAAGGTAAAATCATGCGAATGCGATCAATCATGCGATTAAACCAAAGTATGTAAGATAGAATGAGAGCAAGTATGAACTAGCAAGAATGTTATAAGAACATGATATGGCCTTTCATGAACAAGAATGTAACGAGAATGTACTAGCAAGCCACATAATCATCACTCCAGTATCTTTTGCTTATGAGCAAGTACTTCGTGAATTTCTGTGGAATATCAAGAAAGTCAAGTATCAATCATGCTGTATTGTGTTGTGGATTTTCACTTATTTATAAAGAAAGTACTCCCAGCGCAATGCGACGCCAGTAGCATCATACCCCATGGTTTATAATAGTATGTTTCCGACAATCAGCCGAGGGGACTAGCATAGAGCCCTTGAACACAATCAGTGCTCGATCGCATCTTCAAGTATAAATCAAGCTTTTTCCACGCATGTAACAATAAAGTATGGCCAAGAATGTACAATTCCAACAAGCTCTTGATAACAATAATTCAATGAATGAATGCTTTAATAAGAATCATGAGAAATCAAGAATGACTTATACTATGTTATGCTTATGGAAATAAATCGGCAGCATAACGGTACGTTCTTTATCTTCCATTCATTATATTAGGTTTCTTGATCAATATGATAAGTTCTAGATCATCAAGAGTCCATCTAGAAACCTTGGAATATCAACCCTTGGTCAAACCTCGGGTTAAAATACTCAAGCATTGTGACGGTCGTGTACTGGGCCGTTACATGATGTGACGCTCCAGTATTGGGCCGTTACATTAGTCTGAATCCAAACCAAGAAATCGGACTTAGTTGATGTGACGGTCGTATATTGGGCCGTTACATGTACCTGACGGTCCAATATAGATCCGTTACACTACTGATAACCAGAAACATCGATAGTGTAATCTAATCACTTGGTTTTAATGGTACAACCAACTCGGCGTCCTAGTGGGAATCCCAGGCTCGCAGAGAATTACGGAGGCCTTGAAACAAGATTTCTAGTCCATTGGAAGGAATATCCAATAGAGAGGTCCTCATGTCCAAGAATAATGTTCCTATAGTGCAAAGTGAACTAATGGACAACATACCTGAATATATGCCATGTACTTAGAGAAATGACTCTATTGATAGAGAGGATGTGTAACAATAGGAAATCATGATAAAACTCCGTCAATACATCTTTGAAAAATCATGATTTAGATACAAAACTATAGAATTTTGGCACATGAAATTAACATAACTTAAAATAACTTAAGATACCTTAATTATGCAATTTCTATCATGAATCAGTAGATAATCTTAAAGACATGAAATCAGGTCAAAACTTAGATAACTAGGCTTATTTATAAGTTAAATTAACTAGTTTCCTATTCTGTCTACAGTTACCTGACGGTCTAGAATGGGTGCGTCACAGTGACTGTGACGGTTTATCGTGAGGCCGTTACAGTAATGTAACGCTCCTGTTAAGGTGCGTCAGAGACAACAGAGTAATTAAGATGCAGTAGAGGGTGTGACGGCTTATCGTAAGGCCGTTAGATCACTGTGACGGTCTTACCTTGATGCGTCAGAGTCCCTACTAACAGTATAAAGAAATTAAAAGACTGTGATTTGAAACCATGTCATGTTTTGAAAAGATTTAACTACCCCAATCATGACAAAACGAAGTAAAGGTCATCTAGATGCATAGGTTGCAGTGAATTGACAAGATAATATCTTTGATCTTTGATTAGGGCTAAGAATATGTATGTATGCATGAACCCACTAAAACATGGAATTCATAGTCTATAATGCATGAAATCAAGTACAATCAGAGGGCTTTTATCCCTAACAAGATGTTTTTGCCAATCATGAGATAACCTACCCTTTTATCTGAGCTTTAAACTTCTAATTTGAGTCTGAAAGACGTGCCCTAGTTCTCCCTTTCCAGTGAGTTTCCAGCAACTTCACGCTGCTCTAGCTCCTCAGCCTCTTGACCTAAGGATGTGAAATTTTGAGGGTAAGAAGATGAAACTAAGGTGAACAAAAAGTTCTTAAGGATTGAATTCTAATTACCTCGTTTAGACGTCCTAATCTCTTGATCTCCAGGGGTCCTTTGCTCTGAATCCTGGGTTACTATGGTCGAACCAGCAACTTTGGAAGCTTCAATCTCCTTGGTTGCTTGATCTCCTAGCACGAAATTTGGAGAACTATTAGTCTAAAGTATACTAAACAAAATCTTCTAAAGAACTTATCCGAAATTATATCTCCTTACCTTGATTCTTCACGAGCCAAAAGTAAGGGTCGCTCAGTTCAGAACTAGGTCCTATTTATAGGGTTTTGAAGATTAGATCGATTCTAGAGTCCTTAATTTGCCAGAACCTAATCCCTAAGAGTCCTTAGTAATGTTATAAACTCTCCCAAGTCGATCTCTTGTAGATAAGATCTCAAAGTTCTAATCTTTTTGCTCGTTCTTTCTTTCACGGAACTGTCAGATGTAACGCATCAAGACTGGTGCGTTACATGGCTGTGGCGGTCGCACGATAGACCGCTACATCCAACGTGCACAGAGTTCAACATCAATCAAACTCTTTTGTTAATTATCCATATTATTATCCATAAAAATGGTATTTTATCCTTAAAATACGTAATAGGCTAAATAACCTTCTAGAATATGGGCCAAACTTAATGGGCTTGGTCCTTAAACCTTTTGGATTTTATTTAAATAGGCTAGGTTAATTATTTAACATAATTGGGCCTTATAATGACTTATTAATCTAATAATCCTTTTATTAATTTATTTAGCCCTTATAAATTCTAGAAAGTTCTATAAATAACTCAGAAATTATTACATAAATTCTGGGGTACTACACTCTCCCCCACTTAGAAGAATTTGGTCCCCAAATTCAATACATGGGTTATGGAGAGTGTACTTACAGTTGAATAATTCTGAAATCTTTTCCGCATGGCTTCTTCGGTTTCCCATGTTGCTTCATATGGCCATGCTTTCTTCCATTGAATCTTGACCATAGGAATAACTTTATTTCTTAGTTGACGCACTTCTCGTTCCAGAATCTTTATTGGCGTTTGCTCGTACGTCATATCCTTCTGAATCTCCAGATTGTCATAAGTGATAATATGGTCAGGATCATATACATATTTCTTTAGCATAGAGACGTGAAATACGTCATGAACTCCTGCTAATTGTGGAGGTAAAGCCAGTCTATAAGCCACTTCACCGACCCTTTCGAGAATTTCAAACGGACCAATGAACCTTGGAGTTAGTTTGCCCTTAATGCCAAATCTCCGAATACCACGACCTGGAGAAACCTTGAGATACACATGGTCTCCTACTTGAAATTCCAAGTCGCGTCTACGATTATCAGCATAAGACTTTTGCCTATCTTGTGCCATCTTTATTCTCTCTTGAATAAGCTTGATCTTCTCTGTAGAATCTCTGATAATATCGGGGCCTAGGAATTGTCTTTCCCCTATTTCACTCCAACATATTGGTGATCGACAACTTTTTCCATATAGAGCTTCAAAAGGTGCCATTTGTATGCTGGCCTGGTAACTGTTGTTATATGCAAATTCTACCAGAGGCAAGTGATCATGCCAACTACCTCCAAAATCAATAACACAAGCCCTGAGCATGTCTTCTACCACCTGATTCGTTCTTTCTGTCTGACCATCAGTTTGTGGATGAAAGGCTGTGCTGAAATTCAATCTAGTCCATAGTGACTGTTGTAGACCCTTCCAAAATTATGATGTGAATCGAGGATCTCTATCAGATATAATAGTGACTGGGACACCATGTAATTTAACAATTTCCCTTATGTATAATGCTGCCAGGATATCCACAGACCATCGACTTTTGATTGGTATGAAATGTGCAGATTTAGTTAATCGGTCTATGATTACCCATATACCATCGTGTCCACCTCTTGTCTTAGGTAACCCCATAATGAAATCCATCCCTATACTCTCCCACTTCCATTCGGGAATATTCAAGGGATGCAGTTTACCTGCGGGTCTAAAATGCTCTACCTTTACTTGTTGACAAGTGAGACAGCGAGACACGAAATCAGCTATTTCTCTCTTCATGTTGGGCCACCAGAAATTTCTTTTGAGATCCTGATACATTTTTGTACTACCTGGGTGAATGGTATACCTGGATTTATGTGCTTCTTCTAGAATCAATTTCTTCGTATCCTCATGATCCGGTACACACACTCGGCCCTTGAATAGCAATCTTCCATCCTCCGTAATAGAGAAATCCGGCCGTTGTTCAATATTAGCCTTAATTTCTAGTAACACGAGATCATCATTTTGCAACTTGACTAGATCCTCTATTAAGGTAGGTTGAGCTCGGATATTAGCCATGAAGCAATCTTCTTCCTTCCTGTCAATATCTAAGTTCAACTGAGCAAATTGAGGAATAAGATTAGTCATACTAATCATAAGACTTGATAGCATACCCATTGGTTTTCTGCTGAGTGCATCCGCAACAGCATTAGCCTTGCCAGGATGATATTGAATAGAAAAATCAAAATCCTTGAGATATTCCAACCATCTTCTCTGCCTCATATTTAGCTCTTTTTGAGAAAATAAGTATTTCAAGCTTTTGTGGTCGAGTAGACCGTAAACTTTTCTCCATAGAGATAATGACGCCAAATTTTCAAGGCGAAAATGACAGCTGCTAATTCCAAATCATGTACAGGATAATTTTCCTCGTGACGCTTCAATTGTCTTGAAGAATAACAGATTACTCTTCCATTTTGCATGAGGACACACCCTAAGCCAATACCTGATGCATCCGTGTATACTTCGAATCCACCACCTTCCATCGGTAGTGTTAGAATAGGAGCTGTAGTAAGATGATTTTTAAGAGTTTGGAAACTCTCCTCACATTCCTCTGACCAGACAAAAGGATTTTCTTTTCTCGTCAGTCTAGTTAAAGGAACTGCAATCTTTGAAAAATCTTTAATGAATCTTCTATAATAACCAGCTAGACCCAGAAAGCGTCTTACTTCTGATACAGTCGTTGGCCGGCTCCAATTCTTGACAGCTTCTACTTAGAAGGATCCACCGCAATACCTTCTTTTGAAATAATGTGGCCTAGGAATGAAACTTCCTTGAGCCAGAATTCACATTTATTTAGCTTGGCATAGAGTTTATGTTCTTTAAGTGTTTGCAAAGCTATTTTCAAATGTTCTTCATGTTCTCCTTTGTCTTGGAGTATATCAAGATATCATCAATGAAGACGACGATAAACTGGTCCAGATATGGCTGGAAGACACTGTTCATAAGTTGCATGAATGCTGCTGGGGCATTAGTTAATCCGAATGGCATTACCACGAATTCATAGTGGCCATAACGACTTCGAAAAGCCGATTTATAAATGTCTTCTTCTTTAATTCTAAGCTGATGATAACCTGATCTGAGGTCTATCTTAGAGAAATATTCTGCTCCTGAAAGCTGATCGAAGAGCTCATCAATACGCGGTAACGGATACTTATTTTTAATTGTGAGTTGATTCAGTCGCCGGTAATTGATGCATAGCTTGAGAGAACCATCCTTTTTATTGACAAATAGAACCGGTGCACCCCAAGGGGATGTGCTAGGTCTGATGAAGCCTTTGTCTAGTAATTCATGCAACTGCCTTTTTAATTCCTTGAGTTCTGTGGGGGACATCCTGTAAGGGGCTATAGAAACAGGTGCTGCTCCTGGAATGAGTTCAATAGTGAAGTTCACTTCCCTCTCGGGTGGTAAACTGGGTAATTCGGACGGGAACACATCGGGGAACTCACTTACAATAGGAATGTCTGCTAAGATAATCTCCTTGGATTCAGTAATAATGACAGAAGTAAGAAAAGCTTCACATCCTTGCGAGATAAGTTTGCAAGCGTGAAGAGAAGATATAATAGTAGGATGCTTCTTGTACTTGATGCCAAGAAAAGAGAATCTTGGAAGACCGGGCTTTCGAAAGGATATAATCCTATTTCGGCAATTGATATAAGCATCATGATCTACAAGCCAATCTACCCCTAAAATGGCATCATAACCTTTCATGTCAAGGCATACTAAGTTTGCGGGGAGATTGTGACCTTCTACTATCACTTCGCTATCAGGATAATAGTCGGTAAGCTTTGTTCCAGAACCTAAGGGTGTGGTAATAGCGAGATCTGAAGGTAGGGGAACTGATGCAATTGATAATGTTTTTGCAAAAGTAGTGGAGATAAAAGAATGAGAGGCACCAGTGTCAAATAGCACAAATGCAGGACGAGAATAAATTTGAAGAGTACCTTCCATAAGCCCACCATCCCTGGGCGCTTCCTCTTCTTCTAAGACGGCATTGAGGCGAGCCTGCCTCCTACGTCCTCCACCAGACGATTGGTCTTTCATAAGGGGGCAATCTGGCATGCGATGCTCCCTGCTTCCACAATGTAAATAAGCGCCGAGGCGCTTCCAACACCCCTCAGCCGAATGGCCAAATTTTTCACAAAATGTGCAAGCCTGTGGCAACTGCTCCTTCTCCTCCTTGACTTTCTTTTGCTTATGGGAACTTCCACCATTCCCATTCCTGGATCTTTCTTACTATCACGGCTCTTGTAGGGCTCCGTGATGCTGAACTTTTCTTTCTTATAACGCCGATCTGAGCGTCGGCTAGACTCTTCTCCTTTCCCTTTTAATTTCTCGACCTTCTCTAAGGTCCTTTCACACAAATACGCTCGTTGAACCATTTCCGCATAAGTACGGATGTTTTGGGTCCCGAGCTGCTGAATGAAACCGGGCCGTAACCCGTCCATGAACCGATTAGCCTTCAATAAATCGCTGCTGATAAGATGCGGTGCGTAAGGTGCAAGCCTTGAGAATTACAGTTCATATTCGGCAACCGTCATCATTCCTTGCCGAAGAGTGGCGAACTCCATAGCCTTTCATTCCTTTACATGCTCAGAAAAGTACTTGGCACGGAATAGGGTAAGAAAACAATCCCATGTTTGAGGTGCATCGGCCGGAGGTGCCGGAACCGACTTCCACCATGTACGGGCATCTTTGTTAAGTTGGAAGGTTGCGAGACGCACCTTCTCTTGATCGGTGCATTGGATAACATCAAAGATACGATTCATTTCATCTATCCAGTTCTCTGCCTCGTCAGGATTAGAAGAACCATAGAAACGCGGAGGGTTTAAGCTCTGAAAGTTGCGATGTAAATCACCAGCCCTTGCACCTGCGCCAGCTTGCGCCATGGTTTGTAATGCCTGAGTGAGGCCAGCAACAGTTTGTTGCATACCATTCTAATCTACGCGATGAGCCATGGTAATAATAGGGTACCTGAGAGAAAATAACAACTTGTTATTTCACGTGAATTGGAAGGAAAATCAATCTTAAAGCTAATTAACTATATTATCCCGGGCTCTACCCAATTCTCACATGGGTGTGAAATTTCTTCCTTAGTTCATAGGTAGGGGTCCTTAAACCTTGGACTTATCCTATGACATAACTCTTCTCCCTAAGTCCTGAGACTTAAACTCTGATACCAACTTAACTGTCACGCCCCGAGCCTTTATTACAGTGGAAGACTCGCTCGAGGAACGTGAACAACCGGCATGATAAGCCTCTTGCAAGCAAGAATGATCAGAGCGCAAGGCAATCACACATAAGAATGCAATCGCACAATATTTACTCAACTTCAACTTTCATTAATAATCAAATCCACTATTCGAATACAACCACTAATTCAACTTCCATCATGCTAGACTCAAGAAATAAGAAATTACATAGACTCGATCTAAACAATGTAAACTTCCTAAGTCTTCGCTCATTCTTTATTCACTCTCGGATCCGCTACTTGAACATTCCGAATCCGAACCCGACTCACTTCCATTTCCTGAAAAAGAATGGAAATAGGTAATGAGCACACTTGCCCAGTAGGTATCTTCGCATCAACATGAAGGCATCATTAAAGTAATTAACATTTTTGCTCTAGAGAATAAGGTAAAATCATGCGAATGCGATCAATCATGCGATTAAACCAAAGTATGTAAGATAGAATGAGAGCAAGTATGAACTAGCAAGAATGTTATAAGAACATGATATGGCCTTTCATGAACAAGAATGTAACGAGAATGTACTAGCAAGCCACATAATCATCACTCCAGTATCTTTTGCTTATGAGCAAGTACTTCGTGAATTTCTGTGGAATATCAAGAAAGTCAAGTATCAATCATGCTGTATTGTGTTGTGGATTTTCACTTATTTATAAAGAAAGTACTCCCAGCGCAATGCGACGCCAGTAGCATCATACCCCATGGTTTAAAATAGTATGTTTCCGACAATCAGCCGAGGGGACTAGCATAGAGCCCTTGAACACAATCAGTGCTCGATCGCGTCTTCAAGTATAAATCAAGCTTTTTCCACGTATGTAACAATAAAGTATGGCCAAGAATGTACAATTCCAACAAGCTCTTGATAACAATAATTCAATGAATGAATGCTTTAATAAGAATCATGAGAAATCAAGAATGACTTATACTATGTTATGCTTATGGAAATAAATCGGCAGCATAACGGTACGTTCTTTATCTTCCATTCATTATATTAGGTTTCTTGATCAATATGATAAGTTCTAGATCATCAAGAGTCCATCTAGAAACCTTGGAATATCAACCCTTGGTCAAACCTCGGGTTAAAATACTCAAGCATTGTGACGGTCGTGTACTGGGCCGTTACATGATGTGACGCTGCAGTATTGGGCCGTTACATTTGTCTGAATCCAGAACCAAGAAATCGGACTCAGTTGGATGTGACGATCGTATATTGGGCAGTTACATGTACCTGACGGTCCAATATAGATCTGTTACACTACTGATAACCAGAAACATCGATAGCGTCATCTAATCACTTGGATTTTAATGGTACATCCAACTCAACGTCCTAGTGGGAATCCTAGGCTCGCGGAGAATTACAGAGGCCTTGAAATAAGATTTCCTAGTCCATTGGAAGGAATATCCAATAGAGAGGTCCTCATGTCCAAGAATAATGTTCCTATAGTGCAAAGTGAACTAATGGATAACATACCGGAATATGTGCCATGTACTTAGAGAAATGACTCTATTGATAGAGAGGATGTGTAACAATAGGAAGTCATGATAAAACTCCGTCAACATATCTTTTAAAATCTTGATTTAGATACAAAACTGTAGAATTTTGGCACATGAAATTAACATAACTTAAAATAACTTAAGATACCTTAATTATGCAATTTCTATCATGAATCAGTAGATAATCTTAAAGACATGAAATCAGGTCAAAACTTAGATAACTAGGCTTATTTATAAGTTAAATTAACTAGTTTCCTATTCTGTCTACAGTTAACCTGACGGTCTAGAATGGGTGCGTCACAGTGACTGTGACGGTTTATCGTGAGGCCGTTACAGTAATGTAACGCTCCTGTTAAGGTGCGTCAGAGACAACAGAGTAATTAAGATGCAGTAGAGGGTGTGACGGCTTATCGTAAGGCCGTTAGATCACTGTGACGGTCTTACCTTGATGCGTCAGAGTCCCTGCTAATAGTATAAAGAAATTAAAAGACTATGATTTAAAACCATGTCATGTTTTGAAAAGATTTAACTACTCCAATCATGACAAAACGAAGTAAAGGTCGTCTAGATGCATAGGTTGCAGTGAATTGACAAGATGATATCATTGATCTTTGATTAGGGCTAAGAATATGTATGTATGCATGAACCCACTAAAACATGGAATTCATAGTCTATAATACATGAAATCAAGTACAATCAGAGGGCTTTTATCCCTAACAAGATGTTTTTACCAATCATGAGATAACCTACCCTTTTATCTGAGCTTTAAACTTCTAATTTGAGTCTGAAAGACGTGCCCTAGTTCTCCCTTTCCAGTGAGTTTCCAGCAACTTCACGCTGCTCTAGCTCTTCAGCCTCTTGACCTAAGGATGTGAAATTTTGAGGGTAAGAAGATGAAACTAAGGTGAACAAAAAGTTCTTAAGGATTGAATTCTAATTACCTCGTTTAGACGTCCTAATCTCTTGATCTCCAGGGGTTCTTTGCTCTGAATCCTGGGTTACTATGGTCGAACCAGCAACTTTGGAAGCTTCAATCTCCTTGGTTTCTTGATCTCCTAGCACGAAATTTGGAGAACTATTAGTTTAAAGTATACTAAACAAAATCTTCTAAAGAACTTACCCGAAATTCTATCTCCTTACCTTGATTCTTCACAAGCCAAAAGTAAGGGTCACTCAGTTCAGAACTAGGTCCTATTTATAGAGTTTTGAAGATTAGATTGATTCTAGAGTCTTTAATTTGCCAGAACCTAATCCCTAAGAGTCCTTAGTAATGTTATAAACTCTCCTAAGTCGATCTCTTGTAGATAAGATCCCAAAGTTCTAATCTTTTTGCTCGTTCTTTCTTTCACGGAACTGTCAGGATGTAACGCATCAAGACTGGTGCGTTACATGGCTGTGGCGGTCGCACGATAGACCGCTACATCCAACGTGCACAGAGTTCAACATCAATCAAACTCTTTTATTAATTATCCATATTTTTATCCATAAAAATGGTATTTTATCCTCAAAATACGTGAATAGGATAAATAACCTTCTAGAATATGGGCCAAACTTAATGGGCTTGGTCCCTAAACCTTTTGGATTTTATTTAAATATGCTAGGTTAATTATTTAACATAATTGAGCCTTATAATGACTTAGTAATCCAATAATCCTTTTATTAGTCTATTTAGCCCTTATAAATTCTAAAAAGTTCTATAAATAACTTAGAAATTATTACATAAATTCTGGAGCACTACACCCCCTCTTGTCTACGTCTCTTTTGATGCACACAGTCGCCCGCACTCATCCTCTGCAGGCCCCGCGTCGACCTCACCGTCTCCCCGTCGACCTCACCGTCTCCCCCTGCTCACTGCACACACCGGCAGCCACCTTCACTTCCCCTCCATCATACATGTATTGTTCTTTTCTTCACCCTCTACTCTCCTCAGCCCTCTTTATCTTACCTTCACACCGGCCGTGTCTCCTCTCCCTCACCTCGTCGCCACCGAGCGCGACTGCACCACCGGTCGCACCAGACCCTCTCTCGTTCACGCCTACACTGCACACGCCCTCTCCTCTCCTCCTCTCACAGCCACCGGCCACATGCACGTCCCATGCACGTCTTCTCTCTCCCTTGCTCGGCCTTCTCCCCTGCACCACCTCCTCTCTCCCAGTTACACCGACGCCATCGCAGCTCTCCCCCCACTCCGGTTTCTCTTCCCTCTCCCTTGTTCAAAACACCACCGGCGGCCGCTTCTTCTTTCTCCTCTCCCTCTTCTCTTTCTTTACCTCTATGATCTCCCTTCTCCTACACTCACGCACACACACCACCGGTCGCCTTCTCTTTTCCCTCTCCCACCAAGCACCGTAGCCACCGCGGCCAACCTTTCTCCTCCTCTACCCACTCCGCCGGTCTCTCTTATCCCCTCTCCCTATACGCACACACTGTCTGTCTCCACCCGCATCCCCCATCCACTCGCCGCTATTGCTGCCTCTACTCCCCTCACCGCCTCTCACAGTCACTCACACACCGGCCACGAGACCCCCCACCGACGTCACCTCTTCCCGCTCTCACCCACTCTCTCTATCTCCCCACACAACGCACGCACACACCGTTTCCATGCACGTAGCGAACCCCCTCTCTCTGGCCACCCCCGACGATCTCTCTCACCTTCTCTCTCTAAGACCTCTCCTCCGTGATCTCTCTTCCTCTCTCCCTCGTTATCTCTCTTTCTCTCTCCTCTCGCCCTCTCTATTTCTCTCACCCCTCCGTCTCCTCTCTCTCACTTCTCACACAAGCACACATAGTTTTAAATCTTTATTTTTATTTTTTTATCTTATGTGATTTAAATCTCACCTTCCTATACTTCTCTCTCTCTCTCTACATCTCTCGACTTTCTCTCTCTATTCTCTTTCTCTAACCCCTCCAAAGTCGATGCAAGACGGGCGTCCTCGGCTCCGAGTTGAGCGGAAGTCAAAGACTCAAGGAGACAGTCACCCTGACACCACAGCCACGATATATCTTGCCTCTAATCCTCCTCGGTGTTATTTAGGATGTATTTTTATTTGAAATTATAATTTTTATTTTCACACTTCATATTGTAAACATTGTCTTTTTTTTAATTAGTGAAAAATCATGTTTGTTTATTTTCTTTCTCTAGATATTTCTCTCCTCTTTCTTCTTCTTTCCCCCCTCACTTCTTTCTCTCTCTACAACCCTCCAAATTTCTTTAGATAGATTTATTTAATGTCATTTCTAAGTTGCGCATAATCATCTAGACTCTCGTTCCGCCTAGAACACAAGATTTTCAATTTGTAAAAACTAAACCTCTCCGTGGATTCGACTCGGACTCGCCGTAGTACTACGCTATTTATTTTTATTGCGAGTTCGGTAAATACTTTTAGATTGACGACCATTGTGTTTAACGACGGACATTTCGGTATGATCAATTTTTGACGCCGTTGCCGGGGAAGTTTATGATTTTTTGAATTGACTATCTTGTGTTCTTGTATATTAATTAGGCACTAACAATTTTTCTTTTGTCTCCTTACATAAAAAAAGATTTTCTACCAATAAAGTAAGCCTTCTCTTCCCTATTCCCTTTCTTTTTGTGTCTTTTTTTCTTAAGGGCGCGTTTGGGCAGTGTGTATATGGAGGGATTTTTTCAAAATCCTTCTAGAGAGAGAAGAAGCTCCTTTTAGAGAGCTTTTAGAGATTGTCAACTCTCCCTCCTTTTCTCCCTATATCTCTCTAGACCTCAAAATCCACCCCAAAAAAATCTTGATGTGACATTGTTTCATTTGGAAATGATTCTAAAAAGTTAAAGATTTCAATGATTGGAGAGGGAAAAATCCCTCTCCAATATCTATACCAAACGGACCCTAAGAACGAAGGACCACGCTCCAAGTAAATATCCTAAATTCCCCTCGTTTCATTTCATTCTATTTCATTAGTTTTATATTTTTATTGGTTAGATAGGTTCACAATATATATATATATATATATAAACAAAAATATTTGAACTCAAATAAAAGATGTCATTCCAAGATTAGAAACCACACATCATGTGTAGGTCATGCATCATGTATGTTATATTAATCTTGTTCCGTATTTTTGTTTCAGAAAATAATTGTCCATGCATTTGTATTTTAAACCCCTTGTTTGAAATTATTTGTTGCATTCATTATTCTAAAATATTCTAAGGGCACTACCTCTAAATAAGATAAGGTGGGGATTTCATCACCCTTCATTAGCCCACAAACCATATTTCCCTTTCATATGTGCATGTCCTAAGCCGTAAATAAAATCTAGTAGACATTGGCCCTAGGTTCACACTGTGGTTCTTGTGCTATTTAGGTTTACCCTCTTGTGAAAATCGATGCCTAAGATAAGACGGCCGAACGACAAACGCCTTAAGCGGGGTAGTGGTTGCTTAATTAGGTCCCTACGGAAGTAGGGGGAGCCTCCCACTACTCCACCCCTTACTTGGCCGGTGAAAATATTGATGGTGAACTTAAGTTATACTTTAGTCATTTTGTGAAACCTTATTTGTAGGTCTAAGTCTCATTTAGATCATTAGGTAATTTGTGTGTCAACCTGTTTGTGTTTGCATAAAAAAAACAAACAAAACAAAGGAAAAAATCCTCATCTTCTCTCTCTTCGTCTTAGTTATTGTTAGCCAAAAAAATTAAAATAAAAAAATAAAAAAATATGTTGGGTTTCTAATCTTAAAAAAGAGAGAGAGAGATATGGTAGGTTTCTAGTAAAAAAAATAAGAAAGAAAAAAAAACTTAATCTAAAATAAAAAAGAAATAAAAAATCAAAAAATAATAAAATACATAAAATAAAATAAAATAAAACAAAAAAGGGATCAATAAAGGAAAATAAAATTAAAAAATAAAATAAAATAAAATAAATTAAAATTGATTGAAAATTTAAAAAAAATGAAAAATTTTTCTGACATCTAATCTATTTTAATTAATGGCCATCTATCTTGGAGGGAAATCCACGCCTATGAAGGAACACTTTATTCCTTATCCTTATAAAACCCTAACCTATATTGAACTACCTGACATCCTTGTGGATCATTATGAGATTGGCCCTAATATCATCCAGATGCTCCCATCTTTTTATAGGAATCCCAATGAAAATCCTTATACGCATCTAGATGATTTTCTAGAAATTTGCTCCCCGGTCAAAATCTGAAATTTTAGTGATGGCGCCCTTAAATTGATCTTATTTCCATTCTCATTGGAAGAAAAAGTAAAATGTTAGTTAAGGAGTTTTGAAAAGATCATTAAGACTTGGGAGGTTATGCAGTCAGATTTTTTGAAAAAAATTTTACCCCACAGTCTGGACCAACATTATGAGAAGGGTGATTTTGGGATTTACTCAGCTTCGGGTGATCAAATTCATGAATCTTGGGAAAGGCTGAAGGATTTATTACGTCAATGTCCACATCATGAGTTGCCCAAATGGTAAGTTATGTACGCATTTTATGAGGGGTTGTATAATTATGATAGACAAATGGTGGACACATGTTGTGGAGGAGCATTCATGAATAAGGGTGAAGATGAGGCTTATGATCTGTTTGAAATTTTGAGTGAAAATTTGATGAATCGTGCCTTAATCTCATCTCATAAACAATCTATAGGGCCTTTCAGACAGGCTGAAAATCTAATCCAAACTTCTAAGGAAGCCTGTGATTTTTGTGCCAGTCTCACTCATCATGTGAGTGAATGTCCTACGATAGCCCGACTTCCACCAGTCATCCAAGCACAAGTCCAAAATGCCCTAGGATTCTCTCAGCTCAAGTGTGATACACTTTCAGATGATTATAATCTTGGCTGGAGCAATCACCCAAATTTCCTTTCGATGGAACAAACAATCCAAACCCATTTATCTAAACTTTCACACCAAGAAGCTCATGAGTGGCCCATGTGTTGTAATCAACTTCAGCTCGATTCATCTCACCCTAACTTCGAAAGTAATATCGATACTAGGGGTGATTCATCAGGCCACTACTCCAAACCTCAAATCGTGTACCATGACTCTCCTTTGATATTACAGCAACCCTCTCAACACATGAATGATGATGATGATCTGATGCCTGTCATTTTGGCTCAAGATATCAATGCTGGGAGTGAGGGGGAGTGCACGAGCAATACCATGATGAAGAAAGGGAAGGAATTAGGGGGTGGATTAAAGGATAATGATGATCATGTTGATATCATCCCCCCATTCTATGAATATTTTGAGGTCGAGAATATCATTGTTAAGAATAGTGGCCCAAACAACTCAATTGAGGATATACATGAAGAGGAGGATTACTTTGTAATTAATAATCTTGTTGATTTAATGAAAATAAATCTGAATATCCTCTTTACCTTGAAGAGCATGATGATGGGGCCTTGTTGGAAAAGTTTTCATTTCATCTACCCAACCCATTATTAGAAAATTTGCTTGATAATCTTCAATTAAGTGATGAGTGTGATGAAGGGGTCTTATTAGAGAATTTCACATTTGATCTGACCCTAAGCCCTATCCCATGAGGTTTGAATCATTAGATGAATTAGATCTTGGGCTCATGCTTCCTTCCAATTTGATTCCCCTGAAAGTTAAGCCTCTCCAATATGACATTCTAAGACCTGAGGGAGATGTGCCAATAATATTCACCTTTGATTTGACTTCCCCTCAGGAAGACCAATTGATTAATGCTCTTAATGCTCATGAGGCTGTTATTGAGGGGGATGTGGCTAATAATGTCAATCTTATTTATAAGCCACCAGTGCCTGACCAAATTATAGTGGAGGATGTAATCACTAAAGGGGTAGTCAGGTGGGAAGATACAGGACAAGGGGACTAATGGATAGATTCTGGGCTAAGGTTCGACCCCGATCTTGAAAGGTTAATGGCCATTGATCATTACAAGCTCCCTAAAGAAGAGAATTGGCTGACACATATAGTTAAAGTTAAAATCTATAATGTGCGAGACCAGCATATTTCTAGCCCTAATGCATATATGTTTAGTCTTGTCCTCCAATGGCATAAAGGCTGGAATTTGAGGGAGGATGAGATCTTATGGTGGCTAATCATGAAATCAACCCGTTGGTTATTGAGCCATATTGCGTCTGACTGAAGACGTTAAACTTAGCTCTTCTTGGGAGGCAATCTAAAGTTTTTAGAAGAGTTATGACAATAAATGGCTTGTTGGGAGGCAACCCAATGTTTCATCTTTAATGTTTCACTAAGTCATTTTTATTTCATGCTTGTAGGAGTCAGTTATAGCACCAGGAGGATGTCTGGAGAAAACCACGACTACCCGCCCCCCTGGTTGTACCTTTCCTGCCCAAGCATTCATGCCACATTGCTCTTTTTTCAATTGTTCATATCATCAAAGACAATGGTATTCAAGTTGGAGGGTAAGGGTAATCAATGTGAAAATCTCATACAACATATGCCGCATTTTGTTAAAAAAAAGGGGCCCACTACGTTTTCATGATTCATGCTTTCATGAAAGAGACTTTGGAATGAAAAAGACTATGGAGAAGAATGATGGAATATTTTTAAGATCTAACCATGGAACTGACTTAGAAGCTCCTTAAAGTCTATTAGCACTTAAAAAAATAAAAAAATCACTTGCACACTAATGAAACAGTTAGGACAAGCCTTCTGTTATTTTGATATGGTG
Organism: Amorphophallus konjac; assembly: GCA_022559845.1. Taxonomy (NCBI): domain Eukaryota; kingdom Viridiplantae; phylum Streptophyta; class Magnoliopsida; order Alismatales; family Araceae; genus Amorphophallus; species Amorphophallus konjac. Next base: position 50,722,040 of record CM040124.1, on the reverse strand, counting down.
TCTGATACTTTGCATCTACTAGTGAAGTGACATTTTTGAAGCGCTATCTACCCAGTTACCTATCAAATATGTGCAAAGCATTTTGTAAAAAAAAATCATGGAAAATACCTTGGATATTAATAACCGGGCCTACTTCTCCTAAGGCAAGAGTTGAGATTCGCATCAAACGGTGAAGGGATGTGCAACACCATGGGTTTAAGAAAAAGAAAAAAAATAAAAAAGTTGATGCAAAAATAAGGCAGTATAAAGCGACTATATTGAATACTCTGATCTAAGAGGTGTAGAGTTAAAAGACACCTGGCTAGAATGGTAATATGGAGGATGCAATTGTCTAAAGTGTGGATTTAGATTTCACGAGCATAAATGCTATGAGACTTTGGGAGTTTTCTAAGAAAGTTGAGCATCATGTTCTAATTCTTTGCCTAGTTGCTTTAATAATTCTAAAGTCCTAATCCTTAGTCTATTTTGTGAAGAAGGATCTTGTCTGAGGCATGAAACTTTAAAACTCTTGTTGGTCCCTAATCTTAACTTGTGTGCATTCCTAAGGGACTAGCAATGGGTAAGTTGGGGTGTGTGATAAACGCTCAATTGGCTATATTTATTCATATCACACACGTCATTTTTTGGACTTTAATGAAGTTAATTATGCAATTTTGCATGATAATCTTAGTCTCACATAAAATGAAGATTTTTCTACAATTAATGTGATCTGAGGTATGTTTGAAATAAATAAAAAATTACCTAATTAAAATTTGATAAGATCATTAAAAATAATAATAACAAATAAACACATGTTACGTTGTTTACAAAATTCATTATGAACGGGAGGGGGGCAAATAGAAAAATATATATTCTTTGATAAAACTTTTCTATTGAGGGGGCTCATCGATAATTTTTTTCATTTCATCCAAACCTTGTGTACAGTAATCACTCCCTTCTCCTATCTGCAGCAACATGGACGGTGTGGGCGCTCTCGTGGCAGCAGCAGCATGCGGCATGCAGCATGGCCCCCCCAGGATGGCACACATGGGAAGCTTTCATGGCAAGCGGCGCGCAGTGGATATCTCGACGTGGGTTGAGGCGGGTGTGTTGGATCTTGCCCCTCACACAACTCCTACAAAGCAGGCCTCTCCCTCCTTCTCCATGGCAGTCTCCTTCCCCCCTCCTTCCTCCTTTCTCCCTCCTCTCTTCTCCTCTTCTTGTTCTCCTTCCTCTTCTTTTTCATCCCCTTCATACTGCTCCTTCCCCCCCTCCTTCCTCCGTTGCCCCTCTTCTCTTCTCCTCTTTTTGTTCTCCTTCCTCTTTTTTTTCTTCCCCTTCACACTGTTGCTCCTCCCCTATGGGTCCTCTCTCGTTGCCGTGGTGCCCCTGTTCAAAACAAAGGCACCGGACAACCATTCCTCTCCCCCTCCACAGCTCTCTCACCCACTCTTTCTCTGCACTCACTCCCCCTCTCGTCTGCATCTCTTTTGATGCACATAGTCGCCCACACTCATCCTCCGCAGGCCCCGTGTTGACCTCACCGTCTCCCCCTGCTCACCGCACACACCGGCATCCACCTTCACTTCCCTGACATCACGCACGCATCATTCTTTTCTTCACCCTCTGCTCGCCTCAGCCCTCTTTATCATACCTTCGCACCGACCGTGTCTCCTCTCCCTCACCTCGTCGCCACCGAGCGCGGCTGCACCACCGGTCGCACCGGACCCTCTCTCGTTCATGCCTACACTGCACACGCCCTCTCCTCCTCTCACAGCCACCGGTCACATGCACATCCCATGCACGTCTTCTCTCTCCCTTGCTCGGCCTTCTCACCTGCATCACCTCCTCTCTCCCAGTTGCATCGGTGCTGATGCGGGACAGACACGCGACCTGGGACTCTAGCTCGCGATCGCCCCTAAGCGAGGGAAGACGTGGACCGTGCGCGGTTGAGAAACCGTCAGTGAGTCTCGGGTATCGGCCTTTCCGCGTTAACTCGGGTCGAGTCACGGGACGGTACACTCACTCTCGCTCTCGCAGCAGTGATAAAACGATAACAAGCTAGATAATATATCACTTAAGCAGCGGCATATACAAAAATATATGGGTAAAGCAAAGCCTACGAGGAGGGTATCGAGTGTACCTCCACGCTCCGGGCGTGGGGAAGACGTTCCCGGCCAAGTACGGTAACTCCCGGTAACAATGGTAAAAGTTAATTTCAACAGTGAAATTTTATTGCCCACTCCACGCAGGGAGGTAAAGATCTACAAGTGGGGCCCGGGAGGACCGACCCTGGGTTGACGGGCATCAATCTGGAGGTGCGTACGGCACGAACTCGTCCTGCTGGTCCGACTCGGCACTATTCCAACTCGGTGCTGCGCCAACTCGGTTGCTGACTCACTGGACATCAAGCAACGGTTTCCAAAGGAACGTCGCCTTCCTGAGATCTTCCAGAGGCGCCGCTTGGTTGGGACGATGGCAGGACGTCCCTGAGCGACTTCCTGAAGTGGCGGCTCCTGAAGTTGATTTTTGATATTTATTTTTGAATTTCTCCTGGGCTGCAATTTCGGACCTGCACAGGGAATAGATCTACAGGCCTCGGCGACATGAATTACGACGCTCAAATCCGGAGGCCGATCGAGGCGTGGCTGGTACCGTTGGAAAGAGCACTCATAGATCTACAACATATAATTTTTACAGTTACCTCCACCAAACGGATTGAAAATGAATATGACTGTAACACTATTTTTGTTTCTGACTTGGACTGACAGACACACAGGGCAGCAAGGGATCTGCCTGAAACTGACCTTTGACCGAGGGCTAAATGATTTGTCTAGACTCCACGAAAATTATGGTGGAAGGGGATATATGTGTGAAACACTGAGTAATTTTTTGGGATTTTTTGAAAATTTGTAAGGGGGTGGGGAAAATGCAACAAGGTGACTCTGTCCCGTAGATCTACAAAAGGGCAGATTACTGAGATGACAAACAAAAATATGGGAAAAATATCGAATGACTTCCAAATGACACGAAATTTGAACTGGAGGTTAAGGGAGACAGAGAGAACAAGCCCTCAAAGTTTGGGCTCGATCAGACAACAAAAACTAAAGATAAAATTTTGGAGATGTGGTTCTATCCTGATTCGGACAGAACTCCGGCGATGGCGGTGGCGGCGCGCTGGCGGCACGAACGGAAGGCGGCGGCCGGAAGTCGCATCCAGCAGAGGTTGGAGATCTTGAGTCACACCAAGATGAGAGCTTCACACCCTACAATGGGCAACAATCACTGCTGCAAGGGGGAGAGGGGAGAGGAGAGAAACAAGGGGTGCCCTTGGGCTTGCTCTTGGCAAAAATAGTTAATTCTTCATTATTATCTCTAATGACACTATACATAGACTTATATAGAGAATGGCAAGGGGTAGGGGGATGGGAATTTCGTGGGAGAGAGGGGATTTTCTTCCCCATGTGGTCAAATGACCAAATTAAATAAAAAATATAACATGGGATAAATTATATTATAAGGGGGAAGCATCTTGGACTTTGCTTGGTCCAATTTTGAATTTTCTTCCACCTTGTCCCCTTGAATGGTCAAGCATCTAGAAGCCCACCTTGGACCTTTGACCAGCCCATCATGGGACCCTAAGGCTTAGGTGGACCGATAGGGAAGGATATGGGGGCCCCTTGCTGGTCCTACTGGACTTTTACACAAAAACCCAAACAATCCTAATGAATGACAAATTGGCTTATAAAGCCTTACAATTGCGTACATTTTTTCCCAAGCATATAAATGCAAATAAAAGGACTCAAATGCAAAATAAAAAGTAAGTGGTCTTGCTCTGATGTCTCCATCAATTCTCCCCGGGTGGGAACTCGACCCCGTCGAGTAAGGGGTGCGACTGCTCGTGACGCCGGTGGATTCGTCATCGTACCAGGAAGCGCGGAGTACACTCCACTCCAAGTATTCGACACCTGCTCATCCCGTATAGATTCGATATGCACACGCTGCTGGGGAGGAGGCTAGAGGTGGACACTCCGGGGTGGGGTCACTCTCAAATGAAGGAAGGCGGCTCGAAGACTCACTAGGAATCACCGCTTGTCCCTTATGTGACTAGATCCGATATGAAGTAGAACCGATCCCAATGTCCGACAAGTCGCACTCGAAAGGGACTAACACGCAAGCATACAAAACCGACTCGACTCGATGTATGCACAGACACATGACAGAGAAACGAAACAAAGACTCACAAGGACCCTAAACAAACCTAATGTTAGTCCGACCCGTACATGGGTGACGGCGGACCAGGACATCCGAATATGTGCCATGCATGCATCTTATGTACCCGAAGGTTGGTGGTATGGGAAACACCTAGATGCCCAAGTATTACCCAATCATGCATGAACTGCCCTTTGGATTTGGGAGACTTGAGAGGGCTAGGAGAGCCGGGTGTGGACGAGCCGGGTGTGGGTGTATCGAGATTGGGCTTGGTGGGTATAGATGACCCGGCCTGTGGGGTAGGGGTGTGGTAGTGGACTCCCTCGAAGAAATGAAGTATATATGGAGGGTCAAGGGGCCCTCTAGGGAATGGGTCAAAGGAATCAAAGAAGGTATGACCCCTTGTGGTGGGTTCCCACAAGTCACGGTCCCATATATGGAAGTTTTGAAGGTGTGTATGGTCACCTTCATACATTGTGGTAGATGGGACGGTGATCATATGTAGGAAACAAGATTCCTCCCTCGGGCAAAAGGGTATGAAGTCGGGCTCTGCCGACATAGGGAGGAATAAGAGAATCTCTGTGGTGACACAACCCACGGTGCACACGGAGGTAATGGACCCTAAGGCCGGATGGGTGAAGCTAAGACTAGTGGGTTGGTCGAAGCCTCGGGCCAATGAGTGCGTCAACTTCTATTGCGAATATAATCCCACAATAAGGTCATCCAAGGTGTCAACATGGTGACTAGACTGGAATGTGGTATGGAATGAGTTGACCGGCACTAATGGTAGGGTGGGGTCCATTGATGGATAAGGAGGCGGGACCAAGCCATCCTTGAGCCAATAAAGAAGTGGCTCGGCTATGAAAAGCGTACATGTTAGAAACACGGGTGGCTCGGAATGAAGTGGCTCCAAATGAGATGGTTCCGAATAAAGATCGGAAGTAGATGGTGGTGGCATTGGAGCTCTCGTGGGTGGTGAAGGAGCACGTGTCCTTTCCATCCTATCCAACCAATCCGAAAGCATTTTCTTGATTTCATCTAAGGTGCGGGTTGGAGTAGGAGCCTCGGGGTGGACTCACCCCTCATCTCTCGGCTTGGGGATGGGCCTAGGCTCGGCTACCGGTGGGGCTTCTTGCCTCCGACTATATCCCACTTGGTTGGAGGTGAGGGTGTGGTGTCGACTAGAGGTGTGACCCACTTGTTTGGAGATAATTTGGCGGGGTTGGCTGGAGGTGACTGGGTGGGACTGGTTGGAGGGGACCAGTTGGGGAACGTAGACCTTCCTAAGTTCTCTCTTCATGTCCCACCATGATTCGAGGGGCCATTGCCTCCTAACCTGCCTTAAGCCTTCGATGGTTCTCCATTTTTCGGCAGCCCGGTCATGAAGCCTATCCTTGGCAAAATAGAATTGTCCGGCCTCGGACATGGGATAGCAAGTGAAGTATTTTTCCATGGCGGCTTCCCAACGTAGGTAATCGCCCAGGTCGTTGGAGCCATAAAAATCTGAGGCTTCGGGCCTACAGAAGTGGAGATGATGGTTGCCCGACCCAAGGGTGGGCCAACGGTCAGATCACCTGGGCGACCGAGATTCCATTGGGAATGGGGAATTACAAGGCGGACATGCCGACACATGGAGACAAGACACTAGACATGATGACAATGCAAGTTGGAATGCACTAACTAATGCACACTAAGGACCCTAGACGTAAATCAAGACTCGGTATGTGGCAGAGTGATGGGGCATCAAAGGCGATTTCCATACACGGGTGAAGTGTATTTGTGTGTTATGGCTTGTATAAGATTGTAATTGTGTAATTTCTTTCTTTTGGGCTCCTTGTAAGGCTTATATCAAGCCAATGGGCCATTTGTTATGTCAAGTCCAAGGTTAGATTGCCATTAGTAGAGTCCATTAGAAAGCCTAGTTCATATTGGACCAAATGCCACCCTTATGGACCATATTAGTCATTTAAGGCCCAATTGGGCCACTCCCTCTCATGGACCACCAAGACTTGGAAGGCCCAAGTCTAGACATGAGTTATTGGATTGGGTTGGCTGGCCTTGGACCAGCCTAGGCCCAAGAGAGGCCCATGAAGGGGGCGCCCCCTCTTTTGGCCTTATTAGGCATGGTTGGTGTATAGGTGGTGTTTGAATAGATTTAGTCCAAGGTTGAATGGAGATGGTCAAATTAGATTAAACAAATGTTTTAAGTGTGTTATTCACATTGTATCTCAGCCATTCACTCATCAACCCTTGATCCAAGGGCCTAGAATGGATTAGAAACCTAGCATATAAAACCTTGTATTTTCATATGAAATTGAATGGAAAAATTAGAAAATTGTTGAGTCTCTTGGAGCTTGGTGCGCCCCTCTCTCCTCCCCCTGCTGTTCTTCCACCTTCAACCCCAGATCTAGAGTGGTTCTACCTCCCTTCATCCCCTCTCAACCTCTGATCATCACCGGTGCCGCCGCCGCCGCCGTTCGTGCCGCCTTCGAGCCGCCACGGGATCAATTTCGGTGTTCTGTCTTGCTGGACAGAGGTGAAGCTCGGAAATTCCTCAAGTCAGCCACGAGTTCAGATCGACTTCAAATTTTGAGGGTTGGTTCCTACCTTATAGCCCCTTCCCCACAAAAAAACTCAGGCTCAAATTCTCCCGTTTCGTATTGTTTCCACTTCGTTCATTCCCCAAACTCAGATCAGATCTGTCTCTGTCTACAGTGATAGAACCTTTGAGTTCGTCCCCTTCTACCACCCTTTTAAATTTTTTTAGACCTCCCAATTTAACTGGGAGTTCTGTCCATTTTTCCCTACCTCCAAAATTTTTATTAATTTTTTTTGAGTCTTTTACCTATTTTTCAAAATTCATGTTCTACCGGAGCTACAGTACTTCCAGCCAGATCCCAGATCCGACCTTCTTCCAGTAAACAAATCATAGAAATTCATAGACACATCCAAACGTGTCTAAACCAACTTTGCCATCTTCCCAACTCCAAATCCTACAACTTTCATGAAGAAGTCGAAGTCTGAATCTAAGGTCTTCCTAGCGGTCAACGGCAGTTATCAGAGATCAGCTCTGCAGATCTAAGTGTTCAGTTACTGTACAACAGGAGGTTGTAAATTCCATAAGTCCAGATCAGCGAAGATCCAGGCCAGATCTCTAGGCCTACATTGAAGTACTTCGAGTCAGCTTTCCAACGGCGCTAATTTCGTGTCAATCCGACATCGGATCTGATCTCAGCGTCCGTTCTCGCCGGACAGCGCGCTGAAAACCAGAAACTGCAGATCCGTGGGAAGTTTTCCCGACGGGCGCCGGCCGGAGCCGCCCGGCCTCCGATCGTGTTCCAGCGTGCCGCCAGCCCGGGGATCGCTTCCATCAGTGTCCCCCACCACAGCGGTGACCCGGGTCCCACACGGCCCCTCAGGACAGCACGTGGGCCCCACCGTCATTAGTTCGGGCGTTGCCGAATCAACGCGAGAAGCCGCCCGTCAACCCGAATTCGGTCCTCCCGGACCCCATTGTGTAGCCCTTTACCTCCCTGCGTGGAGTGGGCAGCGGCTTGCATTTCTGTAATATTGCGTAATATTGTTCCGGGAGCACGAGTTCGGCCGGGCCCGTCGTCCCCACGCCGAGTGCGTGGAGGTATCGTCTTCGCTCCTACACTTGGCATTTCGCTTATTTCATATATGCTTGTTTATGCCACTGCTAGAGAGCATGTTTTAGGACCTAGCTTGCTATAATTTCATATCACCGCTGCTGCGAGAGAGTGAGCATTACCGTCCCGTGACCCGATCCGGGCACAAGTGAGAGCCGACCACCCTAGCTCACAGCCGGTTCCTCAACCGCGCACATCCGACGCTTCCCTCGTTAAGGGACGATCGCGAGCTTGTCGTGTCCGTGGTCCCGTCCCGCATCAATTTGGTATCAGAGCGAGTTTGAGTCTAGGGTGTCAAAAGAAAAAAAAGAGTGTCATTTATGTCTTGTCATTAGTCATTGTCTACGTCGAGTCTAAGATCATCATATTTTTAAAACAACAAAAAAGAGTCGTTTTGGGTCGCATACATCCCTTTACTCGGTATATCAAAAGGTGTTGTCCGAACGTTAGGCCACGCCTATCGGGAAGGCCGCACACTTGTGCGAGTGATCTTCGGATCGGTTATCTCCGCCACGTACCGAGTCTTGGTTTACGTCTAGGGTCCTTAGTGTGCATGCATTCCAAACTTGCATAGTCGGTCTAGTGTCTTGTCACCGTGTGTATGCATGTCCATGTCCACTACCCATGGCCGATCCCCAAGACCATACGTCAGAGTGGTCAACTTTTGTGGCCAAAATGAATGTCCTCATGGACCGAGCCTTTGGTTTTGCCCCTCTCATTATGAAAGCCGCTCTACCCAACGGGTCCACAACGGAGCTCCATTTCACCGATAGGGAGTCGGATAATTGGGTTTCTCTTGACATCGTGGAGTCTCTCTCCAAGACAGGCGAGATTGTCCGCGATGGTGATTTTGCTTGTGTTGAGTTCTATAAGAGGATCGGCTCTGTTCTCTACACCGATGGCGCATGGTGCAGGATCGGCACACTTGCTGGTTCATGCATCATTTTAGGGAAAAAGTGGTTAGGAGAGAGAAGGGCCAATCTTGACTGGGACAAGAGGACTTGCACCTTATGCCCACCATACCTACCCGGTAAGATCACCCTTAGGGACCCCGTATGTCCAGCCACCCAGCCCCAGCGGCCCACTCCACCTTCGGATTCGCGCTTGGAGCCACCTCATCCCGAGCCACCCGTATTTCTAACGGGTACATTATACATAGCCGAGCCGCTTCTTAGTTGGCTCAAGGATGGCTTGGTCCCACTCCCTTACCCGTCTATGGACCCTACCCTACCTTTGGTGTCCGTCAACTCCTACCACACAACTTTTCGGTCTAGTCACCATGTCGATACTTTGGATGATCTTATTATGGGATTAGATTCACAATGGGAGTCGACGCATCTTTTGGCCCGAGGCTTTGACCAACCCGCTAGTCTTAGCTTCACCCATCCGGCCTTAGGATCCATTACCTCTGTGTGCACCGTGGGGTGTGTCACAACGGAGATTCTTCTACTCCTCCCGATGCCGGCCGAGTCCGACTTCATTCTCTTTTGCCCAAGGGAGGAAGTTTATTTTCTTCACATGACCATCGTCCCGTTCACTATGGCGGATGAAGGTGACCATTCACACCTTCAAGAATTTCACGATTGGGACCGTGTCATGGAGGAACCCATCTCCCGGGGTCATACCTTCTTTGACCCTTTTGACCCCTCCACTAGTGAAGCTCCCGAGCTATCACATTCCCTCCACCTCTTCCAAGGAGTTCCCTATTCCACCCATACCCCTCGGTCTATTCGGCAAGCCGTCTCTACATCTAGGGATGATGGCGAGGGTAGTTTTGGATCTCCTAGCCCTTCTTCACCCAAATCCCATCGGTCACCAATGCATGAGTGGTACATCTTAGGGTGTCTAGGAGTCCTCCCTTCCATCAACCATCGTGTACATCTAGTATATGCATGGCACATATTCGGGTGTCCTGGTCCGCCGTCACCCATGTACGGGTCGGACTAACAGTGTGCTTTTCTTTGTGTGATTTGTTTTGAGTGATTTGTTTGCATGGTTTGTGTGTCGTTTGTTTGTCTACATGCGTCTTGTGCAAGCTCGTTGTCGTTCTCTTATGAGTAAGAGGCGAGTGGACTCACTTGATGAGTATGGGACCGGTTCACATCTATACCCGGATCAGTCACCTATAGGGACTCAGCGGTGATTCCTAGTGAGTCTTCGAGCTGTTTCCTTCCTTTGAGAGTGCCCCTTCGGAGTGACCACCTTTAGCCCATAGCAGTTCGCATATCGAGTATATATGGAATGAGCAGGTGACGATCACTTGGAGTGGAGCATACCCGCGCTACGTGGCACGGTGACGGATCCGCCGGAGTACCGGAGCAGCCATACCCCTACTCGACGGGGTCGAGTTCCTCCCACCCGGGGAGAATTGATGGGGCATCAAAGGCGATTTCCATACACGGGTGAAGTGTATTTGTGTGTTATGGCTTGTATAAGATTGTAATTGTGTAATTTCTTTCTTTTGGGCTCCTTGTAAGGCTTATATCAAGCCAATGGGCCATTTGTTATGTCAAGTCCAAGGTTAGATTGCCATTAGTAGAGTCCATTAGAAAGCCTAGTTCATATTGGACCAAATGCCACCCTTATGGACCATATTAGTCATTTAAGGCCCAATTGGGCCACTCCCTCTCATGGACCACCAAGACTTGGAAGGCCCAAGTCTAGACATGAGTTATTGGATTGGGTTGGCTGGCCTTGGACCAGCCTAGGCCCAAGAGAGGCCCATGAAGGGGGCGCCCCCTCTTTTGGCCTTATTAGGCATGGTTGGTGTGTATTAGGTGGTGTTTGAATAGATTTAGTCCAAGGTTGAATGGAGATGGTCAAATTAGATTAAACAAATGTTTTAAGTGTGTTATTCACATTGTATCTCAGCCATTCACTCATCAACCCTTGATCCAAGGGCCTAGAATGGATTAGAAACCTAGCATATAAAACCTTGTATTTTCATGAGAAATTCAATGGAAAAATCAGAAAATTGTTGAGTCTCTTGGAGCTTGGTGCGCCCCTCTCTCCTCCCCCTGCTGTTCTTCCACCTTCAACCCCAGATCTAGAGTGGTTCTACCTCCCTTCATCCCCTCTCAACCTCTGATCATCACCGGTGCCGCCGCCGCCGCCGTTCGTGCCGCCTTCGAGCCGCCACGGGATCAATTTCGGTGTTCTGTCTTGCTGGACAGAGGTGAAGCTCGGAAATTCCTCAAGTCAGCCACGAGTTCAGATCGACTTCAAATTTTGAGGGTTGGTTCCTACCTTATAGCCCCTTCCCCACAAAAAAACTCAGGCTCAAATTCTCCCGTTTCATATTGTTTCCACTTCGTTCATTCCCCAAACTCAGATCAGATCTGTCTCTGTCTACAGTGATAGAACCTTTGAGTTCGTCCCCTTCTACCACCCTTTTAAATTTTTTTAGACCTCCCAATTTAACTGGGAGTTCTGTCCAATTTTCTCTACCTCCAAATTTTTATTAATTTTTTTGAGTCTTTTACCTATTTTTCAAAATTCATGTTCTACCGGAGCTACAGTACTTCCAGCCAGATCCCAGATCCGACCTTCTTCCAGTAAACAAATCATAGAAATTCATAGACACATCCAAACGTGTCCAAACCAACTTTTCCATCTTCCCAACTCAAAATCCTACAACTTTCATGAAGAAGTCGAAGTCTGAATCTAAGGTCTTCCTAGCGGTCAACGGCAGTTATCAGAGATCAGCTCTGCAGATCTAAGTGTTCAGTTACTGTACAACAGGAGGTTGTAAATTCCATAAGTCCAGATCAGCGAAGATCCAGGCCAGATCTCTAGGCCTACATTGAAGTACTTCGAGTCAGCTTTCCAACGGCGCTAATTTCGTGTCAATCCGACATCGGATCTGATCTCAGCGTCCGTTCTCGCCGGACAGCGCGCTGAAAACCAGAAACTGCAGATCCGTGGGAAGTTTTCCCGACGGGCGCCGGCCGGAGCCGCCCGGCCTCCGATCGTCGTTCCAGCGTGCCGCCAGCCCGGGGATCGCTTCCATCAGTGTCCCCCACCACAGCGGTGACCCGGGTCCCACACGGCCCCTCAGGACAGCACGTGGGCCCCACCGTCATTAGTTCGGGCGTTGCCGAATCAACGCGAGAAGCCGCCCGTCAACCCGAATTCGGTCCTCCCGGACCCCATTGTGTAGCCCTTTACCTCCCTGCGTGGAGTGGGCAGCGGCTTGCATTTCTGTAATATTGCGTAATATTGTTCCGGGAGCACGAGTTCGGCCGGGCCCGTCGTCCCCACGCCGAGTGCGTGGAGGTATCGTCTTCGCTCCTACACTTGGCATTTCGCTTATTTCATATATGCTTGTTTATGCCACTGCTAGAGAGCATGTTTTAGGACCTAGCTTGCTATAATTTCATATCACCGCTGCTGCGAGAGAGTGAGCGTTACCGTCCCGTGACCCGATCCGGGCACAAGTGAGAGCCGACCACCCTAGCTCACAGCCGGTTCCTCAACCGCGCACATCCGACGCTTCCCTCGTTAAGGGACGATCGCGAGCTTGTCGTGTCCGTGGTCCCGTCCCCCATCACAGAGTTAATCGATCCGAAGATCACTCGCGCAAGTGTGCGGCCTTCCCGATAGGCGTAGTCTAACGTTCGGACAACACCTTTTGATATACCGATTAATGGTATACAAATGAGACACTTAGACCGACTTAGACTTAGACTCCTAGACCTAAACGACACTTTTTTATGTTTTTGTTAAGCAATGGCTAATGACTACCCTAGACTCAACTGGCGCTCTGATACCAAATTGATGCGGGACGGACACGTGACCTAGGACTCTAGCTCGCGATCACCCCTAAGCGAGGGAAGAGGTGGACCGTGCGCGGTTGAGAAACCGGTAGTGAGTCTCGGGTATCGGCCTTTCCGCGTTAACTCGGGTCGAGTCACGGGACGGTACACTCAGTCTCGCTCTCGCAATGGTGATAAAACGATAACAAGCTAGATAATCTATCACTCATGCAGCGGCATATACAAAAATATACGAGTAAAGCAAAGCCTACGAAGAGGGTAGCAAGTGTACCTCCACGCTCCGGGCGTGGGGAAGATGTTCCCAGCCAAGTACGGTAACTCCTGGTAACAACGGTAAAAGTTAATTACAACAGTGAAATTTTATTGCCCACTCTATGCCGGGAGGTAAAGGGCTACAAGTGGGGCCCGGGAGGATCGACCCTGGGTTAACGGGCAGCAATCTGGTGGTGCGTACGGCACGAACTCGGCCTGCTGCTCTGACTCGGCACTATTCCAACTCGGTGCTGCGCCAACTCGATTACTGACTCATTGGACAGCAAGCAACGGTTTCCAAAGGAAAGTCACCTTCCTGAGATCTTCCGGAGGCGTCGCTTGGCTGGGACGATGGCAGGACGTCCCTGAACAACTTCCTAAAGTCGCGGCTCCTGAAGTTGATTTTTGATATTTATTTCTGAATTTCTCCTGGGCTGTAATTTCGGACCTGCACAGGGAACAGATCTGCAGGTCTCGGCGACACGAATTACGACGCTCAGATCCGGAGGCTGATCGAGGCGTGGCTGGTACCGTTGGAAAGAGCACTCATAAATATACAACATATAATTTTGACAGCTCCCTCCACCGAACGGATTGAAAATGAATATGACTGTAACACTATTTTTGTTTCTGACTTGGACTGACAGACACAGAAGATAGCAAGGGATCTGCCTGAAACTGACCTTTGACCGAGGGCTAAATGATTTGTCTAGACTCCACGAAAATTATGGTGGAAGGGGATATATGTGTGGAACACTGAGTACTATTTTGGGATTTTCTGAAAATTTGTAAGGGGGTGGGGAAAATGCAACAAGGTGACTCTGTCCCGTAGATCTACAAAAGGGAAGATTACTAAGATGACAAACAAAAATATGGGAAAAATATCAAATGACTTCCAAATGACACGAAATTTGAACTGGAGGTTAAGGGAGACAGATAGAACAAGCCCTCAAAGTTTGGGCTTGATCAGACAACAAGAACTAAAGATAAAATTTCAGAGATGAGGTTCTATCCTGATTTGGACAGAACTCCGGCGATGGCAGTGGCGGCGCGATGGCGGCACGAACGGAAGGCGGCGGCTGGAAGTCGCATCCAGCAGAGGTTGGAGATCTTGGAGTCACACCAAGATGAGGACTTCACACCCTAGAATGGGCAGCAATCACTGCTGCAAGGGGGAGAGGGGAGAGGAGAGAAACAAGGGGTGCCATTGGACTTGCTCTTGGCAAAAATGCTTAATTCTTCATTATTATCTCTAATGACACTATACATAGGCTTATATAGAGAATGGCAAGGGGTGGGGGGATGAGAATTTCGTGGGAGAGAGGGGATTTTCTTCCCCATGTGGTCAAATGACCAAATTAAATAAAAAATACAATATGGGATAAACTATATTATAAGGGGGAAGTATCTTGGACTTTGCTTGGTCCAATTTTGAATTTTCTTCCACCTTGTCCCCTTGAATGGTCAAGCATCTAGAAGCCCACCTTGGACCTTTGACCAGCCCATCATGGGACCCTAAGGCTTAGGTGGATCGATAGGGAAGGATATGGGGGCCCCTTGCTGGTCCTACTGGACTTTTACACAAAAACCCAAACAATCCTAATGAATGACAAATTGGCTTATAAAGCCTTACAATTGCGTATATTTTTTCCCAAGCATATAAATGCAAATAAAAGGACTCAAATTCAAAATAAAAAGTAAGTGGTCTTGCTCTGATGTCCCCATCAGGCGCCGTCGTAGCTCTCCCCCCCACTCCGGTTGCTCTTCCCTCTCCCTTGTTCAAAACACCACCGACGGCCTCTTCTTCTTTCTCCTCTCCCTCTTCTCTTTCTTTACCTCCGGGATCTCCCTTCTCTTACACTCACGCACACACACCGCCGGTCGCCTTCTCTTTTCCCTCTCCCATGAAGCACCGTAGCCACCGTGGCCAACCTTTCTCCTCCTCTACCCACTGCGTCGGTCTCTCTTATCCTCTCTCCCTGTACGCACACACTGTCGGTCTCCACCTGCATCCCCCATCCACTCGCCGCTGTTGCTACCTCTGCTCCCCTCACCACCTCTCACAATCACCCACACACAGACCACAAGACCCCCCACTGGCGTCACCTCTTCCCGCTCTCACCTACTCTCTCTATCTCCCCACACAACGCACGCGCACACCGTTTCCATGCACGTAGCGAACCCCCTCTCTCTGCCCCCCTCCCGCGATCTCTCTCACCTTCTCTCTCTAAGACCACTCCCCCGTGATCTCTCTTCCTCTCTCTCTTTATCTCTCTCTCTCTCTCTCTCTCGTTATCTCTCTTTCTCTCTCCTCTCGCCCTCTCTATTTCTCTCACCCCTCCGTCTCCTCTCTCTCACTTCTCACACAAGCACACATAGTTTTAAATCTTTATTTTTATTTTTTTATCTTATGTGATTTAAATCTCACCTTCCTCTCCTTCTCTCTCTCTACATCTCTCTACTTTCTCTCTCTATTCCCCTTCTCTAACCCCTCCAAAGTCGACGCAAGATAGGCGTCCTCGGCTCCGGGTTGAGCAGAAGTCAAAGGCTCAAGGAGATGGTCACCCTGACACCACAGCCACGATATCTCTTGCCTCTAATCCTCCTTGGTGTTTTTTAGGATGTATTTTTATTTGAAATTGTAATTTTGATTTTCACACTTCATATTGTAAACATTGTCTTTTTTTTAATTAGTGAAAAATCTTGTCTATTTATTTTCTCTCTCTAGATCTCTCTCTCTCTCTCCCTTTTCTTCTTCTATCCCCCCTCACGTCTTTCTCTCTCTACAACCCTCCAAATTTCTTTAGATAGATTTATTTAATGTCATTTCTAAGTTGCGCATAATCATCTAGACTCGCGTTCCGCCTAGAACATAAGTCTTCAATTCGTAAAAACTAAACCACTCCGTGGATTCAACTCGGACTCGCCGTAGTACTACGCTATTTATTTTTATTGCGTGTTGAATAAATAATTTTAGATTGACGACCATTGTGTTTAACGATGCACATTTCGGTACGATCCATTTTTGGCGCCATTACCGGGGAAGTTTATGATTTTTTGAATTGACTATCTTGTGTTCTTGTATATTAATTAGGCACTAACAATTTTTCTTTTGTCTCCTTTCCGAGAAAAAAAACATTTTCTACCAATAGATTAAGCCTTCTCTTCCCTATTCCCTTTCTTTTTGTGTCTTTTTTTCTTAAGAACGAGGGACCGCACTCCAAGTAAGTATCTTAAATTCCCCTCGTTTCATTTGATTCTATTTCATTAGTTTTATATTTTTATTAGTTAGATAGGTTCACAATATATATATATATATATATTTAAACAAAAATATTTGAACTCAAATAAAAGACGTCATTCCAAGATTAGAAACCACACATCATGTGTAGGTCATGCATCATATAGGTTATATTAATCTTGTTCCGTATTTTTGTTTTAGAAAATAATTGTACATGCATTTACATTTTAAACCCCTTGTTTAAAATTATTTGTTGCATACATTATTCTAAAACATTCTAAGGGCACTACCCCTAAATAAGATAAGATGGGGATTTCATCACCCTTCCTTAGCCCACAAATCACATTTCCCTTTCATCTGTGCATGTCTTAAGCCTTAAATAAAATTTAGTAGACATTGGCCCTAGGTTCACACTGTGGTTCTTGTGCTATTTGGATTTACCCTCTTGTGAAAATCGGTGCCTAAGGTAAAACGGTCGAACAACAAACGCCTTAAGCGAGCTAGTGGTTGCTTAATTAGGTCCCTATGGAAGTAGGGGGAGCCTCTCACTACCCCGCCCCTTGCCTGGCCGGTGAAAATATTGAAGGTGAACTTAAGTTGTACTTTAGTCATTTTGTGAAAGTTCATTTGTAGGTCTAAGTCTCATTTAGGTCATTAGGTAATTTGTGTGTTAACTTATTTGTGTTTACATAAAAATAAACAAACAAAATAAAGCAAAAAAAATCCTCATCTTCTCTCTCTTCGTCTTAGTTATTGTTAGCCAAAAAATCAAAATAAAAAAATAAAAAAATAAAAAAATATTGGGGGAGTCTAATCTTTAAAAAATGAGAGAGATATGGAAGGTTTCTAGTAAAAAGAAAAAAAAGAAAGAAAAAACTCAATCTAAAATAAAAAAGAAATAATAAAATACATAAAATAAAATAACATAAATTAAAATATTTCTTTTTTATTTTAGATTAAGTTTTTTTTCTTATTTCTTTTACTAGAAACCTACCATATCTCTCTCTCTCTCTCTCTCTCCTCATCTTCTCTCTCTTCATCTTAGTTATTGTTAGCCAAAAAAATTAAAATAAAAAAATAAAAAAATATGTTGGGTTTCTAATCTTAAAAGAGAGAGAGAGAGAGAGAGAGAGAGAGAGAGAGATATGGTAGGTTTCTAGTAAAAGAAATAAGAAAAAAAACTTAATCTAAAATAAAAAAGAAATAAAAAATCAAAAAATAATAAAATACATAAAATAAAATAACATAAAACAAAAAAGGGATCAATAAAGGAAAATAAAATTTAAAAATTAAAATAAAATAAAAAAAATTTGAAATTGACTGAAAATTTTAAAAAATGAAAAAAATTTCTAGCATCTAATCTATTTTAATCAATGGCCATCCATCTTGGAGGGAAACCCACGCCTATGAAGGAACACTTTATGCCTTCTCCTTATAAAATCTCAACCTATATTGAACTACCTGACATCCTTGTGGATCATTATGAGATTAGCACTAATATCATCCAGATGCTCCCATCTTTTTATGGGAATCCTAATGAAAATCCTTATAGGCATCTAGATGATTTTCTAAAAATTTACTCCCAGATCAAAATCTGAAATTTTAGTGATGACGTCCTTAAGTTGATCTTATTTCCATTCTCATTAAAAGAAAAAGCAAAATGTTGGTTAAGGAGTTTTGGAAAGATCATTAGGACTTGGGAGGTTATGCAGTTAGAATTTTTGAAAAAATTTTACCCCACAGTCTGGACCAACATTATGAGAAGGGCGATTATGGGATTTACTCAGCTTCTGGGTGTGCAAACTCATGAATCTTAAGAAAGATTGAAGGATTTGTTACGTCAATGTCCACAACATGAGTTGCCCAAATGGTAAGTTATATATTCATTTTATGAGGGGTTGTATAATTATGATAGACAAATGGTAGACACATGTTGTGGAGGGGCATTCATGAATAAGGGTGAAGATGAGGCTTATGATCTGTTTGAAATTTTGAGTGAAAATTTGATGAATCATGCCTCAATCTCATCTCATAAATAATCTGTAGGGCCTTTCAGACAGGCTAAAAATCCAATCCAAACTTCTAAGGAAGCCTGTGATTTCTGTGCTAGTCTCACTCACCATGTGAGTGAATGTCCTACGATAGCCCGACTCCCACCAGTGATCCAAGCATAAGTCCAAAATGCCCTAGGATTCTCTCAGCTCAAGTGTGATACACTTTCAGATGATTATAATCTTGGCTAGAGCAATCACCCAAATTTCCCTTAAATGGAACAAACAATCCAAGCCCATTTGTCTAAACTTTCACCCCAAGATGCTCATGAGCGGCCTATGTGTAATCAACTTCAGCCCGATTCATCTCACCCTAACTTCGAAAGCAACATCGATACTAGGGGTGATTCATCAGGCCACTACCCCAAACCTTAAATCGTGTACCATGACCCTCCTTCGATATTACAGCAACCCCCTCAACACGTGAATGATGATGATGATTTGATGCCTGTCATTTTGGCTCAAGATATCAATGTTGGGAGTGAGGGGAAGTGCACCGGCAATACCATGATGAAGGAAGGGAAGGAATTAGGGGGTGGATTAAAGGATAACGATGATCATGTTGATATCATCACCTCATTCTATGAATGTTTTGAGGTCGAGAATATCACTGTTAAGAATAGTGGCCCAAACAACTCAATTGAGGATATACATGAAGAGGAGGATTACTTTGTAATTAACAATCTTGTTGATTTAATGAAAATAAATTCTGAATATCCTCATCCCCTTTAAGAGCATGATGATGGGGCCTTGTTGGAAAAGTTTACATTTCATCTACCTACCCTATTATTGGAAAATTTGATTGATAATCTTCAATTGAGTGATGAGTGTGATGAAGGGGTCTTATTAGAGAATTTCACATTCAATCCGACCCTATGCCCTGTCCCATGAAGTTTGAATCATTAGATGAATTAGATCTTGGGCTCATGCTTCCTTCCAATTTGATTCCCCTGAAAGTTAAGCCTCTCCAATATGACATTCTAAGACCTGAGGGAGATGTGCCAATAATATTCACCTTTGATTTGACTTCCCCTCAGGAAGACCAATTGATTAATGCTCTTAATGCTCATGAGACTTTTATTGAGGGGGATGTGGCTAATAATGTCAATCTTATTCATAAGGCACAATTGCCTGACCAAATTACCGTGGAGGAAGTCGTCACTAAAGGGGTAGTCAGGTGGGAAGATACAGGACAAGGGGACTAGTGGGTAGATTCTGGGCTAAGGTTCGACCCTGATCTTGAAAGGTTAATGGTCATTGATCATTACAAGCTCCCTAAAGAAGAGAATTGGCTGACACACATAGTTAAAGTTAAAATCTATAATGTGCGAGACCAGTATATTTCTAGCCCTAATGCATATATGCTTACTCTTGTCCTCCAATGGCATAAAGGCTGGAATTTAAGGGAGGATGAGATCTTATGGTGGCTAATCATGAAATCAACATGTTGGTTATTGAGCCATATTGCGTCTGCCTGAAGACGTTAAACTTAGCGCTTCTTGGGAGGTAACCCAAAGTTTTCAGAAGTGTTGTGACAATAAATGGCTTGTTGGGAGGCAACCCAACGTTTCATCTTTAATGTTTCACTAAGTCATTTTTATTTCGTGCTTGTAGGAGTCAGTTATAGCACCAGGAGGATGTCTAGAGAAAATCACGGCTGCCCACCCCCCAGGTTGTACCTTTCCTGCCCAAGCATTCATGTCACATTACTCTATTTTCATATTATTCATATCATCAAAGACAATGTTATTCAAGTTGGGGGATAAGGGTAATTAATGTGAAAATCTTATACAACATATGCCACATTTTGTTTTAAAAAAAAGGGCCCCACTACGTTTTCATGATTCATGCTTTCATGAAAGAGACTTTGGAATGAAAAAGACTATGGAGAAGGATGATGGAATATTTTTAAGATCTAGCCATGGAACTGACTTAGAAGCTCCTTAAAGTCTATTAGCACTTAAAAAAATAAAAAACTCACTTGCACACTAATGAAACAGGTAGGACAAGCCTTCTGTTATTTTGATATGGTGTCTGATACTTTGCATCTACTAGTGAAGTGACATTTTTGAAGCGCTATCTACCCAGTTACCTATCAAATATGTGCAAAACATATTGTGAAAAAAAATCATGGAAAATGCCCTGGATCTTAGTAACCGGGTGATACGGGACGGGATGCGACTCGACGCCAATTTGGACTCGAGCCTGAGACTCTAGGCGAGCTCGCGACTCGTCCCTAGCGAGGGAAGCGTGCGGATGTGCGCGGTTGAGAAACCGACAATGAGTCAAGGGTGGTCTGCTCACTCTCGTGCTCGGATTGAGGCACGAGACGGGTCTCGCTCTCTCTTACAATGGTGATAAAATTATAACGAGCTAATTATCCTATCACTTGCAACGGCATACGAATATATACAAAGTAAGTAAAATGCTGAGAGAGTGAAGCGGAAATGATACCTCCACGCTCCGGGCGTGGGGAAGACGACCCCGGCTAAGACTTGTACTCCCGGTAGAGTAATTAAACAATAGTTACAGTAGTGTTTTTTATGCCCACTCCACGCAGGGAGGTAAAGGGCTACAGTGGGACTCGGGAGTAGCGAACTCGGGTTGACGGGCAGCAAGCCGGAAGGGTTTTCGGACCGGAGATGGGCTGCTGGTCTGGTTCGGTTCTGCTGGGCCCACGGGACAGCAGGCGGGTCCAACTACTGGGACAGCGGGTCCTAGCATCTCCTTACTGCGGCGGCTGGCTGGGATGCTACTGGGGGGTTGTTGGTCGATCTCGGGAGCGGCGGTCGTTGGTTCGGAGCTGGGGATTTATGGGAGAATTAACCTTGGACTGCTCTTGCTGGCCTGTTCACGGAACAAGTTTGCGCGCCTCCACAAAAACGATCACCACGCTCAGATCCGGTTTCGGATCGAGGTGAGATTGGTGCCGTTGGAAAGTAGACTCAAAGATCTACAACATACTAGATTTTTACATCCATCCAACGGTCTGATTTAAAATACAAAACTCTGTGCTCCATAAACTTTTCTGGCTCGGAATCCAGATCACACAGGATAGAATGAGATATGTCTAAAAATGAACTTTGACCAAAATGAAAATGGTGGATATAGACTCTGGGAATTTTATGGGTGGAAGGGGGGAATGTGAGGATGACACAAAAATATTTTGGGATTTTTATGACGTGATTTGGGCGAGGAGAAAAATAAAAGAACAGGGTGCTATCCTGCAGATCTGCAAACTAGTAGATTGCTAGGGGTGGAAAGATTTGACTGGGAAGGGGGTAAACGGGGGCTGATTGGCCTTAAAATTTAACTAGATATGGGGGACGACAGGGGGAACTAACCCTCAAAAGCTCAGCTCCATCTGATGGTCGGATCTTCGATACCAACCTTTTTACTGAGCTTCTATCCAGGAATCCCAAAATTCAGGATATCAGGATGAAGATGAGGTTGTGGCGGCTCGACGGCGGCACGAACGGAGGCGGCAACGGCGGTGGCTGAGCTTCACACCCAGGGGAGGAGATAGATCTTAGAATCCACCAAGATTATGACTTTGCACCATAGAAATCACAGCAATCCAGCTGCAAGGGGGAGAGAGGAGAGATGGGCGCCCATGGCTCCTTGGAGAAAATCCAATTTTTCTTACATTAATTCTATGGAAAATAAGAAATGCAATGCTTTTATATGAAATGGAAACCCCAGACAAATGACCACTACTACCCTTAGATATAGGGTTAGGGAGGGGTACCATGGGGTTGTCAAATTCTATTTTCTCCTCCCATGGTCAAAGAAAATAAAAAAATTACATATGAAGATAAAGAAGGGGGCGCCCCCTTTAAAGTAGTAAAAATGGAATTTTCTTCTTTTGGTCCAAATCCAACTTGGACCATGAACCAGTCCCTAGGGGCCCTAGCACCTAGGTGGCCCAATGGGAGAGAGGGTGGGGGGGCCCGCTGGACCTACGTGGCCTTATTACAAAGAAACCCAAATAAAACCCAAAACAAGCACACATTACACACCAAATACATTAACACAAATACACACTCCACACATTTAATGGCCTAGCTCCGATGCCCCATCACCGGGCCTGCTTCTCCTAAGGTAAGAGTTGAGGTTCGCGTCAAACGGTGAAGGGATGTGCAGCACCATGGGTTTAAAAAAAAGGAAAAAAGATGATGCAAAAATAAGGCAGTATAAAGCGACTGTACTGAATACTCTGATCTAAGAGGTGTAGAGTTAAAAGACACCTGGCTAGAATGGAAATATGGAGGATGCAATTGTCTAAAGTGTGGATTTAGATTTCACGAGCGCAAATACTATGAGACTTTGAGAGTTTTCTAAGAAAGTTGAGCATCATGTTCTAATTCTTTGCCTAGTTGCTTTAATAATTCCAAAGTCCTAATCCTTAGTCTATTCTGTGAAGGAGGATCTTGTCTGAGGCATGAAACTTTAAAACTCTATCAGACCATTGGTCTGAGGATGACCCACTGAGGTGTAATGGTTCCATATCCCTAGTTTCAAGCATTTTTCTCAGAAGAAAGTGTTGTCAAATTGGCCATCGTTGTCTATTGTCAGGTTGTGTGGGATCGCAAACTGGCAAATGACGTTGTGTAAGATGAACTTCCAAGATGTCTCACCTGTGATCTTGGTAAGTGGCTCTGCCTCAACTCACTTGGTGAAGTAGTCGATGGCGATGCTTAGAAACTTCTTCTGCCCTTGAACTTCTAGGAAGGGACCAAGGATGTCCACTCCCTGTCAGGCGAAAGGGCGAGGCTCCTAAGGTTGTGGAGCTGTGTTGTAGGCTGGTGATGAAGGTGCCCGTAGTTTTGGCACTGGCCACAACTCCATACGTACTTCAGGCAATCCTACTACAGGGTAGGCCACTAGTATCCTTGCCTAAGTAGGCTTCTGGCAAGTGCTCGTCCCCTGACGTGGTTGTTGCAGAATCCTTTGTGGACTTCGTGGGACTTGCTCAGCTTCCGTGGGGAATAAGCACTTGAGGAGAGGTAAGGACAACGAATGCCTGAAGAGGCGTCCATCAACAAGAGTGAAGTGCGTGGAGTGGATTCCCCGACAATGCTAACGGATCTCCTCGTCCTAGCTCAGAAACACACCCGCTATGAGGAGAACAATGCTGTGTTAGGCCGAGTAGCTGAAGCCGGTCAGTCTGACTGTAAATGTCCTACCGATTCCCCCCTAGGGGAAAGAAGCAAGCGCGAGCACCGAGACCCGGAGTGTCACCACCAGAATGGGCCAAATGAGAAAGGCCTTTATAGGCACTACACACTATTGTCAGCCCCACCCGAGCAGATCCTGGTGCGGACACCCGAGCAGCTGATCGGCACGATACGCCGAGCCACCGGTACCACACGCGGAGCACGACACGAGCCACCTCAGCGTCCATCTGGCTCGGAGACAGCCTGGAGACTCCGCCTTGAGCCTCCCCATTTATTATATTTAGTTAGACTTTATGTGTGTTTAATTTGTGTTTATTTCGTTGCATTCGGTTTGCCATTTTGATTGTAATAGGGGCTTAGGTGCAATTCGGACCCCGTGGGCCCCACGGGCCCCCCAGGCCCCACCCCATTGGGCCACCTCAGCCTAGGGTCCCACGTGGGGTCAGTCAACATGCCACATGGGGCATCTAGAAGTTTGAATGGTCAATTGTCCACATGGGGGACAAGGGACCAAAATAGTCAACATTTCCAACCAACACCCACCTACCATGTCAAGCTTGTTCCCCCCTAGTCAATAGGCTGTCCCCCCCTTATTTTTTTAATTGTATTTTTGTGGAATGGTCACAAGCCATCCCAACCCTCCATCTCACACCCCTAGATCCAACGGTGGAGGATGGATTAGATGGGTGACCTATATATGCTTGTATTTTCCCATTTTGATGAATTAATGCCATTTGAATCAAACTTAATGTTGGAGCAAGGCCTAGGCCGCCCCCTTCCTCTCTCCCTCTCCCCCTTGCAGCTGTGAAGGCTGCCTCTTGGTGGTGTGACTCCACCCTATCAGTTCCGGTCGCCGCCGCCGCCGCCACGAGCCGCCATCGCCACCGCCGGAGTTCTGTCCGCGCAGTACCACAGCCACTTCCACGAAATTCCAGTCTCAGCCACGGCCTCAGATCGAGCTGGAACTTTTACTGGATGTCCCAGAGGTGTCCAGCACGTCCTCAGAATTTTGGTTGGTCATAAAGATCTCATTTGGTATTTTTTTATTTTCATCCAATCTCAGTTTCCAGATCTGTCTCCTGTCTGTTTTCATTTCCACCCGCCCGGAGTTTTAAGTCTTAGGTCCTTTTTTTGATTTTCTTTGGTTCGCCCCATTTAACTGGGTGTTCCTTGCATCCATCCCTTCATCCACCATTTTTTTTAATTTTTAGTTCGTCCATTTAATATTTTCTAAAATTCGTTCTCAGTCCTAGCTACAGTTCTGTTCCCTAGTTCCCAGATCCGACCACCAGACACTCCAAAAATCCTATCAAATCACCACCACCTCCAAATCCAATTCTAAAAATTGTCCTAGCTTCGTGGTTTGATTATCTACAATGTTGAAGAAGAGCTCGAAGTCTGATTCCTACGGCAAGTAGGCGGTCAATGGTGGTTCTCAGACAAGTACCCTGTAAATCTGATGTCTCGGTTACTGTACAACAGGGATTTGTAAATTCCTTAAAGTCTAGATCCGGCTAGATCCATCAGATCTCTTTGAGTCTAGATTGAAGCATTTGAAGAGAGCTTTCCAACGATAGCTCATGCGTCCCGATCCGACGTCGGGATCGACCGCAGCGGCTGTTTTCGCCGGAGCGCGCGCAGGGAAAACAGAACTGAAATCCGTGGGCAGCCATTCCACAACTTGAAGATCGGACCCGACCGGCCACCAATCGGTGTCTCCGGCCGACCGCCGTCCGTGGAGGCGCACCACCAGGGGTCTCCATCATAGTGGGACCCACCTCCGCAGATCCGGAGGACAGCGCCATCCGTGGGCCCCACGGGCCCGCAGAACCCGCCGTTCGGGAAGCACGAAAACGCGGAGTTCGGCGCGTCGAGTCGACATCAAGATGCTGCCTGTCAACCTGATTTGCGTGATCCCCGGGGCCCACATGTGACCTTTTACCTCCCTGCGTGGAGTGGGTCGAAACCTTTTGTACCGCTGTGAATTATGTTAACCGGGGGTCCGTAAGTCAGCCGGGGTGTCTTCGCCACGCCGGGTGCGTGGAGGTAAAGGTCTTAACTTCTTGGCGTTACATTGCTTAGCTAGTATACGGTCTTAGGCCGCTGCCGAGAGTGTAGGTTCCTAGCCCGTGTGTCCATGTCACCGCTGTGAGCGTGAGAGTGACCCGTCCCGCGACTCGATCCGAGTCCGGAAGTGAGTCTGACTACCTTGAACTCTGCCGGTTCCTTAACCGCGCACGATCCACGCTTTCCCTCGCATGGGACGCCGAGTGAGCTTGTACTTCTGTTAGCGACGTTTGCCACTAGGAGCTCGTAGTGTCGGGCTTAGCGTCTCCCTGGTGTGTATTGCTGGTCGCGTCTTTATTTAGAGTCCGAGGGTGGCACTGTATAGTGTCATCTCCCATGTCCGTCCCGCATCAGTTTGGTATCAGAGCGAGTTGAGTCTAGGGTAGTCTTGCATAGTCTTGCATGCATCATGGTCTAACTCAAGTCTAGGACCATCATTATTTTCAAAACAAAAAAAAATAGTGTTTTAAAATTGCATTTCATCCCGATAGTTCGGTATCTTAAAAGGTGTTGTCCGAATGGTAGGCTACGCCTATCGGGAAGGCCGCACACTTGCGGGAGTGATCTTCGGATCGGTTAACTCCGCCTCGTACCGAATATTGGTTTAGGTCTAAGTGCATTGTCTAGTGTGTGTTTGCATTAGTCGGTTTGTCTTGTCTCTTGTCATCATGCCCATCTTGTAGTTCTGAGTTTCTCATGGAGTCCCAATCACTCGGGCAATATGGCCGTTGGTCTACCCATGGGCTTGGCAACCATCCTCTCCCCTTCCGTAGGCCCGAAGCCTCAGATTTTTATGGCTCTAATGACCCGGGCGACTACCTCAATTGGGAGGCCACCATGGACAAATATTTTGAATGTTACACCATGTCCGATGCCATGCAAGTTAGTTTTGCCCGAGAGAGGCTTGTCCACAAAGCCGCCTGGAAATGGGAGAGCATTCAGCGCATGAGAGAGGTTAGGAGGCAAAGGCCCATCGAGTCGTGGCATGAGATGAAGGACGAACTTAGGAAGGTCTACCTACCCGGTCCGGTCACCTCCAACCGACCCCACCCAATCACATCCACCCAAGGGGGCCATAATCGGAGGCAACGCGCCGCGCATGTAGAAGAGCCTAGGTCCACGACTAAGCCGAGTTCATATGGGAGAGTCCACCACATTACTCCTACTCCACACCCCACCATTGCCGAACTCTTCCAAATCATTTTGGATAAAGTGGATAGGAAGTGTGATTATATTGAATCCCTGCTTCCCCCTTGCCTACCTCCTAGCCGAGATAGAACCAAGCATGAGCCTAAGGAGGTAGCCGCCGGTAGTCCCAACCCAGTGCCATCTATGGCTCCATCCCAAGGTCCTCTCCCCATCGTAGTGGATCCTATTTCCCCACCCACGAGAGCTCCATTGCCTACACCCCATGTCCGTCAGGAGGATAAGGGTAAGGGTCTGCTTATCAAGGAGCGAAGAGGATCACGACAGCAGTGTTATCGCTGCCAAGGGTTTGGCCACTTTGCCAGACAGTGTCCCACTCGGACATCTCTAGCCCTAGGGGACAAAAGGGTTGGAGAAGCCTCACTCTCCGATATTTATTTGGAGCCTTCTCAGCCAGAGCTACCCGTGTTTCTAACGGGAAAGCTACTCATAGCCGAGCCACTCTTTAGCTGGCTTAGGATAGGTTTGGTCCCATCTCCCCTCCCATCTATGGACCCTATCCTACCTCTGGTGCCAATCCATTCATTTCACACAACTTTCCGGTCTAGTCACTATGTGGATACATTAGATGACCTTCTCAAAGGGTTAGACCGGCAATTAACTTTTATGCACTTGTTGGCTCCAGGCTTTGACCAACCTATAGGTCGTAACTTCACACATCCATCCTTAGGGTCTATCACATCCGTGTACACCGTGGGTCATGTTACCACGGAGGTTCTTCTACTCCTCCCTATGCCGGCCGAGCCCGACTTCATTCCCATTTTCCCAAGGGAGGAATCTTACTTTCTACCTATGACTGTCGTCCCACCTCTCACAATGAATGAAGGTGATCATTTACACCTCCAAGATTTCCAAATGTGGGACATCGATTTGTGGAATCCTAGTCCGAGGGGTCATACCTTCTTTGATCCCTTCGACCCATTCTTTTGTGGACCCCGTGACCCACCATATTTACTTCACCCCTTTGAGAGAGTCCACCATCATACCCCCACCGTCTCATCTCCCTTCATGGATGAAGGAGATCAACAACACCGTCTAGACTTCCACACCTGGGATCTTGAGATTAGGGAATCCATATCAAGGGGTCACACATTCTTTGATCCCTTCGATCCCTTTCTTCATGGGCCCCTTGGCCCACAATCTCTATTCCACTTCTTTAGGGGAGGTCACCATTATACCCCTCTCCCATGGGCCGGGCCATCGGCACCCACCGAGTCCGTTCACGGGCAAGAGACACCCGACCCTCCTATCCCACCCAAACCTCCCAAATCCAAAGGACCGTCTTATGGTTGTACCGACATTCGGTCACACTTAGGGTATGCATGGCACACATTCGGATGTCCTGGACCACCTTACATATGGTTGGGTCGGACTAACTGTAGGGTTGTTTAGGGTCGTGTGTGCATCTGTGTGTTTTTTTCTTTTTTTTAGGCATGTTAGGAGTCTACATGACGACGTCCGTCGTCACAGTAAGGCCAGCAATGCACGGTACAAGGAGTTAGCCGGTGCCCATAGACACCACCGAGAGTTCCAAGAGGGTGAATATGTCATGATCAGGGTAAGACCTGAACGGTTTCACTCTGGAACCGTTAAGAAGTTGCAAGCTCGCAGAGTCGGTCCCTTTAGAGTGTTGAAACGCGTTGCATCCAATGCGTATGTTGTGGACCTGCCCGAGGAATATGGTATAAGCTCTACCTTCAATGTATCGGATCTTGTTGCATATAGGGACCCAGCGGTGATCCCTAGTGAGCCTTTTGAGCCATCTCCTCCCCTTGAGAGTGATCCCACACCTGAGTGTCCACTTCCACCTCCAGCCCCTTTTTCACGGCAGCGTGAGCATATAGATCGTATATTGGACGAGCAAGTGACAGTTACCAGGAGTGGATCTTACCCGCGCTATCTAGTGCGATGGAGAGGACGGCCTGCTACTGAGGACACATGGATCACACATGGCGAGTTGCAGCGGATTGATCCAGACCTTTTGGAGCGATACAGGAGCGATGCAGACCCTTACTCGACAGGGTCGAGTTTCTCCCACCCGGGGAGAATTGGTGCGGACACCCGAGCAGCTGATCGGCACGATACGCCGAGCCACCGGTACCACACGCGGAGCACGACACGAGCCACCTCAGCGTCCATCTGGCTCGGAGACAGCCTGGAGACTCCGCCTTGAGCCTCCCCATTTATTATATTTAGTTAGACTTTATGTGTGTTTAATTTGTGTTTATTTCGTTGCATTCGGTTTGCCATTTTGATTGTAATAGGGGCTTAGGTGCAATTCGGACCCCGTGGGCCCCACGGGCCCCCCAGGCCCCACCCCATTGGGCCACCTCAGCCTAGGGTCCCACGTGGGGTCAGTCAACATGCCACATGGGGCATCTAGAAGTTTGAATGGTCAATTGTCCACATGGGGGACAAGGGACCAAAATAGTCAACATTTCCAACCAACACCCACCTACCATGTCAAGCTTGTTCCCCCCTAGTCAATAGGCTGTCCCCCCCTTATTTTTTTAATTGTATTTTTGTGGAATGGTCACAAGCCATCCCAACCCTCCATCTCACACCCCTAGATCCAACGGTGGAGGATGGATTAGATGGGTGACCTATATATGCTTGTATTTTCCCATTTTGATGAATTAATGCCATTTGAATCAAACTTAATGTTGGAGCAAGGCCTAGGCCGCCCCCTTCCTCTCTCCCTCTCCCCCTTGCAGCTGTGAAGGCTGCCTCTTGGTGGTGTGACTCCACCCTATCAGTTCCGGTCGCCGCCGCCGCCGCCACGAGCCGCCATCGCCACCGCCGGAGTTCTGTCCGCGCAGTACCACAGCCACTTCCACGAAATTCCAGTCTCAGCCACGGCCTCAGATCGAGCTGGAACTTTTACTGGATGTCCCAGAGGTGTCCAGCACGTCCTCAGAATTTTGGTTGGTCATAAAGATCTCATTTGGTATTTTTTTATTTTCATCCAATCTCAGTTTCCAGATCTGTCTCCTGTCTGTTTCATTTCCACCCGCCCGGAGTTTTAAGTCTTAGGTCCTTTTTTTGATTTTCTTTGGTTCGCCCCATTTAACTGGGTGTTCCTTGCATCCATCCCTTCATCCACCATTTTTTTTAATTTTTAGTTCGTCCATTTAATATTTTCTAAAATTCGTTCTCAGTCCTAGCTACAGTTCTGTTCCCTAGTTCCCAGATCCGACCACCAGACACTCCAAAAATCCTATCAAATCACCACCACCTCCAAATCCAATTCTAAAAATTGTCCTAGCTTCGTGGTTTGATTATCTACAATGTTGAAGAAGAGCTCGAAGTCTGATTCCTATGGCAAGTAGGCGGTCAATGGTGGTTCTCAGACAAGTACCCTGTAAATCTGATGTCTCAGTTACTGTACAACAGGGATTTGTAAATTCCTTAAAGTCTAGATCCGGCTAGATCCATCAGATCTCTTTGAGTCTAGATTGAAGCATTTGAAGAGAGCTTTCCAACGATAGCTCATGCGTCCCGATCCGACGTCGGGATCGACCGCAGCGGCTGTTTTCGCCGGAGCGCGCGCAGGGAAAACAGAACTGAAATCCGTGGGCAGCCATTCCACAACTTGAAGATCGGACCCGACCGGCCACCAATCGGTGTCTCCGGCCGACCGCCGTCCGTGGAGGCGCACCACCAGGGGTCTCCATCATAGTGGGACCCACCTCCGCAGATCCGGAGGACAGCGCCATCCGTGGGCCCCACGGGCCCGCAGAACCCGCCGTTCGGGAAGCACGAAAACGCGGAGTTCGGCGCGTCGAGTCGACATCAAGATGCTGCCTGTCAACCTGATTTGCGTGATCCCCGGGGCCCACATGTGACCTTTTACCTCCCTGCGTGGAGTGGGTCGAAACCTTTTGTACCGCTGTGAATTATGTTAACCGGGGGTCCGTAAGTCAGCCGGGGTTGTCTTCGCCACGCCGGGTGCGTGGAGGTAAAGGTCTTAACTTCTTGGCGTTACATTGCTTAGCTAGTATACGGTCTTAGGCCGCTGCCGAGAGTGTAGGTTCCTAGCCCGTGTGTCCATGTCACCGCTGTGAGCGTGAGAGTGACCCGTCCCGCGACTCGATCCGAGTCCGGAAGTGAGTCTGACTACCTTGAACTCTGCCGGTTCCTTAACCGCGCACGATCCACGCTTTCCCTCGCATGGGACGCCGAGTGAGCTTGTACTTCTGTTAGCGACGTTTGCCACTAGGAGCTCGTAGTGTCGGGCTTAGCGTCTCCCTGGTGTGTATTGCTGGTCGCGTCTTTATTTAGAGTCCGAGGGTGGCACTGTATAGTGTCATCTCCCATGTCCGTCCCGCATCAGATCCTCATTGAGATTCGGGAGGAGTCCTACTTCAGTTGGCCCTATAAAATGAAGTCTAATCCGAAGACAAGAAATTAGAGAAGGTACTACTACTTCCATCACAACCATGGCCATGACACCACCGACTATGTCCAAATCAAGGACGCCCTAGAGGACGTAGTCCACCGGGGGCTCCTGGACAAGTTCATCGCCAAGGCCACCGAGCGACGGTAGTAGAAGGCTAGAATGTCAGCCCTCATTGATAACCGACCCAATGGAAAAGAGATCATGATGATCTCTGAAGGGCCGGCATCAGGGCAGATAGCTCCAGTAGGCACTAAGCATACGTCTCCTGGGTCAACCAAGTGGACTGCGACGACACGAGCCGCCACGACTCGACTGCTCGGACCCCTGCTCAGGATCACCTCAAGGAACCTATCATTTTTTTAGATGAAGATTTGACGGGCGTGACCATTTCACATTTCGACACCCTAGTCATTTTTGTGACCATCAACCAATGTACAATGCGTCATATTTTTATAGATAATGGAAGTGGTACATACGTCATTTCTTATGATTATTTTGTCTTGATGGGTATGGACCTCTCCCACATAGCACCATTGCGCACACCCCTATTTGGATTCTCCAGCTCGATGGTATATATTGAGGGATGAATCTCTCTCCCGATCACCTTTGGAACAACCCCAAAGGATGTGACCTTTGTGGCTGACTTCACAGTCGTGCGAGGCATGACCAGCTACAATGCCATAGTTGGTTAGGGGATCTTGAAAGGGGTTCCCTCGTCGTACCATCAGAAGCTAAAATTTTTCACCTCCCATGGAGTGGGAGAAATCCGAGGAGACCAAGGAGAATCCTATCGGTGCTACTTGATCTCCACCAAAGAGAGAAAGGTAGAGGACGCCCCACCAAAAAAGGGGCCCAGGACGAATGTGCCTGGACCAACAGAAAGCATGCCAGCAGAAGATCTCTTCCTCATCCAAATTGGCGAGAGCCCAGACCGCTCCATGTGGATTGGCGCGCTACTGTCGAAGGAAGAGAAAGAGGCCTACCAGCGCTTCCTGGTGGCGAATTAGGATTTGTTCACCTGGTCCGAGGATGAGCTCCCTAGAATCCCTCCTAAGGTAATCAGCCAACAACTGAAGCTGGATCTGAAATGCTGCTCGGTTCAGCAGCACAGGAGACGTTGTAACCCTTAGCGACGGGCGATCATTCAAGAGTAGGTGAGCCAGAAGCTGTGCTCCGGACTACTTAGACCAACCCAGTATCCAGACTGGGTCACCAATGTAGTTCTAGTCCCCAAGAACAGCGGGAAGTGGCACATATGCGTTGATTACACCGACCTCAACAAAACCACTCCTAAGGATAGCTTCCCAATGTCACGGATTAACCAACTCGTTGACGTGACAGCCAGGCACGAGATGCTGAATTTTTTGGATGCCTACTCCAGATGCCACCAGATCGACTTGCACGAGCCCAACTAGGACAAGACTGCCTTCATTACTGATCATGGCTTATATTGCTACACAAGGATGTCGTTTGGGTTAAAAAATGTAGGAGTCACGTACCAACGTCTCGTCAATCACATGATCGACTCCCAAATCAGCCGTAATATGGAGGTGTATATCAACGACATGCTCGTCAAGAGTCTACACGCGACTGACCACCTGGAGGACTTGGCAGAGATGTTCGCTGCCTTACGACTGTATAATATGAAACTTAACTCGAACAAGTGTGCATTTGGGCTAAGGTCGGGCAAGTTCCTCGGGTTCCTAGTAACTCACCGAGGCCTTGAAGCTAGCCCTAACCAAATCAAAGTCATGTTGGAAATGAAGCGGCTAGAATGCGTGAGGGACGTGCAAAGTCTCATCGGCTACATCGCCGCCCTCAGTCGTTTCTTGTCCAAAGTAGCAGAAAGGTACCTCCTGTTCTTCCAGTTGATCAAGCAAGCCAAAAAGTCACCGGAGAAGAGAGGGTACGTCGATTGAGATCAAGAATGCTAGCAGACTTTTGAGGACCTTAAAAGGTACCTTTCATCACCACTAATCCTCTTCAAACCTTTACCCGGAAAACAACTATTCCTCTGCCTGTCTGTTATGCGGAGCACGCTCAATGTTGTGATCACCAGAGAAGACGAGAAGGGCATGAAGTCAGATTACTATGCAAGCAAAGCTCTCCAGGGGTCAGAGTTTCGGTATTCGTAGATCGAGAAGTTCGAATTAGCTCTAGTCACGGTCGCATGCAAGCTGCAACCATATTTCCTCTCCTCTGTGATCATGGTTTTAACTCACCAGCCTTTGTGTTAATTCCTACAGAACCCTGATGCCTCGGGGAGACTGGTGAAGTAGGCCATAGAGTTGGGAGAATTTGACATCAACTTCCACCAAAGGATTACCATCAAGGCTCAAATCTTGGTCAATTTCATGTTGAGTTTCTCCAGGTGATTTTGATGATAACAAAACCCCAAACGTGTTTTCCGTCTCGTGCCGTGCATATTTGCTCAAGAGTGAACACAAGAAAGTAATTAGGGCCATTTCCCTCATATCAAACACCTAATTGTTTAAAGCTTCCAAAATGCTCAAAATTAGTCAAATGAACTCAAATGAATGGTACAAAATGAGCATTGGAATGCCTTGATAATGTGGACATGTTACTTGGGCTAAATAATTTTGTTTTGTAGGTTTTATTGGTTTCTATCGACCAATGAATCTTGGTCGGTCGACCAACTTAGCCAGAACCTAGAACTCTATAGAGTTACAGAGTTCGGTCGACCGATGGCCATAGTTCGGTCGACCGAATTAGCCAGAGTTGAAACGTCCTAGTTTTCTCAGAGATCGATCGATCGACCGACAGATTTCTATCGATCGATCCCTTCGAAGCAGCAAATATTGACTTTCCATTTCACCAACGTGGGCAAGCTGCTCTTTCAGACTTTTGAGTCCCAAAGCCTCCTAATCTGCCAGGAAACGTGGGATGTTGTTTTTGACTATCCCTTGCTCAACCCAAGTGATATAAAAATACATCTTTGGGTCAAGAAACAAAAATCACTCAAAAGGATTCAAGGGAGGCTATCAAGGGAGAAAGAAGGCTGCTGCAATCACTGCATGGACAGTACTCCGTCCAGCCACTCTTCATCAAGATCTAAGCATTTGAAGATCATTTTGAAGCCCATCAAGTGGAAATCAAGTGGAGAAGCAAACCTTGCTTCAAGATCTGCATCTTTCATCAAGGGGGAACCTAGATCTGAGCTCTGTCATTTCATATTCTTCTTCTATTTTGTCTTGAGCTTCAAGTGTGTATTTCCTTCTAAATCTGTGAACATCTAGTGTGTGTATGTGTGTGGATCTTTTCAGATCTACGTGTGTGTGGATCTACTCAGATCCATGTGTGTGATTTTTATCTTGTAATCCCTTACAAGATAGTGTGTGAATCCTCACGGATCGTGAGGGGTGGACATAGGTTGCCGTTGCTACATCCGAATCACCTAAAAATCGTTGTCTATTGTGTGGTTTGGTCCTTTTCATCCACCCCCATTCTGTGTGATTGTTCGTGCATATCATTTCTTTCACGTTTGATCTTTCAGATCTAGCATAATCGATCTTTTCTATAATAGATCTTTGGTATATCGAAAGGAGGGTTTGAATTGAGAAGGCCAGTCTTGTCAGGACAATAACACCTTGTGTGAGCAGGATGCTTGGATTCATACCTCCGCCTAGTACTAAAGAACTATCGTGGTGATAGATTTTGATAGATCTAATCTGTAATTTAACAGATCTGAGTTTCTAAGTTGCTATTTCATCATATCTGTTTAAATCGGGTAAAAGTTTCTTAAAAACTGTAATCACCCAATTCACCCCCCTCTTGCGTGTCATTGATCGTGGGACTTCAATTGGTATCAGAGCTAAGGTTCTATTTTTTTCATAGATCTAACAATCTAGAGTGAGATCCAGATCAATGGCCAACAAGGGGATGATGTCTGAGGGTCACTCCATCTACAGTCCTCCTGATGTGACACCACCTATGGACCTATTTTGCAAGCATTCAAGTTTGAGCAGCGGACTCACACTAGCGAGCTCACCCGTATGGCACACACTAGTGCCCGATGGTGACTAGGCGATGTTGGAGAGGGTCCGAGGCGGGACCTTTAGGCTCCAATGGTTGGCTAGCTTGGGAAGAACCCCAAGTGAGCCTAGGATTCCCAAATCATGGGCGGCCAACACACCAAGGGTGTGGGTTAAGTGGATTCACTCTCAACTTGCCCACGGTGGTCACTCACGGTACTAGCAATTTGGGCCGAGCTCTCACTCACCGTCCGACGAAGTAATAGCAATGATACTAAGCTAAGCAAGTGATTAAACCAGTCAAGAGAGGGACCGAGGCTCACCTAGCCGGCGTGAAGACGCCGACTCCGACCGGAGACGGGGGCGAGCGGGGAGGCGAGGGTATGCACCCGCACGCCGCGTCGATTGAAGCTTCAAACCTGCGACTTAATAATTACATGAACTACACCCCATGCAAGGGGGGGATCTCGGGGTGGGGATTATGTGAATTATAGTCAAAACTACCTCCACGCAGGGAGGGGCCTTCAGCCGGCCAAGCGGGGTGGGGGAATTATGAAGAAATCTCGACGCTCGGAGCGATGGCGGTTCTGCCAATCTTTAGAATGGCTGGACAGGGGTGCGGTGATGATGCTGCCAAAAATTCCACAGAGCTCAGATCTTGATGAAACTGGCGCCAAAAGCTTGCTAACGGACCACGGATGATTTCTGAATTGTTGCTGAGCCTGGTACAGTCGTTGCTGGCCGGGGCAGAGTCTGGAGCCGGACTGATTGGTTCTGCCTCTGTCTGGTGCAGAACAATGTGGCTGGTTACAGAGGGTGCCACGATCACTACCAAGCTCTGAGTAAGGCGAGACCTGAACCGTTGGAACCGTGGTCGAGTCTTCTTTCTGTCGGCACCGACGGCGAGGTCGGAAGATGTCGGAGAAGATCGGGACGATCAGATGAGTAGAGGGGTGTCGGTTCTGGCTCCTGTAAACTGACCTGACACACTTGGAGTAGAAAGTTTGTAACTTGAGATGCCGATGTCCAAATGCAGCTCTTCTTCTTGAGGATGAAAGAGGACGTGAGAGGGAAGAACGTTTCTGAAGAACACTTGATCTGAATCCCAAAAGGTTCGCCGTGGACGAGCTTCCAATCTCGCTCTGGTTCTCTGCTTGGGGTCTTCTGCGCAGTCGAGGGAGATCGGCTCCTGCGGACAGCTCCGACCTCGGATGTCGACGAAACCACCTCGCCTAGAAAGCTCCTTGGATGACCTTTCCAACGGTGTATGCCATGCCCCCATAAGATGAGGGGAAGTGTTGGAGATGAAGCTGCTTCCAGGACTCGATCTTGCTGCCTGCGAACTGCTAATGGAGCTGCAACTTGGTGGTGGCAAATGGTGTAGGAGAGAGGCAACTAAGCAAGAGGGAGGTTGGCTGATGGCTGGGGAATATGGTAAGAACGTGGCTAGGGCTTCAAGGGGTCTGGAGTGGCAGGGATAGATGGGGAGAGGGGGCTGGAACAGCTAGAGGTGGAGATGGGGGGGGGGTGGGTGTGCACTAGAGAGAGGGTGAGTGAGAGAGGAGGTGGGGGGCGAACTTGGCTGTAGGGAGGAAGGGAATTTTGACCTAGGGTGATTAAGGAGGTGGGGAGATGGAAGGGCATAGCCCTAGGGAGAGGGAAATTCGAATTTGGGCTTTGGGAGGGGTTAATTCAGCCTTGGGAAGGTGGTGGGGTGCTTTGGAAAGTGGAAAGGTGCCTAGGAGAAGGGGTTTCCACCTAGGGGTTGGAGGGGGAATTGAATGAGTGTATGGGGAAGGGGAAGGGGCCTTAATGAGGGGTGAATGGGGAGGAGAGAGAATGAATTTCAAAATTGGGGTGGGGAGGAGAGAGAGAGGGGGTACAACCCACTTAGAGAGAGTGATAGTAAGAGAGAGAGAGAGAGGGAGATATTGAGAGGGAGATGGCAAATGCTTTTCAATATTCATCAAAAGTTGTTACAAATAAAGAGAGGGGTGGGGCTATTTATAGACTCCACACTTTTTCTAAGACCAAACTGACCCTGACAAACTAACTAATGACCAAACAGTCTAAGGGAGGGGCGCCCCTGGGCCTAGCCCAATGAATTGGGCCCAATAACCTATCAAACCACATAATGACTCAATACTTAGGAAAATGACTCAACAACCTAGGTACATGACTCAAATAAAGGAAAAATTACATGATATTGACTCAAAGAAAATGTGAAGATTACATAACTAGACTCAAAAATACATGACTAACATAATGGTGCTTGCCGACGAACAATCTGAGTCCGGAGAAAATGTGGAGGGGCAAGGGATGCCCTCATCACCTCCATACTTTGATGGATCAAATTATTCATACTAGAAAAACAGAATGCATGTTTTCCTTAGAGCCCACGAATATGAGATCTGGAGGGTTGTGGACAAGGGTCCATATGATCTTCCCTAGGATGAAGACAAGTGGACCCATGAGGACATTAAAAATCCACAGTAAATTTTAATGCGATGAATATCATGCAATGTGACATTCACCCTAACGAGTTCTCTCGTGTTTCTATATGCAATTCTGTAAAAGAAATGTGGGACAAACTATGGCTCATTTATGAAGAAACCTCCGAGGTCAAGGAGACCAAGGCTAACCTGTTGGTTAGAGATTATGAGTTGTTTAAGATGAAGCTTTAAGAGATAATTTCTGATATGTTCGCAAGATTAACAGAGATCACCAGCGGTCTCAAGAGTCTCAGAAAAGAATACACCAACTCTGAGCTAGTGAGGAAGGTGTTAAGATCTCTTCCACCTGCGTGTCACACAAAGGCCACAATCATTGAGGATTATAAGAATCTGTCCATACTCTCCTTGGACGAGCTCATGGGGTCACTCATGACCTATGAGATAAATATTAAGAGAACTACGGAGGAGGAGTTCAAGAAGAAGAAAATGATGGCTTTGAAAGCCAACCAACATGATGATGACTCCCAAGAAGAGGAGTCCACCGAAGGAAGTGACGAAGAAGAAGACTTGGCCATACTGACCCACCAAGTAAAGAAAATTTTAAGAAGGAAGACAAATTTTTAAGGAAATTTTAGAAAAGGGCAAAGAAGGCCGGCTCAAACCAAGGGGGAGCTGAGCAAGCCCAATAACATCATTTGCTATGAATGCAAGAAGCCAGGGCACATGAGAGGAGAGTGCCCAGACTTGAAAAGAAAATTCAAGAAGGATAAGTTCAAGAAGCCGAAAGCCATGGTTGCCACATGGAGCGACGAAGAGGACGAACAGTCCGAAGAGGAGCTGGAAGAGCTCGTGAAAAGCTTGTGCCTCATGGCACATGAAGGTGATTCAACTGAGATAAATTCTGACCCCGACTTTATCTCAAATGAACAATGGGAATCGGAGTATGAAACGTTGTATGCAAAATACAAGAAAATTAGATCAGAAAACAAATCCCTTAAGAAAAAGATCAAAGATCTCACACATGAGGGTTCCTCTGTTAAGTTTGAGAAACTCGAACAAGGATTGTTCGAATTAACAGAAGATAAAGAAAGCCTGTTACAAACAATTTCAGATATTGAGAAAACCAAACAAGAGTTACTATGTAAAATGTCTGAAATAAAAAAAGTTTCTAAAAAATTAAAAAATAAAAAATAAGTTCTGACATCCTCAATTTCAGAACATGAAAATAAAAATGTGAGATTGAATAAGAAAGTGGCTGACTTGCAGTCCACTTTATGTAGATTTGTTAAAGGCAAACAAAACCTATATAATTTGTTGGGAGTTAAAGTTAACTTCTATAAAGAATGTTTGGGGTACATTCCCTAAAATAAAAAATCTTTTGAGCACAAGATAATAACATCTTTTGTTCATGAAAAAGAAAACAATTATGCATCGTGCTCACACACAAAGTCAAAACATGTCCAACCTAAACCACACAAATTTCAAAGAAGATTTTCAAATATCAACTACTTCCATCGTGGTAGATTTGGTCATGTTATTACAAATTGTTTGTTCAAACAAAATACACTAAGAAATCATGTTGTTTGGATCAGAAAAAGATATGTGTTGAATTGGACTAACTCTTATGGACCCAAATTAGTTTGGGTACTAAAAACAATTGGATGAGAATGTTACATCTTGCAGATATGCCTTGAATCTAGGGGGAGCAAATGGTACCTAGACAGTGGTTGCTCAAGGCATATGATAGGGGACAGGAAGGTGTTCTATACGCTGCAAG
This sequence comes from Amorphophallus konjac, assembly GCA_022559845.1. Lineage (NCBI taxonomy): Eukaryota > Viridiplantae > Streptophyta > Magnoliopsida > Alismatales > Araceae > Amorphophallus > Amorphophallus konjac. The sequence goes on along the minus strand of CM040124.1, from coordinate 50,682,809 downwards.
ACAAGGACGGAGGCTCAGTTGCCTTTGGTGGAAAAGAGAAAGGTAAAATCATTGGGATTGACAACATAGGTAAGAATTCTAAAACCCTAATTGAAAATGTACTTTTAGTGAAGGGTTTGAATCATAATTTATTGAGTATAAACCAATTATGTGATAAGGGTTTTAAAATTATTTTTGATGAAACTCATTGCCTTGTCATGAAAAAAATCACAAATGAAATTAAATTCATTGGAAAAAGAAATAACAATGTATATACTATTGATCTTGATGATGTTCTCGGTGATGGTATGTGCTTGGCAGCTAACAACTATGTAAATGCGTGGTTATGACACCGAAGACTAGGTCATGCTAGTTTTGGAGTAATCTCCAAATTGTCTAGACACGACTTGGTGAATGGGCTGCCAAAGTTAAAGTTTGAAAGCAATAAAATTTGTGAGGCTTGCACAAAAGGCAAGCAAACACGCATCTCTTTCAAAAATAAGAACGTTGTTTCTACCTCGCGGCCCCTAGAACTGCTGCATTTCGATTTGTTTGGCCCTACTAGGATATCGAGCCTAGGTGGGAAATCATTTGGATTTGTTATTGTTGATGACTACTCCAGGTTTACATGGGTATTATTTTTAGTCAATAAAAGTGATGCCTTGATGGAATTTCAAGTATTTTATAGAAAAATCTAAAATGACAAAGGCTATCTCATCACCACCATTCAAAGTGATCATGGTGGTGAGTTTGAAAATCATGAATTCAACAGCTTCTGTAAAGAGCAGGGGTACACACACAACTTCTCATCACCAAGGATGCCTCAATAAAATAGAGTAGTGGAGAGGAAGAACAGAACTTTGTTAGACATGGCACAGACCATGTTGAAGGGAAACTCCATACCAAACTACTTCTGGGCCGAGGCTGTAAGTACTGCATGCTACATCATCAACAGGGCAATGGTAAGGCCCATCTTAAAGAAAACCCCATACGAGCTCTAAAAGGGTAAGAAACCAAACATTTTCTATCTTAAACCCTTTGGATGTCCATGCTACATATTGAACAATTGTAAGACTAACCTAGGTAAGTTTGATGAGAAGAGTGACAAAGGAATCTTCCTAGGTTATGCACTAAATTCTAGAACTTACAAATTATTTAATAAGAGGACTTTGGTTGTTGAAGAAAGTCCTCATGTGATTTTTGATGAATCTGAATTAAAATTGAAAAGTCAACTTACTCCAATTTTGGATGCAGATGAAGCTTCTAAACATCAAAATGATGCTGGATCATCTAAGGCTACGGATGAACTAACTGAAGGAACCTCCATTAAAGATGAAGATGATGAAGATATGTCAATTGACACACTTCAAGAACATCAAGTGCAGCATCCCGACTTGCCTAGAGCTTCAACGTTCTTGAAAGATCACCCCGCCGAGAATATCATTGGTAATCCTATAGATGGTGTCAAAACTAGATCCTCACTAAGACAAGTGGAAGAAGAGGATTTGATGGCTTTAATCTCTCAAGAAGTGCCTAAGGACAATCATGAAGCTCTTTAAAATGAATCATCGATCTAGGTTATGCATGAATAGCTACACCAGTTCGAAAGGAACGAGGTGTGGTCTCTTGTGCTGTGTCCTAAGAATCATCCCGTAATTGGAACCCGATGGGTTTTCAGAAATAAGCTAAATGACACGGGAATGGTGGTTAGGAACAAGACCCAATTTATAGCCATAGGGTATAGCCAGGAGATGGGTATTAATTTTGATGAGTCCTTTGCACCAGTTGCTAGACTAGAAGCAGTCTGGATTCTTCTATCCTATGCTTGTTCCTTTAATTTCAAATTAATTTAAATGGATATTAAATCTATTTTTCTTAATGGGTACATCAAAGAGGATGTCTTTGTAGAACAACATCCATGTTTGGAAGACCCAAAATATCTACAACATGAGTGCAAGTTGCAAAAGGCCTTGTACGGACTAAAGAAAGCACCAAAGGCATGGTATGGAAGGCTCACATCATTCTTACTTGAAAATGGATTCAAGAGAGGTAAAGTTGATCAAACACTTTTCACACAAAATTCAGGTAAGGACATACTAGTAGTTCAGGTTTATGTAGACAATATCATCTTTGGAGCTACTAACAATGCCATATGTAATGAATTTACAAAAATCATGCAGGGTGAATTTGAAATGAGCTTAATGGGTGAATTGACGTTATTCCTTGGCTTACAGGTTAAGCAAACATCCGAAGGAATCTTCATAAATCAAGCCAAATACACCATGGAACTCTTGAAGAAATATGACATAGGAGATGCAAAGCCAATGTCAACTCCGATGGCCACAACCACGAAGTTAGACAAAGACGAAAAGGGTAAAACAGTAGATCATACACTGTTTCGAGGTATGATCGGATCACTAATGTACCTTATAGCATGCCGTCCTGATATTCAATACATCGTATGTCTCTGTGCTCATTTTCAGTCATGTCCTAAAGAGTCACATCTATTGGCTGTTAAACGGATCTTTCGATATTTGATTGGCACAGTAGACTTCGGCTTATGGTTTCCCATCGGTAGTTCATTTGATCTCATTGCATACACTGATGTGGATTATGCTGGATGTATTGTTGATCGTAAAAATACTAGTGGGTACTGTCAGTTTCTTAGTGGGTGTCTAGTTTCCTGGGCTTCCAAGAAACAACATTCATTAGCTCTCTCAACGGCCGAGGCTGAATATATAGCCGCCGGAAGTTGTGGAGCCCAAGTACTTTGGATCAAAAATCAATTGCTTGATCTAAATGTTGAAGTGAAATATGTTCCAATTTCATGTGACAATACCACTGCAATCAACTTGTCTAAAAATTCAATCCAACATTCTAGAACAAAGCACATTGACATTCGGCATCATTTTATGAGACATCATGTAGGAAAAGGGGATTTTAAGTTGAATTTCATTGATACACACAATCAGCTAGCAGATATCTTCACCAAACCCCTAAACCAGGAACAATTCAATAAAATAAGAAGAGAACTTGGAATGTGCAAGGGTGAGAGCTTATATACCTAGGTCTGCACTAAGGCTAAGTGTTGCATATGTATAAAAGTCAGTTGCGTGAAGGGTAGATTGCATGGAAGACATGCATATTTTGTGTGACTTTTTCAGTTCTTGTATGTTGAAATACCACCTTGTATGCTTGTTTGTAATTATATATTATAGCCCCTCCTTGAAAAATTTTCTAAGGCTAAATATTCCTTGATAAATAATTGTGGACCTAGTCACCTCGGGATCTGAGACATTTTCTAAGGGGGAGAGTCAGAGGGACTTCTAAAGCAATGCTATCTCAGAATGCCCCATCTTTTCTTTCGTCAAGCCCATTCCCTTTGGAAAAAAAGGGAAGTGGAGAATGAAAAAAAAAGGAAGTGGAGAATGAAACAAAAAAAGGAAAAAGAAAATAAAAAAGGGAAGAAAGAGTTTAAAAAATGATGAAAATTGGGGTAGGCCGACCATTTCGGTCGACCGACGCCCCCAGTTCGGTCGATCGACGCCCCCAGTTCGGTCGACCAAAACCGATGAATGGACCGGCCGAACTCGCGTCTGAACCCATTTTAAAGGGGTTTCTTCACCCCATTTCCTCATTCCCAAGCCCCTATTCACTCTCTAACCCTTTCTGATGTGGGACGGACATGCGACCTGGGACTCTAGCTCGCGATCGCCCCTAAGTGAGGGAAGACGTGGGACCGTGCGCGGTCGAGAAACCGACAGTGAGTCTCTGGTATCGGCCTTTCCGGGTTAACTCGGGTCGAGTCACGGGACGGGTTAAACTCACTCTCTCGCAGCGGTGATACAATTGATATAACGGGCTAATAACCTATCACATGCAGCGGCATATACAAAAGTATACGAGTAAAGCAATGCCTACGAGGAGGATAGCGAGTGTACCTCCACGCACCGGGCATGGGGAAGACGTTCCCGGCCAAGTAAGATAACTCTCGGTAACAACGGTAAAAGTTAATTACAACAGTGAAATCTATTGCCCACTCCACGCAGAAAGGTAAAGGGCTACAAGTGGGACCTGGGAGGACCAGCCCTGGGTTGATGGGTAGCAATCTAGTGTTGGGTCCCGCGAGGTGCAAACGAATATAGAAGGGGGGTTGAATAGATCCTATCAAAAGCTTTGGCCTATTTAAAAACTCTTTGCTATCGGAAGCATGAACCACTCCTATAAAGTGAATGAATCACTTAGGCACAATGCACAACGGAATTAAGTAGAGTGGCTTAAATGAAAAAGACTCGAATTACAAGTGATGAAGCGTCAACACTTCTTCAAGCACATTAGTGATCTTGAGAGATACAAGCCTTGTAGTGCAGGGATCATTAAGCATAACACTAGAGCATGAAATAGCTTGCAACAACCGTGAGTGTGTGTGTGTTATGTTGATCACTCAAAGTGCATATGTGTGTGAATGCAGTGGTGATCAACCAAGGTGCATGCGAGTCTAAGCAAGGGAAACACTTAGCAATACTTTCACCTTGGCGTCTGTGTGCAAGGGTGCAGTAGGCCGCCCAAGGGATGCAGTCAAAGTGCTAAGCTCAATTAAACCACAGATAAAACCGAAAGTGCAAATCTGAGTGCTTGAGTGTGTAAACAAGATAACCAAGTATGGAAGCACATGAACCTGTGAATGGGGGTAGAGGATATAGAGCAATCGCACACGATGAACAACCCACAACACATGGATTTTTAAGGTGGTTCGGTTCCAACCCCGCAACCTACATCCACCCCTCACCAAAACCCAGTGAGGCTTCCCTGCTGACTCACAGCTTGACCGGGGACACGCCCCAAACCACAGAATAGAGAAAACCCTCTTTCTGTCTTCCTACACACAAAGCCGGCAGGGATGGCTACACCGCAAATCGGAGAACTCCCGATTGCCTTCCTACTAACCACCGGTAGGGACGATCTTCAGTTTCAATAGATTGAATGAAATGAAAATAGAACAAGATGAAAATGCTCAAACAAGATATGGAGATATGCTAGAATGAAGTAGATCTTGTCTGAGATTGTTGGATCTTGAATATGTTGCTTTGATCTTCCTTTGATCCCTTTGAGTTGATGGAGAAGATACAGGATGTAGCTTTGATCTTCCCTTGAGTTGATGAAGAGGTTTGGATGTAGCTTTGATCTTCCTTTTGATCTCCTTTGTGAGCTTGCTTGCTTCTCTTCTTCCTTGGAGATTGAGGGCTTCAGATGTAGGCTTGAATCCCTTGGATTGGATGTAGAACTTCTACACGGAGTACTGTTCACGGCTACAATATCTCTTCTTCCTTGGAGCTCCTCTAGCCTCTCTTCATCTCTCTTTGCTCCAAATGATCAACTAGGGTTTCTAACCCTCTTGCATTGGTTTTATATCTCTTTGGATGGTCAATAAACACATCCCAGACCAGATCCACGTTTTGTGGGTGATTAGGTGACTTTTGGATTAAAGAAATCCATGGGGAATGGCCTTTCTCAAAGTGGAAAATGAAGTCAACATTGGTTGGCTCGGGGCTGGCGGTCGACCTGTGGCTTCTAGCGGTCGACCGCTACTGAGAAACGCTGTAGACGGATGTTCCCTGGTATTTCCGGTCGACCGTTGCTGGGCTGGCGGTCGACCGCCACTGAGAGAGGTGCAGTCTAGGAGATTCTGGCTGGGGCGGTCGACCGCCCCTGAGCTGGCGGTCGACCGCCAGCTGGGCTGATTCCGGGTTTCCCCGGTACAGTCCATTAAGTCTTGAGCTCCGTCGTTTAACTCCATTAGCAGCCCGTTCATGTCTGTGGCATCACCCTTGATAGTTTAGAAGGTATCAACTGAGTCTTTAACCTTGGGTTCTCTTGGCTATGCTTCTTTGTGCATTGACCTTGGATAAGTGACGAGCAGAATATGAAATGTCGACTTTTGCTTGTAAAAGAGATGAGATTTGCATCCTTGCTTGGGCGCGATCAATGAGCTTTCACTTTTGCCAACTCCACTCCATTCCTTGGATTATCTTGTAGCATGCTATCCAGAAGTTGCACCGACCTTGAACCATCTATAAGGCAAGACATGCACTGACCATATGAGGAATGTGCAATGACCTTATGTGTGATGCTTTTCAGCTTGATTCATATGCTTGAAACATGCTAGATTTCCGTGCAACCAATATTGTCGTATGCCTTGATATCTGTGTATCCAGTTGCCTAGGTTTATGTGTCATTCTTGATCTTTTGCACTGGAAGTATAATGACTTGAAATGTATGAATATTAATATTATCAAACGCAGGTATAATTCATTAATGACTACAGAGACATACATCATCAAAACCATAAAATTAATCATGTTGCACACATGTTCAACATCTAGAGGTGCGTACGGCACGAACTCGGCCTGCTGGTCCGACTCGGCACTATTCCAACTCGGTGCTGCGCCAACTCGGTGGCTGACTCACTGGACAGCAAGCAACGGTTTCCAAAGGAATGCCACCTTCCTGAGATCTTCCGGAGGCGCCGCTTGGCTGGGACGATGGCGGGATGTCCCTGATCGATTCTCTGAAGGGGCGGTCGCTGAAGTTGACATTTGATATTTATTTCTTAATTTTCTCCCGGGCTGAGTTGTGTTGGCTGAATTCGGATCTGCTCTGCACACCTTCACGAAAAGAATTCCTACGACTAGATCCGATGTCAGATTGATGCACAAGAGGTACCGATGGATAGAGGACTCAGAGATCTACAACATATATGTTTGGTGGCTCCATCAACCAAACGGATTAAAAATAAAAATGACTGCAAACTGCCTTTTTTTTCTGACTCGGACTGACAGACACACAGGGTAGAGATGAACTTGCCTGAAACAGACCTTTGACCGAGGTCTCAATGATTTTGTTTGACTCAACGAAAATTATGGTGGAAGGGGGTATACGTGAGGAACACTAGGGAATTTTTGTGGATTTTATAAAATTTTATAAGTGGATGGGAAAATTACAACAAGGAGACTCTATCCCGTAGATCTGCAAAAGGGCAGATTCCTAAGAGGACAAACAAAAATATGGGAAAATTATTAAATGGACTCCAAATGACACGAAATGTTAACTGGAGGTTAGGGGAGATGGACAGAACAAACTCTCAAAATTAGGGCTCAATCAGACAACAAGAATCATAGATACAATTTCGGAGAAGAGGTTCTATCCTGATGGAGATAGAACTCCGATGACGGTGACGGCGGCGCGACGGCAGTGCGATGGTGGCGGTGGCGGCGGTAGAAATAGAATTCAGAGGGGCTAAGGAGAAGATAGAAGGGTATCACACCCAAGACTTAGCAAAAATCCATCTGCAAGAGAGGGAGGGAGAGAGGAGGAGGGCACACCCTTCTTTGGTTCCAACCAAATTTCAGAAAATTTTTTCTCTTCATTAATTTCTCTAATGACACTATACATGGGCTTATATAGAGAATGGCAAGGGATGGGGGGCTGGGAATTTCGTGGGAGAGAGGGGATTTTTTTCCCCATGTGGTCAAATGACCAAAAAAAATAAAAAATATAACATGGGTTAACTATATTATAAGAGGGAAGCATCTTGGACTTTAAGGGTTGGAATATTGGACTTTTTAATCCAATTGTCCCTTTGAATTGTCAAGACATCTAGAAGCCCACCTTGGACCTATGACTGACCCCACATGGGCCCTAAGACTTAGGTGGACCAATAGGAAAGGAGATGGGGGTCCCTTGCTAGTCCTACTGCACTTTTGCACAAAAACTCAAAGAATCCTAAGGAATGACAAATTGGCTTATAAAGCCTTACAATTGCAAACCTACTTCCCAAGGATATAAATGTAAACTAAAAGGATACAAATATAAAAATAAAAGTTAGTGCCCGGTGTAGATTCCCATCAATTGTCCCCGGGTGGGAAGAACTCGACCCCGTCGAGTAAGGGGTGCGGCTGCTCGTGACGCCGGCGGATTTGTCATCGTACCCGGAAGCGCAGAGTACGCTCCACTCCAAGTAATCGACACTTGCTCATCCCGTATAGATTCGATATGCACACGCTGCCATGGGAATGAGGCTAGAGGTGAACACTCCGGGGTGGGGTCACTCTCAAATGAGGGAGGCGGCTCAAAGATGTTGTGCCCCTTAGGCACAAGCATATGGTATCTTGTTTTGATGATAGCAACACAGTGAGAGTTTCACAGTGAGCCATTCATTGTGTTTAGTGTACATGCATTACTGCTAGTTACTGCATATGTAAACACTTGGTCGATGCATTGCATTCTGTCAGATATCAAGTCTATACATCCATTGCTTCAGTTCAATATCTGCTATGTGCATACCTTGTTTAAGTGCATTCAGTATAACAGACCGGCATGCATTCAGTATAACAAATGAGCAAGTCTGTACATCGAACTAGTCTGCATCGGTTAAGTCTATACATCCATCGAAGTCAGTCTGCATAAAGTCTGTACATTCTTCAGGTGCATATCTCATGCAAGTCTGTACATTGGGCTATCACTTAAAGTCTATACATCAGCCTGTTCGTGTTCAAGCTTTCAAAGTCTAGACATTGTTATGTAGCACACACACGAAGTCTATACAATGCTGCATAGACTAAGTCTATACATCAGTGTCTTGTGCATGCATCATTCAAGTCTGTACAGCCTGTGTTCACAACACAAGGTCTGTACATCGTTCTGCTTGCACAAACGCCACGTCTATACATTGGCTTTGCTTGCACGAGCTGAAGTCTATACATTGTTCACTTGCAGCATTAGCCAATGTCTGTATAGCCTGTGCATCCTTTTGATTCAAAGTCTACACATTGCATGTTAGCATGCTCGCATACACTAAGTCCACACATTAGCACTGTAGCTTGCACGAAGTAAAGTCTGTACATTGGACTATCAGGTAAAGTCTATACATCGTGCTTGCTCAAGTCTGTACAGCCTTTCTTCTGGCAAGTCCACACATCGTGAAGTCTATACATTCGTTGCCTTGCATTGCATCAAGTCTGTACAACCTTTCTTCTAGCAAGTCCACACATCGTGAAGTCTATACATTCGTTGCCTTGCATTGCATCAAGTCTGTACAGCCTTTCTTTTGGCAAGTCCACACATTGTGAAGTCTATACATTCTGCATTCATTCTTGATGTTCATACTTCGCTTGATGCATTCTGCATAACACACTGTAGCATAGTCTATACACTCATAACTCTAGCCAGTGGAGTCTATGATTCAAGCATTTCCAAGTCTGTACATGCTTTGTCTTCGCATTGCAAAGTCCATGCATTACAAAGTCTGCATAGTGAACATGAAGTCTGTACACGCTTCAAGTGGTAAGTATGTACATTGTTCAGAATGCAAAGTCCATACAGCCATTGTGCATTCGTTCTTGATGTACATACTTTGTTTACTCCAACTGATAATTCTCTGTCTGACAGGTTCTGTTCATGCAGAGCTTAATGAAGGGCAGGTGATCCGAGGCTGGAAGGGCTGACAGAAAGATGACACATGGCCAAAACTTCTGGGCGGGAAATGTGGAAGACACGCGCCCAGGGCTGCTCCTGCTGTGATTGCTTATATAAGGAAGCCTTCTTCCACAGAGGAAGACTGATCGAATGCAGAAGCCTTGAAGGAAAAGCAGAGAGCAGAGAGCCCTTCGATCCAGCAGAAGAGAAAAAGAAAGAGAGAAAAGAAAGAGAGTTGAGAGAGAGAAGAGTTGAGAGTGATTTGTTCCTCAGATCGTTGGTTCAAAACACGATCTGAGTTTGCTCACCTGTTTGAGCTATATTCCCTACAGGGATACATTTCCTTTTCGTTTGTTTTCTGTTTTGTTTTTCGAACTCATTTCTTCAAGCTGTTAGTCAGCGTTTGCAGAGGTGTTGCCTCTGGACGGGTCAAGCTGTAATCCCCAGCGGTTGCAGTGGAGGATTCCACTGGACAACAAGTTGTGAGGCTCAGCGGGTTGTAGGCAAGCTGTGGTGCCCATCGGTTCAAGCTATGAGTCAGCAGTAATCCACACTCGGGTTGAGTGTGGGGTGAATGTAGGTCTGGAGAACTGAACCACCTAAAAACTCTTGTCTACTGTGTGATTGCCTTATGGTTTGCATCGCTCCTTTACTTCTGTACTTTGCGTAGTAGATGTTTGTTTAAGTGGGTTCTTCAGCAATTCTGGTTGGTCGTTGATTAATGCATTCTATCTGTTTAGCAGAATTACTCATTCCGGATTTGATTCTGCTGCAGTAGTTTTTATCGGGTGTTTGATCTATTCACCCCCCTCTAGATCACCCTTTAGCGTCCAAAAAATTGGTATTAGAGCCTAACTCTTTGTGCAGGACTAACATACTAAAGAGGAACGGCCATGGATGCTAGAGGGTTAACAGCAGAGGGACAGTCTACTACGAAGCCACCATTCTTCGACGGATCCAACTTCCCATATTGGAAGAACCGGATACAGTTCTTCCTCAGAGCCAAAGACTGCGAGATCTGGAAGATCATAAGCAAAGGTCCCTATAAGCTACATGAGAATGAGGAATTGTGGACCAGAGAAGAAATCAGGAAATCTACTCTGAATTGGAGCGCCATCAACGCCATTCAGTGTGCACTCCATCCCACTGAATTTGATAGAGTGTCATCCTGCAAGACGGCGAAGGAGATGTGGGATACTCTTGAGGTCATTTATGAGGGAACGTCTCAAGTGAGAGAGACACGGGCTAATATGCTAGTGACAAAGTATGAAGCATTTCGGATGAAGCCCAGTGAGACAGTGACCGAAATGTATGCTCGTCTGACCATTATAACAAATGGTCTAAGAAATCTGGGAAAAGGCTATACCGATCATGATGTTGTGAGGAAGATTCTTCGATCGCTGACTCCGATGTGGCATACCAAAGCAACTGTGATTGAGGAGTCAAAAGACCTACAAAAGATGAAACCTAATGAGCTGATAGGCTCTTTGATGGCGTACGAGATGAATCTTCTACAAGCTGAAGAGCTCGAATACAAGAAACCTATTGCTCTGAAGGCCAAGCATAGCTATTCAAAACAGTCCAGATGCAATGGATCATCCAGTGATCGGAGCCAATCGGGATCAGATTTTGAAAAGGATGAACTAGCTATGATTACAAAAGAGTTCAGAAGATTTCTTAGAACAGAAGGGAAAAATGTCTACAGAAAATACCACAGCAGGAAGCAAAACAGGTATAAATTTAACCCTGCTGAAAAATATGACGATAATACTTGTTATCATTGCAGGAAGACTGGACATATGAAGGCTGATTGTCCAGAGTTACAGAAAATCAAAGGAAGACCATGGAAGAAAGCGCCAAAGGGAAAGGCCATGGTCAGTACATGGAGTGATGAGGAAGAAGGCACGCTGAGCACTTCCTCAGATAGTGAGAAATCAGAAAAGGACATCTGCTTGATGGCCAGGAATGGAAGAGAAGAAGAAGAAGAGTCTGATCAGGTATCACCCCCTTTCGAACATTATACTATTTCTGATTGGGAAGATGCTTATGGAGATCTGTTAGATAAAGCGAATGATATTAAGAAGGAAAACAAACACTTGAAAAAGAAAATGAATTCTCTGGTTAATGATAAAACACTTACTGATAAAGTTACATGTTTACAATCAAAGAATGAAAAATTGAAAAGTGCATGTTCTGAGTTTGATGAATTATAGCATGTTGTGATTGATTGTAGGAAAGAAAATGAGTTGCCGAAAAATGTCATTAATGAGCTGAAATTGTCAATTCAGAAATTTGAAAATCAAGTAAAGATTTCAACTGAAAAATATGAAGCTGTTTTGTCAGTGAATGATGAATTGAAGAAAACTATTGAAAATTTAGAAAATGAATGTCACGCCCCGACGCAGAAAATCGAGACGCGAACAGTTACGAGGCACTCGTGTCGGTCAGAGCATGTACAAATTTAATTCTAAAGATAGAGAGCTAAGATGGAATTGCTAATTTTATTCCATCAAAATGAAGTTTACATAATCATTCATAAGCCTTAAAAAGGCATGATACAATCTTCCAAAATTTCCAAATACATAAACCTTGTAAAAACACTTATGATCTACATAAATCCTAGGGAAAAGAAAAAAAACACTCATTCACTCTTGTCCAATCCCTTGTTCATTTTCATTTCCTGCAACAATTAACCAAAACGTAGGGTGAGCAAAAAGTTCAGTAGGATTTTATATCTCTAAAGCCAGACAATCTTTAAGTATTTAACAATTTAACAATTCGTGTCATGAAGTAATTGATCATGAATTTCAAGTAAGAAATTTTGTATAAGGAATTTCCAAGTAATTTCAAGATAACAAGATAATGTCAAGATCATGATAGTAGACAAGACAATGATCATTTTCAGAAATATATCAAGAACTTTCATGATGAGACGATGGGTACTATCATTAAGACAATTCAAGAACTTTCATGATGAACTTTTAAGCAATATCGAAGTAGAGCAATCACTTGAACTTTAAACAATATAGAAGTAGAACAATCACTTCTACAAGGATATTTATGATGAATCTTTAAGCAAATCAATATAGAAGTAGAGCAATCACTTCTACCAACACTCAGTAGGATTGGCCAGAGCACTAAAGGGAGATCACGACGATATGACAGCCCCTTATGGAATATCACTATTTGGCTACACACTTAGGGGTTCTCACGACAGTATGATTGCCCCTAACTGTAATAGACCCTGTATTGGTGAATGCCAGCACCTGATCATTATAATACCAGTTTACATTTGGACTTTGCCTCGCCCGTGGGATCAGATCAGAACCCCTTTATACACTAGCATTTAAATGTCATTTCATTGGGACCCATAGCCCCTGACATTTTTTTTCTATATAATTCCACAATATGGCCAAAGAATTTTCAAGAACAAGCTCATTTGTAAACAAGTACAGATCTGGCAAAAATTGTGATAATTTACAAAGGAGAGTGGAAAACGCATTTTAAGCATCATGTTTAACGACATTAAGTCGTAGAATTCAAAAATGAACGGTAAGTAGGAAGAAAATTTAAGATAGTAGTTTTATTAAAATTATTTTAAATATCTTTGCATGATCTTAGAATTATAAACATCAATTTTTAGTAAAGAACGACTTTTAGTAAAGAACATATATACTTATGAATTAAAATCATGAGTTTAGATATTAGCTTTTAATCATACAGTAATATGTCATATGATAAGAAAATAGATGTAACATGCAGAAAGTAGTTTTTATACATCAATATGATAGAAAATACCTTTTTACATTCTGAAATAATTTTCGTACATCACTATGATAGAGAATAGAATTGTTATAAGCTAAAAAGATGTTACTGTCTGTGAACGCGCTATAGCTCAGGGCCGCGTTCATTACAGTGTATAAAAATACAGTATATAGATTCAAAATAACATATTTTGATTATCAGAAATTTTTGAGAAAATTTTATTAACGCGCTATAGGTAACTAGTGCGTTTTTCAAGAACGTGCTATAGGCGACTACCGCGTTCAAGAATAGATGTATACATTAAAAATTTTGAAAACTTAATTGAAATACATAGATTCTGTATAAACCATAATAGATATAGACTCCTAATATATATATAAACACTTAAGGTATTATATATATATATTAGAAATATTATACTTTTGATTTCTGGTCATTCGGGTTTAAAAGTATGAACGCACTATACCTGACTAGTGAGTTCATTAAGAACGTGCTATAGGAGGCTAGCGCGTTCGCATTCATTAAGAACGTGCTATAGGAGGCTAGCGCGTTCATGAAGAACGTGCTATACCAGGCTAGCGCGTTCATGATCAGATAAATACTTTATATTATTTTGAAAACTAGATAAAAAGATGAGGTTCCAAGGAATCATAATATATATATATCATCTTATATATATATAGAAACCTTATATACATTTATAAACATACTAGAAGTATTATTTTTTTGATCCATGATCATCCGGGGTCAAAGTATGAACGTGCTATAGGAGGCTAGCGCGTTCATGATGAACGCGCTAGGGACATATAGCGCGATCATGAAAGTGTTTTATATTATTTAATGTTTAAATTTGAACATTCTTTGAAAGAGATGTGGTCTATATGAACGCGCTATATCAGGCTGCCGCGTTAAGAACACGCTCCTGAAGAGCAGCGCCTTAAGATTCCGAAAACGGAACTGAAATATCCCTTGGTAAAATGATCATAACTTACTCATTTCTCAATGGAATTTAACAAATGAGCTATCAATGGAAAGAGGATAAAAAAAATGAACAAGATAGCATGCATTGATTAGAGTTTAGCCTGAGAGACACCTACCTTTTGTCGGATCTAAAGATTATCCCCAAATATAAAGAAAACCCTTGATCTTCTAAATCCTCCTTCAAATCTCCACGAATCTTTGCAACAGCATAGACTTAACTTCAAGGGATGGTTTGAGGGTCGAATGAGATTCTATTTATAGCCAAAACTTGGCCAAATGTGTCAAGATTTTTCACCTAAATCCACCAACCCCATTAAGTCCGAATTAGAAGAAAAATGCCATTTCTTCTCTTAATCTAGACCATCTTAGGTGTGAAAATAATGTAATTTCGGCTGGTCCAAGGTGGGCTGTTAGGTAAGGGTTGATTCTTGAGTCAATCTTCTAGAAATTGGGTTATTATAATCCTTTCAAAAGACATTTAACATGTGTTACGAATTTAAGGTCTAATTATCCTTTAACCACTAATCTAGCCCATTATGGATTATCCAATGGGCCAATTATGATCCTAGTCCATTACATGGACTTTTATTGGGCTTTCTATGATTTATCTAAGGGTTAAAGCATTTAATTTCTATTTACCTTAAGTAAATTCAATAATCCACTTTATTTCACTTAGTAAAAATATAAATTAATCATTTCATGAAAAATTTAATTGTATAATTTATTTAAAAAAATTATTTCTCATTTTAAATTATCAGGTTTCTACAATGATAATTCTGACAAACAGAAAATCATTGAAAGTATGACCCAAGGAACAGAAAATCTTAATGCCTTGCTAGGGTCAAAAGTCAATTTCAGAAAAGAGGGTCTCGGTTTTAATCCCTCAGCTAAAAAGAGTTTTGAATCGAAAACCATTTCACTCGCGGGAGAAAAGAACAAAGGACCACTCATAAAAATGGTCAGTGAAAAATCTACTTTCAATAATGTAAAATCAAAAGTGTCCAGTGCTAAGGACAAGGGAAATCAGAAAGTTGTAGAGCCTAGAGCTGCATGCTCTTCTCCCAAGGGTAAGTCCAAGGCTGCTAAGTCTCCACCACCATCCACTGCTCAGAAAAAGACCCAATATAAGTCAGTGCAGAAACCTAGAGGGTCAAAGGTGGCAGGGAGACCAAGTGCAGCCAAGAACCAGTTTGCTCATCCCTATTTCCCTATAGCCCAAGTCTATCATCACATTCACTCACAACCACTTAATAGGTTTGGGTGGAATCCTGTGTACATGAGGTCCAAGTATCAGAATTTTCCCACTCAGCCCTATAGATCTCAGCCAGCTAGGAGATGGGATAGTCACTTTAGGACACAGAGTCCTAGTCAACAGGTGTGCTATGGTCAGCCTAGGACCAATTTGGGCCACAACTTCCAGTATACTCATTGGCCAAGGCACTGGTAGAAAAATAACAATGCTTTTAATAAAATGAATGCCAGGACTACACAACAACCATCAAAGCACCAGAAAAAGAAAACTAAACCTGTTGGTGCTGAGAAAAAGAAAAATAACAAAAAGAACTCTCAAGATGTAAAATCCACCAAACCTTCCACTTTCACACAAATGTGGATCCCTAAACAGCTTTTGTCATGTTTTCACTCTCATATGTCTGTTTCTGTCTTGGGGCCCAAACTATCTTGGGTTCCAAAATTTGCTCCCTAAGTGTGTTTGCAGGTATGCCTGGTAGCCGGGAACAAAATGTTGAAACAGGAATAGCTACTCCAGGCATATGACAAGAGGCTGGGCCAAAAGTTCTAAAAGCTGAAAGAGATTGGAAGCCTCGTCAACAATCTGATGCAACACTAAGGGTAAAAATAAATCAGTCAGGTAAAGCAGGTAAGTGATTTACCTTCAGAATTGAATTGAGAAAGTCATGTTGATTCGGTTGCTTAATTTTTGATTTTCTCTTCTTGTCTAGCTGATCAGTCTACATTCCAGACTCAGCTACTGATTTAATTCTGCATAAATTTGATGCTCTTCTTATGCCATCTATTGCACTGAGTTTGAATGGTTCATTTAATGCATATAGTTGATGCATGTGTCTAATGTCTGCATTTATCATTTGCATCAAGAAAATTGTTCAATGCATATAGGACTGCTTTGCACTGCATATATCATTTGCATAACCTTGGTATATTAAATGGTAAGCTACTAAAAGGCAGGGAAATCTGCCTGGAGGTTCTTACTATGTGTGAGATGGCCCTTGAGACCAGGTTCTTCGCCAAGTACCAAGGGTCAAGTCCTCATGTAGAACAGTGTACTGCATCATATTTGAAAAAAAAAATCTGAAAAGAAATGATCATTGCATAGCATATTTCTTGCATCATGGTGTCAGGGGGAGCTGAGAGTTCTGTTCTCGACATTGAATCTTTTTCACTCCTTATAGTCCCCACTCAATTCCTTCATAGTCTTTGACATCAGATGCTCTTGGATCTTATTGCTTATTGCTATCACTATTTAACAATTGCCATCATTTCCCTAATCTTCACTGAACAACATCATTGCTTCTGGTTTAGTACATTGAGCTGTGGTTATTGTAATTATTCATTTATAAGAATTACACTTGCAAATTGGAAGGAACTAAAGGTTTAACCTTTATAAATTGAAGAGTTAAATGTCTGTACTTCAGAACTTGAGATAAAAGAAAACTTTTATAGCTCTTAATCTCTGTCTCATGGTTAGAGTAGAAAAAGTTTTTTTTACCTGAATGTGTTAATCTGAAATGTCTAGAAAAGGTAAATAGAGTGTGTATTATTTTTTTAAAACAATCACTCTAAAAGAAATAAGGGCAGCAGTAAATAAGATCATCAATGTAATGAGCTGAACATAGTGACAAGTAATGGCGGAATTGCACTGAGAAACTGTGGTCTCTTCCAAAGAAGCAGGAGAATTCATAAGTCATGAAGTGCTTCAGACTACCTCTGTTCATAGGGTCAAATCTATAGGGGGAGTCCTCACCAAATAACTGGGGGTAATGGCCTCTGATCAAGGTGTATCCTTAATGTCAAAGGTGAAGATTGTTCCTTGTAGGTCTTGATCTGAAATAGATCTAGTAGTTTATGCCTAGTAAATGGGGGTACCTGCCTCTGATCAAGGTGTACACCTAATGTCAACAGCATAAATGTCACTGGTCTATTCACTTAGCTCAGTTTATGAAAATTAAAAAGTGAAAAATAAACTGCTGTAACCCTTTGAAATCAAAAGTCATTGAGTGAAAATTATTTTTCTCAATACATATTCAAGTTGCCTTTCTTGATCTTCCATGTTTAATCACAAAGGGTATTATTTTCTGACTCATCTTTAAAACCATGTGCCTTAGATTCATTGCTATAAATGGAGTCTATAACTCGTTTTCAGTGGTCAACTGCTTTACTCTATTTTTATCACTGTTAAACTTGAATTTTTTCTTTTCTTTCAAGAGTGCATATTGTTGACTCTTATACTTTAACAGTTGTTTATAATCATGCTCACCTTCTGAACCATTGCTTCAGCTGTTGTGTAGTGACCCCTTCCTCATTCATGTTCTTCCCCTCCTATCTTCATATTCCTTTCTCAAAGGGGGAGAATCAATTCAGGGGGAGTTATTCATTCAGGGGGAGTTTGAGATGTTCTAAGGGAAATCTACATGTTGCACTCATGTTTTTCTTTCTTTTTGATCATGTCAAAGGGGGAGAATATTTGGTTTGGTGACTCACTGTCACTTTGTTGCCATCATCAAAAAGGGGGAGAATGTTGTGCCCCTTAGGCACAAGCATATGGTATCTTGTTTTGATGATAGCAACACAGTGAGAGTTTCACAGTGAGCCATTCATTGTGTTTAGTGTACATGCATTACTGCTAGTTACTGCATATGCAAACACTTGGTCGATGCATTGCATTCTGTCAGATATCAAGTCTATACATCCATTGCTTCAGTTCAATATCTGCTATGTGCATACCTTGTTTAAGTGCATTCAGTATAACAGACCAACATGCATTCAGTATAACAGACGAGCAAGTCTGTACATCGAACTAGTCTGCATCGGTTAAGTCTATACATCCATCGAAGTCAGTATGCATAAAGTCTGTACATTCTTCAGGTGCATATCTCATGCAAGTCTGTACATTGGGCTATCACTTAAAGTCTATACATCAGCCTGTTCGTGTTCAAGCTTTCAAAATCTAGACATTGTTCTGTAGCACACACACGAAGTCTATACAGTGCTGCATAGACTAAGTCTATACATCAGTGTCTTGTGCATGCATCATTCAAGTCTGTATAGCCTGCGTTCACAACACAAGGTCTGTACATCGTTCTGCTTGCACAAACGCCACGTCTATACATTGGCTTTGCTTGCACGAGCTGAAGTCTATACATCGTTCACTTGCAGCATTAGCCAATGTCTGTATAGCCTATGCATCCTTTTGATTCAAAGTCTACACATTGCATGTTAGCATGCTCACATACACTAAGTCCACACATTAGCACTGTAGCTTGCACGAAGTAAAGTATGTACATTGGACTATCAGGTAAAGTCTATACATCGTGCTTGCTCAAGTCTGTACAGCCTTTCTTCTGGCAAGTCCACACATCGTGAAGTCTATACATTCGTTGCCTTGCATTGCATCAAGTCTGTACAACCTTTCTTCTGGCAAGTCCACACATCGTGAAGTCTATACATTCGTTGCCTTGCATTGCATCAAGTCTGTACAGCCTTTCTTTTGGCAAGTCCACACATTGTGAAGTCTATACATTCTGCATTCATTCTTGATGTTCATACTTCGCTTGATGCATTCTGCATAACACAATGCAGCATAGTCTATACACTCATAACTCTAGCCAGTGGATTCTATGATTCAAGCATTTCCAAGCCAGTGGATTCTATACACTTATATCTCTTTGGATGGTCAATAAACACATCCCAGACCAGATCCACGTTTTGTGGGTGATTAGGTGACTTTTGGATTAAAGAAATCCATGGGGAATGGCCTTTCTCGAAGTGGAAAATGAAGTCAACATTGGTTGGCTCGGGGCTGGCGGTCGACCTGTGGCTTCTAGCGGTCGACCGCTACTGAGAAACGCTGTAGACGGATGTTCCCTGGTATTTCGGTCGACCGTTGCTGGGCTGGCGGTCGACCGCCACTGAGAGAGGTGCAGTCTAGGAGATTCTGGCTGGGGCGGTCGACCGCCCCTGAGCTGGCGGTCGACCGCCAGCTGGGCTGATTCCGGGTTTCCCCGGTACAGTCCATTAAGTCTTGAGCTCCGTCGTTTAACTCCATTAGCAGCCCGTTCATGTCTGTGGCATCACCCTTGATAGTTTAGAAGGTATCAACTGAGTCTTTAACCTTGGGTTCTCTTGGCTATGCTTCTTTGTGCATTGACCTTGGATAAGTGACGAGCAGAATATGAAATGTCGACTTTTGCTTGTAAAAGAGATGAGATTTGCATCCTTGCTTGGGCGCGATCAATGAGCTTTCACTTTTGTCAACTCCTCTCCATTCCTTGGATTATCTTGTAGCATGCTATCCAGAAGTTGCACCGACCTTGAACCATCTATAAGGCAAGACATGCACTGACCATATGAGGAATGTGCAATGACCTTATGTGTGATGCTTTTCAGCTTGATTCATGTGCTTGAAACATGCTAGATTTCCGTGCAACCAATATTGTCGTATGCCTTGATATCTGTGTATCCAGTTGCCTAGATTTATGTGTCATTCTTGATCTTTTGCACTGGAAGTATAATGACTTGAAATGAATGAATATTAATATTATCAAACGCAGGTATAATTCATTAATGACTACAGAGACAGACATCATCAAAACCATAAAATTAATCATATTGCACTCATGTTCAACATCTAGAGGTGCGTACGGCACGAACTCGGCCTGCTGGTCCGACTCGACACTATTCCAACTCGGTGCTGCGCCAACTCGGTGGCTGACTCACTGGATAGCAAGCAACGGTTTCCAAAGGAACGTCACCTTCCTGAGATCTTCCGGAGGCGCCGCTTGGCTGGGACGATGGCGGGATATCCCTGATCGACTCTCTGAAGGGGCGGTCGCTGAAGTTGACATTTGATATTTATTTCTTAATTTTCTCCCGGGCTGAGTTGTGTTGGCTGAATTCGGATCTGCTCTGCACACCTTCACGAAAAGAATTCCTACGACCAGATCTGATGTCGGATTGATGCACAAGAGGTACCGATGGATAGAGGACTCAGAGATCTACAACATATATTTTTAGTGGCTCCATCAACCAAACGGATTAAAAATAAAAATGACTGCAAACTGCCTTTTTTTCTGACTCGGACTGACAGACACACAGGGTAGAGATGAACTTGCCTGAAACAGACCTTTGACCGAGGTCTCAATGATTTTGTTTGACTCAACGAAAATTATGGTGGAAGGGGGTATACGTGAGGAACACTAGGGAATTTTTGTGGATTTTATAAAATTTTATAAGTGGATGGGAAAATTACAACAAGGAGACTCTGTTCCGTAGATCTGCAAAAGGGCAGATTACTAAGAGGACAAACAAAAATATGGGAAAATTATTAAATGGACTCCAAATGACACGAAATGTTAACTGGAGGTTAGGGGAGATGGACAGAACAAACTCTGAAAATTAGGGCTCAATCAGACAACAAGAACCATAGATACAATTTCGGAGAAGAGGTTCTATCCTGATGGAGATAGAACTCCGATGACGGTGACGGCGGCGCGACGGCAGTGCGATGGTGGCGGTGGCGGCGGTAGAAATAGAATTCAGAGGGGCTAAGGAGAAGATAGAAGGGTATCACACCCAAGACTTAGCAAAAATCCATCTGCAAGAGAGGGAGGGAGAGAGGAGGAGGGCACACCCTTCTTTGGTTCCAACCAAATTTCATAAAATTTTTTCTCTTCATTAATTTCTCTAATGACACTATACATGGGCTTATATAGAGAATGGCAAGGGATGTGGGGCTGGGAATTTCGTGGGAGAGAGGGGATTTTTTTCCCCATGTGGTCAAATGACCAAAAAAAATAAAAAATATAACATGGGTTAACTATATTATAAGAGGGAAGCATCTTGGACTTTAAGGGTTGGAATATTGGACTTTTTAATCCAATTGTCCCCTTGAATGGTCAAGACATCTAGAAGCCCACCTTGGACCTGTGACTGACCCCACATGGGCCCTAAGACTTAGGTGGACCAATAGGAAAGGAGATGGGGGTCCCTTGCTAGTCCTACTGCACTTTTGCACAAAAACTCAAAGAATCCTAAGGAATGACAAATTGGCTTATAAAGCCTTACAATTGCAAACCTACTTCCCTGGGATATAAATGTAAACTAAAAGGATACAAATATAAAAATAAAAGTTAGTGCCCGGTGTAGATTCCCATCAATTGTCCCCGGGTGGGAAGAACTCGACCCCGTCGAGTAAGGGGTGCGGCTGCTCGTGACGCCGGCGGATTTGTCATCGTACCCGGAAGCGCGGAGTACGCTCCACTCCAAGTAATAGACACTTGCTCATCCCGTATAGATTCGATATGCACACGCTGCCATGGGAATGAGGCTAGAGGTGAACACTCCGGGGTGGGGTCACTCTCAAATGAGGGAGGTGGCTCAAAGATGTTGTGCCCCTTAGGCACAAGCATATGGTATCTTGCTTTGATGATAGCAACACAGTGAGAGTTTCACAGTGAGCCATTCATTGTGTTTAGTGTACATGCATTACTGCTAGTTACTGCATATGTAAACACTTGGTCGATGCATTGCATTCTGTCAGATATCAAGTCTATACATCCATTGCTTCAGTTCAATATCTGCTATGTGCATACCTTGTTTAAGTGCATTCAGTATAACAGACCGGCATGCATTCAGTATAACAAATGAGCAAGTCTGTACATCGAACTAGTCTGCATCGGTTAAGTCTATACATCCATCGAAGTCAGTCTGCATAAAGTCTGTACATTCTTCAGGTGCATATCTCATGCAAGTCTGTACATTGGGCTATCACTTAAAGTCTATACATCAGCCTGTTCGTGTTCAAGCTTTCAAAATCTAGACATTGTTCTGTAGCTCACACACGAAGTCTATACAATGCTGCATAGACTAAGTCTATACATCAGTGTCTTGTGCATGCATCATTCAAGTCTGTACAGCCTGTGTGCACAACACAAGGTCTGTACATCGTTCTGCTTGCACAAACGCCACGTCTATACATTGGCTTTGCTTGCACGAGCTGAAGTCTATACATCGTTCACTTGCAGCATTAGCCAATGTCTGTATAGCCTGTGCATCCTTTTGATTCAAAGTCTACACATTGCATGTTAGCATGCTCGCATACACTAAGTCCACACATTAGCACTGTAGCTTGCACGAAGTAAAGTCTGTACATTGGACTATCAGGTAAAGTCTATACATCGTGCTTGCTCAAGTCTGTACAGCCTTTCTTCTGGCAAGTCCACACATCGTGAAGGCTATACATTTGTTGCCTTGCATTGCATCAAGTCTGTACAACCTTTCTTCTGGCAAGTCCACACATCGTGAAGTCTATACATTCGTTGCCTTGCATTGCATCAAGTCTGTACAGCCTTTCGTTTGGCAAGTCCACACATTGTGAAGTCTATACATTCTGCTTTCATTCTTGATGTTCACACTTCGCTTGATGCATTCTGCATAACACACTGGAGCATAGTCTATACACTCATAACTCTAGCCAGTGGATTCTGTGATTCAAGCATTTCCAAGTCTGTACACGCTTTGTCTTCGCATTGCAAAGTCCATGCATTACAAAGTCTGCATAGTGAACATGAAGTCTGTACACGCTTCAAGTGGTAAGTATGTACATTGTTCAGAACGCAAAGTCCATACAGCCATTGTGCATTCGTTCTTGATGTACATACTTTGTTTACTCCAACTGATAATTCTTTGTCTGACAGGTTCTGTTCGTGCAGAGCTTAATGAAGGGCAGGTGATCCGAGGCTGGAAGGGCTGACAGGAAGATGACACGTGGCCAAAACTTCTGGGCGAGAAATGTGGAAGACACGCGCCCAGGGCTGCTCCTGCTGTGACTGCTTATATAAGGAAGCCTTCTTCCACAGAAGAAGACTGATCGAATGCAGAAGCCTTGAAGGAAAAGCAGAGAGCAGAGAGCCCTTCGATCCAGCAGAAGAGAAAAAGAAAGAGAGAAAAGAAAGAGAGTTGAGAGAGAGAAGAGTTGAGAGTGATTTGTTCCTCAGATCGTTGGTTCAAAACCCGATCTTAGCTTGCTCACCTGTTTGAGCTATATTCCCTGCAGGGATACATTTCCTTTTTGTTTGTTTTCTGTTTTATTTTTCGAACTCATTTCTTCAAGCTGTTAGTCAACGTTTGCAGAGGTGTTGCCTCTGGACGGGTCAAGCTGTAATCCCCAGCGGTTGCAGTGGAGGATTCCACTGGACAGCAAGCTGTGAGGCTCAGCGGGTTGTAGGCAAGCTGTGGTGCCCAGCGGTTCAAGCTGTGAGTCAGCAGTAATCCACACTCGGGTTGAGTGTGGGGTGGATGTAGGTCTGGAGGACCGAACCATCTAAAAACTCTTGTCTACTATGTGATTGCCTTATGGTTTGCATCACTCCTTTACATCTGTACTTTGCGTAGTAGATGTTTGTTTAAGTGGGTTCTTTAGCAATTCTGGTTGGTCGTTGATTAGTGCATTCTATCTGTTTAGCAGAATTACTCAATCCAGATTTGATTCTGCTGCAGTAGTTTTTATCGGGTGTTTGATCTATTCACCCCCCTCTAGATCACCCTTTAGCGTCCCAACAAAAGACTCACTAGGAATCACCGCGGGTCCCTTATGTGACTTGATCCGATATGTGGAGTAGAGCCAATCCCAATAGTCCGACAAGTCTCATACTCAAAAGGGACTAATAACGCGAGCGTACAAAATCGACTCGACTCAACGTATGCGCAGACACATAATGCACTCGACAAACAAACGAAACAAAGACTCACAAGGACCCTAAACAAACCTAATGTTAGTCCGACCCGTACATGAGTGACGGCGGACCAGGACATCCAAATATGTGCCATGCATGCATCTTATGTACCCGAAGGTTGGTGGTATGGGAAACACCTAGACGCCCAAGTATGACCCAGTCATGCATGAACGGCCCTTTGGATTTGGGTGGGGAAGGGCTAGGAGATCTAAAACTACCCTCGTCATTACCCCTAGACGTAGGTACGGCTTGCCAACTAGACCGAGGGGTAGGGGTGGGTAGTGAAGTCCTTGGAAGAAGTGGAGTGAATATGATAGCTCGGGAGGTTCACTAGTGAAGGGGTCAAAAGGGTCAAAGAAGGTATGACCCCATGAAGTGGGTTCCCCCATGACTTGGTTCCAAGTTAAGAATTCATAATCACCGTCATACATTGTGATCGGTGGGACGACAATCATGTCTAAAAAATAGGATTCCTCCCTTGGGCAAAAGGGAACGAAGTCGGACTCGGCCGGCATCGGGAGGAATAGAAGAATCTCCGTTGAGACACAACCCACGATGCACACGGAGGTAATGGACCCTATGGCTGGATGGGTGAAGCTACGACTAGTGGGTTGGTCGAAGCCTCGGGCTAATAAGTGCGTCAACTTCCATTGTGAATCTAATCCCATAACAAAATCATCCAAGGTATCAACATGGTGACTAGACCGAAATGTAGTGTGGAATGAGTTGACCTACACTAATGGTAAGGTGGGGTCCATGGATGGATAAGGAGGTGAGGCCAAGCCATCTTTGAGCCAACTAAGAAGCGGCTCGGCTATGTATAGCGTACCCGTTAGAAACACGGGAGGCTTGGACCTTGGTGGCTCCAAATAAGATGGTTCCGAAATAAGATCGGATGATGAGGTTGATGGTAATGGAGCTCTCATGGGTGATGAAGGAATGTCCTCCTCGTGGAGAAGGGGTCCTTGGTGTGGCACCGGGATGTACCCTTCCATCCGATCTACCCGGGTAGTCAATCGATCTACCCTTGTAGTCAACCGATCTAGGCGTGTACTCAACCCCTTCATTGCTCCCATAATGGCTCGGAACATTCCGGCCACTTCATCGGGACTATGGACTCGGGGTGTGGCCATGGTGGCGAAGATGGGGTTGGATACCCTAGGAATGGATATGCAAGGCCATTTTTTTTTGTTTTTATTTTATAAGCGTAATGTTATGCCAACTAATGCAAGCACTTAGACACTGTAGATGTGGAAAATGTGTATGTGTTTTGGCGCGCCGACCCCAGAAATCACATGAATAAGCATGAAGGCATATGTGCACCAAACAAGTGAATAACATGAATATGTGGCTATGTAAACATGGTAGCATGATCATACAATCAATAAAAAGGTGACAAAGGATGTAGAAGAATACCGTGATCGCCACCAAGGAATAACAACGTCAAAGGATATGAAATACTATGCACGTTGTGTACCTTGGAAAAAGAGGATGATCGCGCTCAATATTAAGATGCGGGGATTTGTGGGTTACCTCTCCTCGCCTTCCAGCCGGCTAGAAGGTAATAGCCTCACTTTCCATGCTTTCCTGAGAAACAAACACAAGATAAGAGGCAAAACCCATTAGAAAATGCTAAGTGTAGAAATCTGCCCAAGTGCATAAAGTAGCATGAATGATTGAGGGCAAACTCACCGGGGGAGGGTTTTTAACCCCTATGGAAGGGTGCAAACAATAGGTGTGTATATTGTGATGAGATTAACATGAAGAAATCGATCTAATATGCCATGATGAACATAGATAAATAAGGTGCAAAAGTGCATGCCACAAGAAAAACTGTGCAAACAGTGTAAAGTGGGTGCAAAGACTGATACAAACAGTAGGGCAAACGATGTCCAAATGTATAGGAAATTCAGATGACAGAAGACTTGAATGTTGTGAAGAAGTAGGAACAAGAATCACTCCAAAAGGAAGTCGGGATAGAAAGTTATGGCACCGGAGATTTGGCGAAAAATGCGGACTATGCAGAAAATACAGAATAGTGCACAAAATGGACTCAAAGAATGATGAATATCTCACAAGATAGAACACCAAAAGAGGAAAGAAAGGATGCTATGGAAAGGTGAGAATGTTGTGGTGAAACTAGGGCAGAAACGAGAGTTTAAAACGGGGAAGACAGCAGTGAAAAATGGGGTGAAAAACTCAAGAAAACAGAAGGGTGCAGAACATGGGAGAAAAATGACCAAGTGTAAAAACAGAATGAAAGTGCAAAACTCATGGACAAAATATACATGAAGATGACAAGGTAATGAGCCCAAAACTAAGTAACATAAAGATTATACTTCCCTCTAGAGCCTGGAGTTGAAAGGACGGATCAAGAGTGCCCCACGGCCTCGCACCGGCGACGCAAACATGCCCCCGTCGCAAGAAATCTGAGTTTAAGCAAAGTGCAGAACAGTGTGGTGAAACCTCAAAAGTAGGGGCTTAGAAAAGGGGGAAAATATATGAGAAATAAAGTAAACACATAATCAACGTGAAGCTAATACCCCCCTCTTCAAGATGGAGTCAAAGGAGGACAAAACGGATGAAGCATGACTCCGCCCCGGCTTGATGAACAGGCCCCCGTCGCGAAGTTGTCGCAAAAAATCAGCAAACTATGATGATTTGCCAAAAGTAGGGGCGAAGTTAGGAGGGCAAACGATGATGAAATCGGGCAAATAATGAATCAATAGAAAAACAATACTTCCCTCTTCAGGCTAGGGTCGAAGGGTTGAGTAGAAAATCCAGCATGGCTTCGCCCTCGCCTTGAAAACACGCCCCCTTATTCACAAGAAATCTGGACAGGTTTATATAGGAAAGTGGTGAAACCCCCAACTTTCTCCCATGATTCCAAAAGATAGAGTCCACCAAATCTCGAGATCTCTAGATCAATCTCGAGATAACAGTCAAGATAAGGCGTAGGAACAAATGGGACTCTTTTTGGTTGAAGGATGTGGAAGTTATGGCTCTTAGAAGAAGCCTCTAGAACCTTATCTGCAGAGTTTTTTGGTTGCACGAAATGCATAAAACCTGATATTGCGGTCAAGATTCTAGGAGATATGATGCATGAAAAGTCGTGCCCCATATACTGAATTCAAGATAATACAAAGGGAAAGACACAGCAACAAACGGGGCTCAATTTAATAGAGTATTCTAGAAGATAGAGCCCTAACAAGGAGTCCCTGTTGCATAGGTTTCAGCCTTAGAATCTGACGGCGAAGAAGATGGAGTTCAAGACTTTTTGGACTCTCTGGTAGATGGACGGTCGCACGATAGAACGTTTATTGCATTGGGCGGTCTAGCAGTAGACCGTCCAGTCCTGGGGGCGACCGGGGGACTTTTTGCAAAAAAAAAGATAAACGGTCATCCACGGACCATTTTTCGAGTGAGGCGGTCTTAATAAGACCGTTTATAGACATTTTAAAAATAATAAAAATAAAATAAAAAATTAAAAAAAAATCAAAAAAGTTACTGTTCATGGGCGGACAACTGTTGACCATTTTACTGTTGGACAGTCACCTTGTGACCGTTCAACTCAAGGAACGGTCAACTGTTGACCGTTTCGCTGCCAAGCTCACGCGACTTTAGAAATTGAAGCATATCTTGAAAACGGTGCTGAATTAGTAAAAGTGGTAGAAGAAGAAATTGTAGATAACTTAAAAATGAACAACTTTTATGAAAAACGGAAGATGAGAAAATGATCATAAGAGAGAGAAAATAGGGCTAGAATAGAGAGAGAGAATATCGGGACATAGATGAATAGTGCAGTCTGCTGGAAAAATGTAAATAATTTGAAATCGGTGCAAGACCGGCCAATGACAAAGAAGAAGGAATTGTAGGGATTTGAAAGATGAACAACGTTTGTGAAGGACACATTTTGAAAAGAGGAAAGAAAGGGGGTAAAAAGGGACCATTTTCAAGACTGCACAACGAAAGGGGGCTGAATGCTTGAGGGAAGCCGACCTAAATGGGCCGTAAATTGACTTGGAAGACCGACGGGTGATAAGATAAGCTCTAGGGCTCCATGAAATAATGATCTCCAAGGCTCAAATAGAATGGAATAATGAAATGGGCTCAAAATTCATCTAAGGAAGGCTCCAAAACAATGGGTAATTCGGGGTATCAAAATGATGAATATGAGAAATGACTCAACTTGCAGGCTAAAAACGGGTGTCAATAGATGCCCCTCCTTGATGTCCGCTTTGCAAGGGAACGAGCGAAAGCGACGCGGAGGTGAAATGGAATGGAGATGGAGCGAAAGCGAAAGCGACGTGAAATGGAGATGAAGCGGAGATGAACGGAGAGGACTGAAAAGCAGGCATCAAGGTAAAAGACACCCATTTTAACCAACAAGCGACAGGAATTCTCCCGAAAATGCTGAACTACCCACCCGAAATGGCTGACGCGGATGAGACATGTCTGGAGAACTAAACTAAATGAAAAGGAAAATGCATGATCAACCTCATGGGGGACACAATCCCTCGGACCAATGAGGAGATCGGAATAAGCAGTAACGAAAATGAAAAAGGAGGTAGACTAAGCTCCAGACAGGAATCACGCTAGCCAACCAGACCAAGCGGGAGGATCAGAGAAATCGTTCAAACTCAGAATAGAATGGGGATCTCTTATCCAAGAGAACTGAAGCGTAATTAACCATTGTTGAGGAGAAACCTTGAGAAGATCACGAGGCATTAATGCTCAAAATGACATGATGCATGCTGGGCTAAAATAAAGAAATCATCAAAATGAATGCATAGAAAGTATAAAATAGAAAGTACTCAAGGATAATATTGCTAGACCGAGCCAAGATGGGGTCAAGAGTCATCTCGTAACCACGGCGTGCGAGACAGAGTCCATCGTCCCCCACCCGACTCAACCAAGCGGTGTATCCAACGATTAACCGTATGCTCCTAGACCATCATCATTTTTGTTAAAGGGGAACATCAGATCTCAGAACACACGGTTAACCAGCCGGTCCTTGAGAGGCTATAATAATGTAGATACCATATAGTAATGCAACAATGAGAAGGGATAGAGAGCCATACCTGACTTACCTGTGCAGGTGAAACGACATTTTTTAGATTTTCTGATTTTTAGTTTTTATGAATTTTCAAATAAGACAACCAACAACATGAACAAACAAGCATGAACATAACGAGACAAACAAATGAACGAAAGGCAGCATAACACAACAAAGAATGAACGAACAAGCAACATATGCAAGATACGAACCAACAATATGCATGTAAGACGAACATAGTGAGACAAGACAACAATGTAGTGGGACAACACACGGTTGGGACAAGAACACGTGGGGGGACAACACACGGTTAGGACAAGAACACATGCGACAACAACACGGGACATAGAGGGACAACTAATAACATATGCAAGACAACCAACAACACGCGGTGATGGACAAAATAACATGCGTGGGATGACACGATGGGACATAAACACGTGACAAGGACACGGCGAGACAAAAGACATGACAAATACACTCTTCAATCAAAGCCCAAGATCAGAATGAAGCAGAACCGCCAGGTTCATAATCGTGAGGCAGAGCCCTCTAATAAAGATATGATGAGATAAAGCTGAGAAGGACACAAGCTTCAGAATAGATCGAGAGATAAGATTGAAGGAGAGAACAGATCAAAGATGTGGATATGAGACAGAGCAAAAAGATATAGCAAGGAATGCCTGAGTACTTGCAACCTACACACTTAGCAAACTGATTACGTATTTGTCCTTAAGATAAAAAATACAAAAAATAAAATACATATTTTTAGAGTTTTGTAATTTTTTGATTTTTTTTAGATTTTGACATATTTGATTTTTTGGAGTTTTGAGAATATCTGATTTTTTTGGATTTTGACATATCTGATTTTTTTTTTTGATTTTCGACAATATCTCATTTTTTTGGATTTTTTTTGAAAATACCTCATTCTTTTTTTAAATTTTTGATAATATCTCATTTTTTTAGATTTTTTGAAATATCAATTTGCAGCACCCAAGACGGGCTTAAGTTACTGGCTAGGGATCGTCGTTCCTACCCCTCTCATTAAAGGCTTCCTTAAGCAGGGCGTGCGTGTGATGGTAGCTCACCACAACCAACTGTCTGTAAAGAACAGTGCCCCTACTAAGGCCATACCCGGGATACAACCCAGCCTAAGAGGGAGAAGTGAAAGAATAATTAAAGACAAGCCTTATGTAGGATGGGAGATATCAGGGTTCGACTTCCTTCTAGGGCACTACCCCTCAAAGAGTAGGTCTGTTGTGCCCGGGCTTTGTGTCTTTGATTTTTAGACCCATATTTATCAGGCACGCATGCGACCGGGCTCATGACGTCCCGCGGGGAACTGTACTGCCACTCTTGCCATGCCTTTGATTCATAATTTTGCATATTGATTCATTTTCTCATTTTGGTAGCCCTTATTGGCGAGATATAGCATGAAAGCTCACTTATAAGGGTCAAGACTACCCTATTTGAGACCTCTGTCGTATTATGGAGCACCTAAGTTAGTCATCTTATCCATCCATCTCTTGCCCCTGCACTTGGTCGAGCAGAGAAAAGAAAAGACCTTTGTGCATACCCAAAGTGTAATATCCCGGACCTTTCGGATCCTTCTTCGTGGGTCCCAGATCTGGTTTTCGGAGCGTCCAGCTTCGTTGTGTCCGAAATTTCATTTCGGACATCTTTCGTGTTCGGATCGGCGCGATCCGGAGTTGTTTCGGAGGCCCAGAGGCGTTCCGCGGCTTTTCCGCGTGTGTTTTCCGATTCCCGGTGTGTGTTTCGGCTTTTCCTTCGGAAGCTCGCTGTGGGCGAACCGGGCGGTTCCCCCAGGCACGAGTTGTACCGTTGCGATCGGTGCGTTCCGAGGATTCCAGAAATGTATTTTTCTATTTTTCGGTATTTTTCTGAAAATTCGGATTTTCTATATAGCCCTAACTCCTTTTCTTTTTCTTTTCTCCTTTCTCTTTCTTCTTCTTCCTCTTCCTCCGTTTCTACCCACCGTGACACCCTCCTCTCTCCCTCTCTCCCATTCGGGCGCGGCGAACCCCTCTCCGGCTACGGACGGCTGTGGGGCGACGGCGCGGACGCGTGGGCGACGGTGAGGCGATCTCGTGGGCGTGCGGCGAGCGTGGGAAGCGTGGGGAGTTCGTGAAGCTTCGAGCATTCTTCGTGATTCGTGATCGATCCGGCGGAGCATTCGCTCCATCGAGGTAGGGTGACGTTCCTTGGCCTCATGCCGATCTTTTTCACGATTTATAGGCCGCGGGGAGGCCGAGAGGGGATCGTTTGAGCGTTTTTGGGTTTTTCCATGATTTGGGGAGAGCTCGCCCGATCTATGGATTCCATGCATGATTTCGTGTTTTGATGGCCTAGAATCATGCTAGGGGTCCCCAGGGGTCTTCCCCTTTGTTTTCCCCCTCTCCTATGGAGGCATGGGGGCGTGGTTAGAATTTTTGGGCGTTCTTACCATTTTCGGCCGCGGACTGAGAACGCGCTATACTCTAGTAGCGCGTTCTTGGAGGTCACGCTGCCCCGACCGAGCGCGTTCATCGGAGAAGATGAACAGGAGGCGGTTCCTGTTGCGCTATGGGGTCCTAGCGCGATCATCCTTGTCGCGCCAGGAGGACCTAGCGCGATGGTCCTTGTCACGCTAGGGTTCCCTAGCGCGATGGTCCCTGTCGCGCTAGGGAGACCTAGCGCGATCTTCCCTGTTGCGCTAGGGTTCCCTAGCGCGTTCCTCCGTGTCGCGCTAGGTATCCCTAGCTTGATTTGGCTGTTGTTGGGTGTTCCCCTTGGGCCGTGTGTGCGTCCCGGGCACCCCGTGGAGTTCCGTGACCGTGTCTTTGGTGTCCGGAGGTTCCGTTTGCCTTGGTCATGCGTTTGGCCGTGGGCGGTGAGTCCGTTTTTCTCCGACTGTGGCCACCGTGCGATGGGGCTGGTGCGTGGGGTGATTCCGACACGTTGTCGGTTTCGGACGTCGTTTTCCGTTGACTCAAGGGTCTACTCCTTCAGTGACCCTCCACTAGTCGTAGCCCACCAGTACGAGGTGCTGGTCTCACCTGGGAGTGGTGTACGGGCACCCACCTTTGGAGACGGTTTGTGGACCGGTTACCGTAGGCTCCTCGTCTTAGCCAGAGTCCGGCTGCAGGGGAAAACCGGTCAGAGGGCCAGACCTAGGACGCGTGGTCTGTGTGTGCACACGTGGTTGGGGGCGGTTGGACCCACGTCGACGGGCGTGACCCCAGCTAGTGACTTGTTTGTGGTTACTTGTACGGTGTCTGCGCCTCGGGTAGGACCTACCACGTCAGGCGGTTCACCTGCTGTGCGGTGTAAGACGTCAGGGGACGCCGCCGGCTGTGCTTCTAGTGGGTGGTAGTCCTGTCGAGTACGGAGTGTCAGACTGTCAGTCGTGTGTTTCCGACCTTCAGGTTTTACGATTCGACCGTTGGTTTCGGTCTTCTCGTACCGTGGCACGTGTGTCGGTTTGCGTGCCGTAGGGTCTAGTTCTGTAGAGTACAGGGCTTTCCTTTCCGAGGTACTTTCCTACCGCTAGAGTAGTGATTTCTCGTTTTACGAGGTAGGGTTCGAGTGATCCCTACTGAGTCTTGTTCCGAGACTCATTCCCTGCGTGTTTTCACCGTGTTTCAGGTGAGGCGCCACCTTCGGGGAGCGCGTCAGGAGCGCAGCGTGGTGCGGGTGCCCAGAGGTAGTGCCAGAGGTCAGAGCCGGGGGATGCCCCGTGTAGCTGTACTTTCCTTTCTTGTCACTGTACTAGTCGTGGACTGCTGTTATTGTTGTTCTTTATTGTGGACCATGTAAAATGTTAATTTATTTCCTGCTTAATATTATAACTGTTTAATTTCTGCAATTATTTGTGATACTTGTGTAGTCTCCACACCATCCTTTTAACCCTTCCGAGTCTTCGGACTCGTGGGTGGCGGTACGAGTCTCGGGTTATCGGGCCTTCCCGGTAATCGGATTCTCGGGTCGTTACAGCTGGTATCAGAGCGCGGTTGTGGAATTACATGAGAATCATAGGTAATTGTAGTGGTCCACTAGTCCACAACGATGATGTACATGTGACGCTGGCATTGGGCACCACGTGTTTTATTCTGACATTGCCGTTTTCGTGTTTTCTGTCTTGTGCTTCAGGAGTGAGGATGGCGCCGAGGAGGAGTTCTCGCTCTCAGCAGGGGCAGTCGGCTGGAGGTCAGGAGATCCAGCAGGGGGTCCAGATGGACCAGGAGGAGCATAGCAGAGTTTCGGGAGCTACCGAGGTCGCGGATGCTGCGAGAGCTCCGGGGGCCGAGGATTTCTTCCGTGGCATGTACCATCTCATGTCTCAGCAGTTTGGCGGAGAGACTGGTGAGGGCTCGTCAGTCAGGGGTGGGCCGGGCCGAGCGGTGAGGGACTTCATGCAGTTCCATCCACCTTACTTTAGTGGCCTGACAGACCCTGATGCGGCTCGTGATTGGCTCGATGAGATGGAGCGGGTGTTCAGTTCTGCGAAGAGTACTGCCGAGGACAGAGTGGTGTTGGCCTACAACCAGTTGCAGGGTACGGCTCGGAGGTGGTGGTCTTCCGAGTGGAAGACGTCCTTTCAGCTTCGTCCACTTGAGCAGGTCGAGTGGGGTGACTTTGTCAGTGCTTTTGAGCGTACGTACTATCCAGATGTTGTTGCTACGCAGCGGATGCGGGAGTTTCTGGAGCTGGTGCAGGGTGACATGTCCGTGTTGCAGTACAGGGCCCGATTTGTCGAGCTGGGTCGGTACTCACCTCATCTCATGGAGCATGAGAGGGTGAGGACGACGTAGTTTGTGCAGGGCTTGAGGCTGGAGCTGAGGCACCATTTGATCGCGAATGGGGCCACTGATCTAGAGACGGCGTCTCGTGTTGCGATTTCCTTGGAGATGGATATGCAGAGGACTCGAGGACCGATCAGCCAGGGGCAGTCCTTGTCAGGTCGCAGCCAGCAGTCGGCTACCCAGCAGCAGGGTTTCTTTCAGCCTGCGTCGGGTGGTTCAGGAGTACCGGCATCGGCAGCTTCGGTAACAGGATCTTCGTCCTTTGGCTCGAAGGTCAAGAAGTTCTTGAAGAAGAATTTCCGTAAGAAGCACAAGGATCAGGGGTAGGCTTCATCGGGCAGTGTACAGTAGCCGTTTCCTTTGCAGCGTCAGGGATCAGTGGGTGGATCGCGAGGACCTTGTCCACGGTGTGGAGGGACCCACCCAGGCAGGCAGTGCACGGCGCCGATCATCTGTTTTCGGTGTGACCAGCCAGGGCATATGGCGCGTGACTATCCTCAGAGGCCGCCGCAGCAGCAGGTTCCCCAGCAGCAGCAGCAGCAGGGACAGTATCCGCCGCTACCCAGGTCAGCTAGTGTAGGAGGCAGGCAGAGAGCTCGTGGCCAGATCACGCACTTGACCAGGGCAGAGGCAGTGGCGTCGCAGCTCGTGGAAGGTACCGTTCAGATTTTGGGTTGTGCGGCTCGGGTTTTATTTGATTCTGGCGCGTCTCATTCGTTTATTTCGGAGGATTTCGCGTCGAGCGTCGAGGAGCCGGTGACCCAGTTGTCTTGTGATTTGGCAGTGGAGTTGCCTTCGGGTGATTTTATGGTCACTCCGTATTGCTTCGACCAGGTTCCGATGTGGATCGATGGGCGGAGTATGCCAGGCAGGTTGTATGCATTGCAGCTTCGGGATTACGACGTGATTCTGGGCATGGATTGGCTCGAGACTCATGGAGCGGTGGTGGATTGTGGAATGAAGAGGGTCTACTTCCAGCATCCGAACAGGAGGACCTTCTATTTCCAAGGTATCCGTTCCACCTCTTCTCGATTCCTTATCTCTGCTATTCGAGCCCGTCGATTGCTTGATTCAGGTTGTCAGGGTTTTCTCGCGTCTGTGGTTGTGTCTGACCGGATGGAGCCGGATGTCGAGGACATTGCGGTGGTGTGCGAGTTTCCTAATGTTTTTCCTGAGGAGTTGCCTGGATTACCTCCCCAGCGGGAGATCGATTTCATGATCGAGGTTGTACCTGGTACGGGACCTTTGGCGAAGGCTCCCTACCGTATGGCCCCCGCTGAGTTGAGGGAGTTGAGGGCACAGTTGCAGGAACTGTTGGCCAAGGGGTACATTCGTCCGAGCTTTTCCCCTTGGGGTGCGCCCGTGTTGTTCGTGAAGAAGAAGGACGGTAGTCTGCGGCTATGCATTGACTATCGGCAGCTGAATGAAGTGACCATTAAGAACAAGTATCCGTTGTCGCGGATTGATGATTTGTTCGACCAGCTTCAGTCTGTGCGAGTGTTCTCGCGGATTGATTTGCGGTCCGGTTACTATCAGCTGAGAATTCGCGAGTCTGATGTGGAGAAGACTGCATTCAGTACGAGGTACGGGCATTATGAGTTTCTGGTGATGCCGTTTGGGCTCACCAATGTCCCAGCAGCCTTCATGGACTTGATGCAGAGGGTGTTCCATCCGTATTTGGACCAGTTCGTGGTCATCTTTGTGGATGACATCCTTGTTTATTCGCGGTCTGCTGAGGAGCATGCGTACCATTTGAGTGTGGTGCTGCAGACGTTGCGAGATCACCAGTTGTATGCGAAGCTCAGCAAGTGCGAGTTTTGGCTCAGCGAGGTGCACTTTCTGGGGCACGTGATTTCTGGTGATGGCATTTCCATGGATCCCGCCAAGGTCGAGGCTGTGATGCAATGGTCGAGGCCGAGGTCGGTGACGGAGATCCGGAGTTTCTTGGGGCTTGCGGGTTATTATCGCCGGTTTATCCAAGATTTTTCCCGCATTGCGACCCCGATGACGAGGCTCACGCGGAAGGATATACCTTTCGTTTGGTCCGAGGAGTGTGAGAAGAGCTTCAGGGAACTGAAGAGATTGCTCACCTCGGCTCCGGTGTTGGTTTTACCTTCTGGATCGGGAGGTTTTGTGGTGTGTACAGATGCTTCCGGCATCGGATTGGGTGCTGTTCTGATGCAGCATGGTAGAGTGGTGGCTTATGCATCTCGGCAGCTAAAGCCCCATGAGGAGAACTACCCTACCCATGACCTTGAGTTGGCGGCGGTGATCTTCGCGCTGAAGATCTGGAGACATTATCTGTACGGCGAGAAGTTCGAGGTGTTCACTGACCATCAGAGTTTGAGGTATGTGTTCTTGCAGAGAGATCTGAACCTCAGACAAAGGCGTTGGATGGAGTTCATGAAGGACTATGACTTCACCCTGTCTTATCAGCCGGGCAGGATGAATGTCGTCACCGATGCCTTGAGTCGGAAGGTGGCGGTCAGTACCTTGATGCTGAGGAAGTGGAGGCTCGGGTAACAGGTGCCTGAAGTATCCTTCAGGCTAAAGATTCCCCAGGAGCGAGGGTTGGCAGTGCTTGCGAGTCTGACTGTCACTCCTGCTATCCGTCGTCAGGTGACAGAGGCTCAGCATGCGGACCCTGAGTTGCCCCGGACTCTTGCGATGGCTGACGTAGAGCTCGGCGAGGACGGTGCTGCGAGGTTTCGTGGCAGGTTGTACGTCCCAGCGGAGGAGCAGGTTCGTCGTGCGGTGTTACGCGAGGCTCATGGGAGCAGGTACACTGTGCACCCGGGTGCGACGAAGATGTATCGAAACTTGCGGAGGCAGTTTTGGTGGCCTAGCATGAAGAGAGATGTCGCCGAATTTGTGGCCAGGTGCCTGATCTGTCAGCAGGTGAAGGCGGAGCATCAGCGACTAGGAGGTACTCTCCAGCCCTTGGATGTTCCTGCTTGGAAGTGGGACCATGTGACCACAGATTTTGTGGTGGGGTTGCCAAGGACCCCGAGTGGGCAGGACAGTATTTGGTTGCTGGTGGATCGGCTGACGAAGGTGACGCGGTTGCTTCCGGTCAAGGTCAGCTGGAGCGTGTCCAGGTTGGCTCGTTTATATGTGGAGCGGATCGTGCCGTTGCATGGGGTTCCCATTTCGATCGTGTCGGATCGGGATCCGCGCTTCACTTCTGGGTTCTGGAGGAGTTTCCAGCGAGCTCTTGGCACGGAGTTGGCATTTAGCTCGGCGTATCATCCTCAGTCAGATGGTCAGTCTGAGAGGACCATTCAGACTTTGGAGGACATGCTGAGATCCTGCTGCCTGGAGTGGCAGGGGAGTTGGATTCATCACCTACCGTTGGTGGAGTTTGCCTATAACAACAGCTATCATTCGAGCATCGGCATGGCTCCTTATGAGGCACTGTATGGGCGTCCTTGTCGGACTCCGCTTGATTGGTTTGAGGTGGGTGAGCGTGTTTTGACGGGACCGGAGTTGGTGCAGCAATGTGTGGATGTTGTGCACCTGGTTCGTCAGAACATGTTGGCGGCCCAGAGTCGGCAGAAGAGCTATGCTGACCGTAGGAGGCAGCCCCTCGAGTTCGCCGTGGGCGATCATGTGTTCTTGAGAGTTTCTCCGATGAAGGGGGTGATGCGTTTTGGACGGCGTGGGAAGCTGAGTCCCCGCTATATTGGTCCTTTCGCGATTGTGGAGCGCATCGGTGAGGTTACTTACCGGTTGCGGTTACCTCCTGAGTTGGCGTCGGTACATGACGTGTTCCACGTCTCGATGTTGCGGAAGTATATGCCCGATGACTCTCATGTGCTCGAGTTTTCTGTTTGGCCTGAGGTGACTCCAGATCTTTCTCTCCCAGAGTTTCCGATCCACGTGGAGGATAGGCGAGAGCAGCGCCTGCGGAACAAGGTCATTCCCTTGGTAAAGGTCGTGTGGCAACGACACTCTGGTGGTGAGGCTTCGTGGGAACGTGAGGACGAGATGCGTCAGCAGTTCCCGTATCTGTTTGAGTGAGTCTTCCTCTGCTTTCCCCTTGGGTTGTTCTCAATTTCGAGGACGAAATTCCTTAAGGGGGGAGGGCTGTAATATCCCGGACCTTTCGGATCCTTCTTCGTGGGTCCCGGATCTGGTTTTCGGAGTGTCCGGCTCCGTTGTGTCCGAAATTTCGTTTCGGACATCTTTCGTGTTCGGATCGGCGTGATCCGGAGTTGTTTCAAAGGCCCAGAGGCGTTCCGCGGCTTTTCCGCGTGTGTTTTCCGATTCCCGGTGTGTGATTCGGCTTTTCCTTCGGAAGCTCGCTGCGGGCGAACCGGGCGGTTCCCCCAGGCACGAGTGGTACCGTTGCGATCGGTGCGTTCCGAGGATTCCAGAAATGTATTTTTCTATTTTTTGGTATTTTTTCGAAAATTCAGATTTTCTATATAGCCCTAATTCCTTTTCTTTTTCTTTTCTCCTTTCTCTTTCTTCTTCTTCCTCTTCCTCCGTTTCTTCCCACCGTGACACCCTCCTCTCTCCCTCTCTCCCATTCGGGCGCGGCGAACCCCTCTCCGGCTACGGACGGTGGCGGGGCGACGGCGCGGACGCGTGGGCGACGGTGAGGCGATCTCATGGGCGTGCGGCGAGCGTGGGAAGCGTGGGGAGTTCGTGAAGCTTCGAGCATTCTTCGTGATTCGTGATCGATCCGGCGGAGCATTCGCTCCATCGAGGTAGGGTGACGTTCCTTGGCCTCATGCCGATCTTTTTCGCGATTTATAGGCCGCGGGGAGGCCGAGAGGGGATCGTTTGAGCGTTTTTGGGTTTTTCCATGATTTGGGGAGAGCTCGCCCGATCTATGGATTCCATGCATGATTTTGTGTTTTGATGGCCTAGAATCATGCTAGGGGTCCCCAGGGGTCTTCCCCTTTGTTTTCCCCCTCTCCTATGGAGGCATGGGGGCGTGGTTAGAATTTTTGGGCGTTCTTACCGTTTTCGGCCGCGGACTGAGAACGCGCTATACTCCAGTAGCGCGTTCTTGGAGGTTGCGCTGCCCCGACCGAGCGCGTTCATCGGAGAAGATGAACAGGAGGCGGTTCCTGTCGCGCTATGGGGTCCTAGCGTGATCATCGTTGTCGCGCCAGGAGGACCTAGCGCAATGGTCCCTGTCGCGCTAGGGAGACCTAGCGCGATCTTCCCTGTTGCGCTAGGGTTCCCTAGCGCGTTCCTCCGTGTCGCGCTAGGTATCCCTAGCACGATTTGGCTGTTGTTGGGTGTTCCCCTTGGGCCGTGTGTGCGTCCCGGGCACCCCGTGGAGTTCCGTGACCGTGTCTTTGGTGTCCGGAGGTTCCGTTTGCCTTGGTCATGCGTTTGGCCGTGGGCGGTGAGTCCGTTTTTCTCCGACTGTGGCCACCGTGCGACGGGGCTGGTGCGTGGGGTGATTCCCACACGTTGTCGGTTTCGGACGTCATTTTTCGTTGACTCGAGAGTCTACTCCTTCAGTGACCCTCCACTAGTCGTAGCCCACCAGTACGAGGTGCTGGTCTCACCTAGGAGTGGTGTACGGGCACCCACCTTTGGAGACGGTTTGTGGACCGGTTACCGTAGGCTCCTCGTCTTAGCCAGAGTCCGGCTGCGGGGGAAAACCGGTCAGAGGGCCAGACCTAGGACGCGTGGTCTGTGTGTGCACACGTGGTTGGGGGCGGTTGGACCCACATCGACGGGCGTGACCCCAGCTAGTCACTTATTTGTGGTTACTTGTACGGTGTCTACGCCTCGGGTAGGACCTACCACGTCAGGCGGTTCACCTGCGGTGCGGTGTAAGACGTCAGGGGACACCGCCGGCTGTGCTTCTAGTGGGTGGTACTCCTGTCGAGTACGGAGTGTCAGACTGTCAGTCGTGTGTTTTCGACCTTCGGGTTTTACGATTCGACCGTTGGTTTCGGTCTTCTCGTACCGTGGCATGTGTGTCGGTTTGCGTGCCGTAGGGTCTAGTTCTGTAGAGTACAGGGCTTTCCTTTCCGAGGTACTTTCCTACCGCTAGAGTAGTGGTTTCTCATTTTACGAGGTAGGGTTCGAGTGATCCCTACTGAGTCTTGTTCCGAGACTCATTCCCTGCGTGTTTTCACCGTGTTTCAGGTGAGACGCCACCTTCGGGGAGCGCGTCAGGAGCGCAGCGTGGTGCGGGTGCCCAGAGGTAGTGCCTGAGGTCAGAGCCGGGGGATGCCCCGTGTAGCTATACTTTTCTTTCTTGTCACTGTACTAGTCGTGGACTGCTGTTATTGATGTTCTTTATTGTGGACCATGTAAAATGTTAATTTATTTCCTGCTTAATATTATAACTGTTTAATTTCTACAATTATTTGTGATACTTGTGTAGTCTCCACACCATCCTTTTAACCCTTCCGAGTCTTCGGAGTCGTGGGTGGCGGTACGAGTCTCGGGTTATCGGGCCTTCCCGGTAATCGGATTCTCGGGTCGTTACACAAAGTATGGCCAAAGCAGCAACGGTGCGCCTCAGAGAGATCGGCTATGGCTTGCCGTGTAGTGTGTGAAAAAAATCCATACTCAAAGGTCACCCTCAACAATCGGGGAAAGAAACTAGACTCCCAGCGCGGAGCTATCACCAGCCTAAGGGATGCTGCAGAAGCGAACTCATTTGACTAAGCAAACTAACTAAAGCCTAAGGCTACTCAACCATGTTTTATGGAACCAACATTATAAGCGCGTGCAGAAATAACAGAGTAATAGCAATGATTACATGTTCTGGCACAAAATCAAAGATACCTTTGCAGATCCAAGGCGTGGAAACCGGCCTCCTGAAGCAATCTCGATCATCGAGCTTTGAGGTGCGCGGACTTTATTTTCCTTGCTTGTCAGGATAAAGGATGAAAGGAGGACAAAGGATTAGATTCCTCGACATAGAAGAGTGGCAGACATCATACTGGACGAAGGAGGGATAAAAAAAAAAGAGAGACGAGGGATAGAACTCCCTCGTTAAGGCACTGAGGTCCTGATAACAAGGAACCAAGTACAGAATAACCAGTGATTAACTAAGATCAAGGCAGGCTAAAGCCTCGAAAACAACAAGAAAAAGGGTGAGAACCCCGAAAGGGTGAGGAAGAATGAGTAGGAAGATGAGAAGAAAAATCATCCGACACAGTCAGAGAAAAGGAATTAGAATCACCCGACAGGGTCGGGGAAGGAGATGTGGAGTCAGCCGACATAGTCGGGGAAAGAGAATGAGAAGTAGAACCCGGAGATCCCGGGGGAAAGGAAGGGGATGCCCCTGGATCGGGAGGAGAGGAGAAAATTTGAGATCTGGGATTAAAGGAAGAAAAGCACACCACCCAAGGGTGGGAGCTGAGCAATAGAAAGGATGAACAAAAGGAAGAGGAAGAGGAAGAGGTGGGCCCCTGAGTGCACAATTGGCAGCTCTTGAACATGCGCCGTCGCCTCTTCTTAGCAGAAATTGGCCTGTAATGGACCTGCCTAGTGCGGGCTCGAATTCTTGGACACCCTGCCTTACAATATCTTCTTACATAACGGGCCCATCTAGCAGACGACCTGGCCCGATTATGAACATGAAGCTTCATTGGGGCGGTTTCCCCCAAGCATCCCGTGCTGACAACAGTAGATGGACATTTTTGAACAACCAACTCCTCAGAATGATGAATATTAGAAAACCATAGAGTCTTGTCACTCGACACTAAAACATGTAGATTCGGCAACTCCCCTCGGTAATCAGTTGTGAAGCATAACCCCCTCGATAGAAGGGAAGGATGAAACTGAGGGAGAGTAATGCGCGACGTTGACATGGCTGGCTTATCGATAGACCAAGGGAGGTTGCATGAAATGTGTAGAATGACCTTTGAACATCTTGAAAATATGGCTAATTTCCCCTTGAATATGGAATTCGTTAGCACGATCTGAGTAGAGAACCCTTCTTGGCCAGTGAACCGAACACCAATGAAGCGAGAAGTAATACCAGCATAAAGAGTGAACCCTCCAGCAAGCAAAGAGATTGCCACCGGCCTCGCTTTAGCAGAAACTGGCACTAACGCAAGGGAACTCTTCTTGGCAATCGTCATGGGAAGTGCAGGCTGATCCTCCCCAAAATAGCCAGGGATCGGGACTCGGACTGGCATGCGGCAAATGAAATCTTAAATCTTGTAGTGTATGACCGGCACCAAACTGTCCTGACTTGGCTCGTCATTTCCATGGGGACCAAACCCGAGGGGCACCAGAGGTAGTGCACACCCGCTCCGTGGGGTGAAAGGAGATGAGGAAGTGGGGGTAATAGGCTTAGATGGTGTGGGTAAAGGCAATGCGAGTGGCAGAGGGCTAGCGGCAATGACAGGCTCGAGTGGAGGTAAAAGACAAGGTGGAAGAGGCAAAATGGAGGTAAAAGGTAAAGGCAAAGGCATGGCTTGCTCAGGCCTGGGCGAAGATAAAGGCAGAGATGGAGGTGAGGGTGGAGATGGAGGAGGTGATGGAAGCACTGGTGGTGGAGATGGTGGTGATGGCAATGGAGATGATGAGGATGATGGTGATGAGGATGATGGGGGTAGTGGACATGGAGGTGGAGGAGAGGGTGGAAGTGGTGGTGAAGTGGAGGAAGCGGCCAGTTGCGGCGCTCTTCGACATATCGACACGACACGTCGAGCGACCTTGGGAATAGAAGCGAGAGTGGAAGAACTAGTGTAAACGGGAGCACTAGCCTGAGTAGAGGCTTGGGTTTGTGGTGCTGATGGGGTAGGAGATGGTGAAGGTAATGGGGTAGGTAAGGGGATAGATGGTGGAGCGGGTGCAATACCGGATAATAAACCACATGGGTACCTCTGGTCTTGTAGTGGAGACGGCTGCCTGGGCGGTGACTGCTGCTGCTGCTGCTTACTGTGGAGACCTAAAATAACTTCATGCATGATGGCCCAATCGATCCTCTTATTATCTTCCAGGCCATAAACAATTTCTCAGAATTTAAGGCAATCCTCAACCAAATGCCCCTGCTGGCGATGAAACTCAAAATACTGAAGAATATTCCTGACCACAGTTTGGAAAGGCACAATCGGAGGGAGCTACAATGCGTGAGGGGCTATCAAAGCCCTGAAAATATCTGAAAAACACTCTGGCAATGGAAGATAAGGAGCCCGCTTCGGGCAAGGTGGATGCCGGGGGATATGGGAAGGTAATGGAGATGGAAGTGGAGAAGGAAGAGGAGGTTGTGGAGGTAATGGTGCGTGGTTAGTGGTGGAGGGAGTTGGTGATGGTATATGTAGAGCAGAAAGGGAGGTGGTGTTGTGCCCCTGGTTTTGATGATGACAACCATGAGATATGAATGATGTATTCAATTCAATGATGAATTAAAGTTTGATTCAATAAATGCTTGCCCGACTGGATAAGCTAGGCTTGCCAAGCATCCGTATCTTGTAATTGTCCTTATCATTAATAAATGTAACCTCCTAGTGGTATCTTGGGAATGCTGGGCTCATTCTCCAAAATACTCCTAGGTAGGGTTTTCTTAAAAAAAAAAATTCAATAAATGCTTTCACTTGATTTCATCCTTGTGCTAGAAAGGAACAGGGTCGACGCTGGGAGCTTACAGCGTCCACGCAGCAGTCGAAGAAGCCTTCACAAATATCTTCACAAGTTGTTCCACTGCGTCAACGCCGAGATAGAGCTGCGTCGACGCAGCAGTTACAAAGGGAGAGGCAATGGCTTACTGGTATACTCTGATGCGTCAACGCTTTGATCAAGTAGCGTGAACGCAGCAGTTCAAGCATTCCTTGTTGTAGCCTCTGGAGTACCTTGGCAGCGTCGACGCAGCAGTTCGATGAGTCGACGCTGCAGTACGATGGATTGCCACAACTGACTAAAACGCAACTAATGAGTGGACGCAGCTGCATCCTGCGTCAACGCACTCAGCATGAAACCTGAAGCTAGAAGAAGGGTGCGTTAACTCCTTGGGGCAAGAGGGTCGACGCCATCTAATCCAAGCTGCAGAGCACGATAAGTGGATCCCACCTTCAGTCATTATTTGCCACATCAGCCACAAGCGGATAAGGTTTCGTAACTTCTACCACTCCAGAAGGTTCCCCACGTGAGCAATCATAAGGATAACCAGAAAATCAGGGTGGTGGCCCACCTGCCTCACGTGAAATATTTTGTGCGCGGGAAGACCACAAAATAGGCTCACCCGAGAACAAAACAAAACACACAGGAGAGGAAAAAGGGAGAATGATATAGGTGAAGAGAAGAACGAAAGAGGCGAATAGCAGAACGAGAGGGCTCAGAGCAGAACTGGACGGAGGCTGCTGAAAAGTCAGATCAGAAGATCATCACGCCACCAAGACTACTCTACATTCCAGACGGAGGAGATTCAAGGATCGAAGCTCATGCGTATGGACATGGATCTCTCTGTTGGTGATCTAAATTCCGCTGCGTCCAAGTGTTAAAGTTTGATTTCTTATCTTCTTGTTTTCCTATTGTTTTTGAACATTGTATTCCTCTCCTTCACTGGATTTAGTGAAGAGAGGGTGATT
Source organism: Amorphophallus konjac (assembly GCA_022559845.1). NCBI lineage: Eukaryota > Viridiplantae > Streptophyta > Magnoliopsida > Alismatales > Araceae > Amorphophallus > Amorphophallus konjac. The sequence goes on along the minus strand of CM040124.1, from coordinate 50,638,246 downwards.
CTGATTCAGCGGGCTGTGCTGAGATCAGGGGTGTCAAGGCTGTGTGCCTTCAAGCTGTTTGACAGCGGATCTGAGGATTTGTTCCTCGTTGTCTTCTGTTGGGGTAGTCAACAGTGTAGAGGAATTACTTCCTCGGTTTAGCAAAGCTGTGAAGCTCAGCAGGGTTCCTCACTGGTTGAGTGAGGAGGTGGTCGTAGGTCTCCATTGGGTGACCGAACCACCTTAAAAGTGCGGTCTCTTGTGTGGTTTGGTTTAATCTTCGCAGTTGTTCCTCGTTAGATGCATGATATGCACGCTCTCTGATTGGCTTGGTTCAGTGTTTCAATTAATCATCTAGGTGCGGTGCTTCTGTTGCAAATTGCTCTACGATAATTTTTATAAGGTCAATCTATTCACCCCCTCCCCCTCTAGCTTGACCGTCCTCTCGATCCAACACGTGGTATCAGAGCGCCAGGCTCTCTTGCAAAGGTTTCACAGCCTAGAGAGAACTAATGGAGAACAGAGGACTCATGCCTGAGGGGTATGCAGTGAATAGGCCACCATTTTTTGATGGGACTAATTATTCGTACTGGAAAAATCGCATGCAAGTATTCTTAAGAGCGCAGGATCATGAAATCTGGAGAGTAGTGAGCAAAGGGCCATACCAAATTGAAGGCGATGAAGAACTCTGGGTGAAGGAGCAAATTCGAAAGTCAAACGTAAATTGGCAAGCCATGAACATTATGCAGTGCTCACTCCATCCCAAGGAATTCTCGCGTGTATCCTCATGCTCCAGCGCAAAAGAAATGTGGGATAGACTCGAGGTAATCTACGAAGGTACCTCAGAGGTAAGAGAGACAAAAGCTAACATGTTAATTTCAGAATATGAATCTTTTCGGATGAAACCTGAGGAAAGTGTATCTGAAATGTATGCCAGACTAACTCTTCTTGTGAATGGTCTTAAAGGTTTGGGAAAGATCTATAGTGACTATGAGGTAGTTAGGAAGATTCTTAGATCCCTAACTCCAATCTGGCATACCAAAGCCATGGTCGTTGAGGAATCAAGGAACCTTCCCACCACCAAACCAGACGAGCTAATAGGTTCTCTTATGGTTTATGAACTGAACTTGAAAAGAACAGATGAGGACATGAAGAAGAAAAAACCCCTTGCATTGAAGGCTGGTTCCAGCAGCAAGGAAAGCTCAGATGATAGTCAGTCACCTTCATCTGATGATGACTCAAGTGAAATAGCCATGCTTACTAGAAAATTCAGAAAATTCTTAAGAAAGGGAGGTAAGACTGATAGATATAAAGGATATCAGGTAAGAACTAGCTCAAAACTCAAGCCAGATAATCCTAAGAAATCTGATAAAGTTGTGTGCTACAAATGCAGGAAACAAGGACACATCAAGTCGGAGTGTCCTGATAATGTGAAAAAGACACAGTCAAAGTGGAGAAATAAAAAGCCCAAGGCCATGCTAAGCACTTGGAGTGATGAAGAAAAAGATGAAGATGAAGAAAGCACCTCTGAAGAAGAAAGCGAGGTGAAAATGTGCTTCATGGCAAATGGTGATTATCAAGTCGAGGTAACCTCTCCCTTTGCAGACTTCTCCTGTGATGATTGGGAAGAAGCTTTTAACGAATTGCTGGATAAGTATGAAGATGTTAAAAAGGAAAATAAATATCTAAAGAAAAAGAAAACTCAAACCAGTCCAGAAGATGATTTGAATGAAAGAGTCAAAACGCTAAATGCTGAAATCGTGTGTCTAAAAAGGGACTTGGAAGAAAAAGATGAGTATAAGAGACAGCTAATTGAAATAAAGAGAGAAAATGATTTTCTATTGAAGATGCATGATGAATTGAAATTAAGAATGCAGAAATTGGAAAAAGAAGTAAAAATTGCTGAAGAAAAATATGAGGCCATTTGTGGAGTCAATGCAAAACTTCAAGAAAATCTGAAGAAATTAGAGGAAGAGAACCTAAGCAAACAAGCATCCCTCGAAAAAATGACATAGGGTAAAAACAACCTTGATGCTGTTATGGGAATTAAGTGCAACTTTGGAAAAGAAGGGCTTGGATTCAATCCTACTAAAAAGAAAGAACTGGGAACTAGATTGGTGACATTTGTCTCTGGGAAGGACACATCTGAAGAGAGGCAAATGGATGAAAACAAAAAGGATGAGAAGACTGAGAAAGGATCAAAACAATCTAATGAAATGAGAAAAGAAAAAGGAAATGAGAAAGGGAAGGCAACATTGAATTTTAGCAAACAGAAAAGCACATTTATGTTCAAATATGCCTCTTCAGGTCAATATAGGAATCCTAGATTTGATTCATCAACCCAACAGCAATCTTATAGAAGATCAGAAGGCTTAAGGCGTGGTAGAAGTCAACCGCGTCAACGCAATGCTCACATGGCGTCAACGCACCTAGCCTTCTAGAAAGGGCATTCGGTTAGAAATACTCAGATGCGTCGACGCAGTCACTACCATGAGTCAACACAGTACATGTACCAGAACCCCCATGATAGATATGGTAGGTGGATGAGTCAACGCAGCAACACCAAAGGGTCTACGCACTCAACTCTCAATCAACCAAGAAGCATGCATTCATCTAGAGTCCTTAAGTCAAATTTCCCCAATACTTCATGGAGTCATCACTATCAATGGCACAGGAATAATCACAAGTCTGTCAAAACATTGAACTTACCATATCAAAGACCCTCACAACAGCAACTATGGATCCCCAAGAGCTTGATATCCTACCTGAACACGTCCTATGGTTTGAAGGGACCCAAGTATATCTGGGTTCCAAAATCTCTTGTGTAATGTTTTTTGCAGGAGTGTCTTGCAGCTGTACATAATAGGTGGTATCTCGACAGCGGCTGCTCAAGGCACATGACGGGGGATAAAGCAAAATTTTGTGTCTTGATGGAGAAAGACGGAGGTCATGTTACATTTGGTGGAAACAATAAAGGGAAAATTATTGGAAAAGGTAAGGTAGGTAAAAATCCTTCGAATTTCATTGATGATGTGTTACTTGTTGATGGCCTAGAATATAATCTACTTAGCATAAAGGAAATAAAGTTGTGTTTGATGATCACACTTGCACCATTTTAGAGATGAGTTCTGAAAAGGTTAAATTCATTGGAAAAAGAATAAACAACATGTATGTGGTAGATTTAGATGACCCTGCACATAACAATCTGTGTCTTGCTGTGAATAAAAGTGAACTTGCTTGGCTGTGGCACCGCAGACTAGGGCATGCTAGCTATAGTGTCTTGCATAAGTTAGCAAAGTTTAACATGGTGAAAGGTCTGCCAGATGTATCATTTAAACGAAATGACAAAGTTTGTAGCGCATGCACTCAAGGTAAACACACCAGAAAATCATTTAAGTCCAGACTTGAAACTCAATCATCTAAACCTTTTGAACTTATTCATATGGATTTGTTTGGACCAACTAGAACAGCTAGTGTGAGTGGAAATAAGTATGGATTTGTTCTAGTGGATGATTTCTCTAGGTTTACTTGGGTGTTCTTTCTAACTCACAAGAATGATGCATTTGAAGAATTTCAAGCATTTTTCAAGAATGTGCAACAGGATGGTAAGTTTGCCATTTCATCTATATTGTCAGATCATGGAGGAGAATTTGATAATTCTGAATTTGATGATTTTTGCAGAGTCACAGGAATTTCACACAAGTTCTCATCTCCAAGAACTCCTGAACAAAATGGGATTGTGGAAAGAAGAAATAGAACCCTTGTGGAGATGGCAAGAACTATGCTGATTGAAGGACAACTCCCAAGGAAGTTCTGGGCAGAGGCGGTAAATACAGCTTGCTATATTGTGAACAGGGCAATGGTAAGACCTCAGTCCAAAAAGACTCCATATGAATTAATGAAGGGTAAGAAACCTTCTGTTGCTTATTTTAGAGCCTTTGGATCAAAATGCTTTGTTCAAAATAATGACAAACGGACGTTGGACAAATTTGAACCTAAAAGTGAACCTGCCATCCTTCTAGGATATTCTAATCACTCTAGGGCCTACAGAGTCCTAAATCTAAAAACACATGCTGTTGAAGAATCACCTCATATTGTGTTTGATGAAATGAATGAAAATTCTAAGATTGAGGAATCATGTAGGGATGAAGATGAAGGGAATTTCCTTAAAGAAAAGGAAGAACAGAATCTCCAAGATGAAGAGACAAGGCCAAATGATGATCATGCAGAATCAACCCACCATGGTGATTCAGGTATAAATGAAGGTAACTCTCTAACCGATGTCAGGATGCTAAGGGATCATCCTTTATCCAATGTCATTGGTAACTTGCATGAACCTGTTAGAACTAGATTTCATTTTAGAGGTGTTGAGGAAATGGATAATCTAGCCCTTGTCTCTCAAATTGAACCAAAAAATGTTGTTGAAGCATTGAAAGATAGTAACTGGATTAACGCAATGCATGAAGAATTACATCAATTCAAAAGAAAAAAGGTGTGGTATCTTGTGCCAAGACCCAAAGAGCTTTCTGTAATTGGAACTAAATGGGTCTTCAGAAATAAACAAAATGAAAATGGAATGGTAGTTAGGAATAAAGCTAGGCTGGTAGCACAGGGTTATAATCAAGAATTTGGCATTGACTTTGAGGAATCCTTTGCTCTAGTAGCTAGATTAGAAGCCATTAGATTATTACTTGCTTATGCTTGCTGTCATGGAATAATGTTACATCAAATGGATGTGAAGAGTGCTTTTCTAAATGGGTCAATAAAGGAAGAAGTGTATGTTGAACAACCCCCTGGTTTTGAATGCACAGAAAATCCTAACCATGTGTACAGATTGGACAAAGCTCTTTATGGACTCAAACAGGCACCTCGAGCGTGGTATGATAGACTCAGCTCGTACCTCACAGAGAAAGGCTACTCTAGAGGTAAAGTGGACCAAACTTTGTTCACCAAGGTAAGAAATTCAGATATTATTCTGGTTCAAATTTATGTTGATGATATAGTTTTTGGTTCCACTAAAATCAGCATGTGTGAGGAGTTTGCCAGCTTAATGACCACTGAATTTGAAATGAGTCTAATGGGTGAGCTTAAATTCTTTCTAGGTCTGCAAATCACTCAGAGCAAGGAAGGATGTTTCATCAACCAGGCAAAGTACATCTCTGAGTTGCTTAAGAAATACAAAATGGACAATCTGAAAGCAATCAGCACACCTATGAGCACCACTACAAACTTGGATGCAGATTTGACAAGTAAACAGGTTGATGCAAAAACATATCGAGGTATGATTGGATCACTCCTCTATCTTACTGCATCTAGGCCAGACATTCAATTTTGTGTATGCATGTGTGCTCGTTTTCAATCTGATCCTAGAGAATCCCACTTAAGTTCTGTCAAGCGTATCTTTCGATACCTTGCTGGAACTCGAGATTTAGGGATTTGGTACCCTGCGTCTTGTTCTTTTGATCTTGTATCCTATTCAGATGCAGACTATGTTGGATGCAAACTGGACAGGAAAAGTACGAGTGGCTATTGCCAATTTTTGGGAGGATGTTTGATTTCTTGGGCTTCCAAGAAACAACACTCAGTGGCACTATCCACTGCAGAGGCAGAATATGTCGCTGCAGGGAGTTGTGGTACTCAAGTGTTGTGGATCAAACACCAACTCCAAGATTATCAAACTGATCTTGGGTGTGTTCCCATATTGTGTGATAACACAAGTGCCATAAACCTGGCCAAAAATCCTATCCAGCACTCTAGGACCAAACACATAGAAATTAGACACCATTTCTTAAGAGATGAAGTGATAAAAGGAAATTTTAAACTCATATTTGTTGAATCACAATCTCAATTGGCCGATATTTTTACCAAGCCTCTGAACAATGATAGATTCTCTTATCTTCGAAGAGAGCTTGGTCTGTGCAATTATAATATGGATGCCTGACTTGTGTGCCTGACTTATCTTCTAGAAAATGAATGATTAAACTTGTCTTGGTTTGAAGTGTATCTGTCATAAACTCAGGGGGAGCTTAGTCTTATGTGCTTAGTATGTCTATCTTTCCATCAATAAATTCACAATGAATTTGGTTTCAGCATGATACTCATTTTATTGGATGTTATAAGTTCATTCATGCATGGTCTGAGGGGGAGTTAGCTTCAGTTTACCTTCTTGGTGTCAAATTGATGAACAAAGTGCAGAGTTGCTATTGCTGGTTGGTTGTTTGAGTTAACGCAGTGTAGACATAGGGTTAACGCACCAGACAATTTGTTCTTTGAGAATCTGGTGTGAAGTGTCTCTGGCTGGTTGAATGAGTTGACGCAGCAATGAGACTGAGTTGACGCTGTGAGCAGTTGTTTTCAGAAACAGAACCATTCTATGAGCGGGCTTGATGGATGAGTTAACGCTGTTATAAGGCTGGGTCAACGCAGCAGTGTTATATACTCTTCTTTTGGAGACTTCCCTATCTAAAATCAACTTGCTATGGTCATTTATCTCGTCCCTTCCGTTCTTATCTCTCAAATAAAGCCTCCTTGACATTCTTGTATGAGGGAAAAACTCTAGAGAACTGAGACATGTAGACGATGTCTTAAATTCAGGGGGAGTTAAAGTGAAAATTCCTATTGAGTATGAGATATGTTCTGAACAGCTCTATGAAAAGCTAATGATAGGAGATCTATAATTCTTATGGTGTTTGAATTCAAGAACTTTTGAACCCAATAATGCACTATGTATGGAATAAAAGCTGAACAATTTAATAAAACCAGGACCTTGTCATCTCTCAAACCTTATATTGTTCAACAGTAAAGAAACCACTGTGTGTAGAGGAATTTAATATTTGTATTGGTAATAAACCCAGATATTGAGTATAAATGCTGAAGAAACAATCTCTTACACATGTTATAAAATGCAGAGCAATGGTGGCTATTCACTGAGAAACTAGCCCCATGCACCAAAGAAGTGCTAAGGAGCAAGTCATGAGGTGCGCCACTATCTCTGTCTTCAAGTTAAAAATAAACCATTTCAGAGCAATGGTAACTAGTGACTGAGAAACTACCTTCAAGCACCTATGAAGTGCTGATAGGCATGTCATGACGTAAGCTACCAACTCTGATCCATCTATGCAGAATAGTTTGCTATGCTGAGTAACCGGGGACTCGGGTGTCTAATAAACATGTGTACCCGTGTCAAAAGGCTAGCCATACTTGACTGCAAATGAAAACATAAAATAAGTTGAAAATGCTGCAAATGTGAAAAATAATGAAAACATGTTAGTGTGATTGATCTGAAGCTTGTTATTCAACTTGGTCTGTTATCAATGCCAGTTAAATTTCTCTCTCCAAAAGGCAACTTGAAATTGACAAATATAAGGAACAGAAATGAAAATGGTTCTAGTGTGAAAAGAGTTCCTCTTTTTCTCCAGGCAGGTGCCTTTGGTGGTTCACATTTTTTTTATTCAATGCTTTAAGATTATTTTTTCTTTATCATTAATTGAATTGGAGCCTATTTACACATCTCTCTCGTGGGAACTCGATCTGTAATACTTAAAAACCCTTGACTATGAGCATCTCTACTCCATATCTCAGTATCTTAAGAAAAATCCTTGTACATATGACCTTCTTGCTACTCTTCTTGCATATTCGTTTGTTTCTGCCTCACTGCGTCGACGCTGTATTCCTTGGCATTACCGCAACGATTCCAGAACCACTTTCTATTTTTTCCGGTTCGCGGACTTAGACCGGCTGAACCGCTCACTAAAAAGGGTTTCGGAACTCCTTTAAAAGCGGAACGTGACCGCCATTCGTCTTCATCTCTTTTGAAAGCCTTTGTCGTTCTATCTTCTGAGCTCTCCCAAACCCTTTCCTGCTTCATTCTTCCTCATCCCGCTGCCATGGCTCCTCCGACATCTACTCACAAGGGGAAGAAGAAGAAGACAGAGGATCATCCAAGAAGCTCAGCATCGGCCGAAGACAATCTGGAGCCCCGCTCCAAAGCTGCTCACGATAAAGGAAAAAGGAAAGAGATGCGTCCACGCGGTCCGAGCCCGCCAACCAAAAAGAGAAGAGAATCTGATGTCAGGTCAGACAAGAAGGGTTCATCTGCAAGTGCTGCAACGGGACAGAAAGGTGCGGACAGCTCTCTCACCGTCACCGTGGACGAACCTCTGAAGGTTCTTATTTCCCGGTATATTGCTGCTACCGACCATCAAATGCTTGACGTTTTTCCGGAACTGTTTCCTACCTTGGACTATCAGGGATGGTGGTCTTTTGTTACAACCCACAAGGTATATTACCCCACCCTGGTCAGAGAGTTCTACAAAAATTTGAAGTATGAACCTCACGTTCCAAAACTCACATCAACTGTCCGGAATGTCAGTTTTGAATTGTCCAATAAATTGTTTGCCAGAGCCTGGAAAATCCCCAAGAATGGAGTTCAACTACATAGCTTTGAGTATGATGAGCATGAAGCTTATGCTCTCCTGACTGATAAACCGAGTGATCCTTCCGATGTCAGGGAAACTTATTTGTCCAGTCTCAAAGAAAATCAATTCCCTCCATTGAATAGACTGCTCCACCACATTTGCACATCAATGATCACACCACAGAGCAGTGGTAGGGAAAGGGTGACTGAGATGCAGAGATTCCTACTTTACTGTATGCTGAAGAGAATACATATTTCCCTGCCTGATGTAGTTATTCAAACCATGGGGTCATGCTTGACACAATCCAAAACACTTCCATATGCTGCTCCCTTGACTGCTATCTTTCGAAAAGTGGGAGTAGACTTTGGTTCTGAGAAGAAAATAATCATCCCTCAAGGGAATGTTTACACACTTTCTTATATTCAAAAATTTATGGGTTTTAAAGTTATTGATGGTAAGCCAGTTCGAACTCTTCCCAGTCAGCAAACAGCTCCATTAGAAACAGGCACTGTGGATGCCAGTCACGCAAACAGGACAGAGGTACCAATTCCTCCTGTGGTGAGAGAAGAGCATGAGTTTGAGGGACCATTTGCTCGATCATCAAGCCCTCAGCTGGAAACTGGGCAAGCCAGTGGCACTGCACCTTCATTGGAACCCCTTATGACTGGAACCATTGGAATTTATAGAAGACATTTTCCAACTTCTGATGAAGCTCCACCTCTAGCCACTGTTGAAGAGATGTTCGCATACATGACTATGATACTGCAACGTCAGGATGCAAAAATGGATAAGTTAATGGAGTTTACAAATTATCATCTCAACAAACTAACTTCTCGGATTATCCAATTTGAAGTCTCTGTTTTATTCGAGTGGCAAAAATTCTTACTCACCAAGATGTTATCTGACCAAGCCACAAGGAAAGTCTTGCAGAACATATCATCTCTTCTTGACAAGTTATCTACACTGGTGAATGATATGCCCAGCAATCAAGCTTCATTTTTTCAATCCCTTGCCAAGATTACTGATTTATGCTTTGATGTGAGGATAGCCGTTGAAACCATCAAAGGTCCTGTCAATGCAGTTCCCCAATGCCTCAAAGTAATGTTAGAAAAGATTGACAAAGTGACTGCAGCAATTCAGTCAATTGGGGACAAGTTTCAAAACAAGGACACTATCACAGCTGATCTTCCTTCTGCCATTGATAGTGTACGCTCCACTTTAAGTCATCAACTGGGTGAACTCTCTCAGGATATTCGAGATTTACTGGCCAGAGATCCATCTGCCTCAGTACAGCAGTAGCCTCGCCAGCCACCTCAAGGATCTCAGTCTACTCAAGGGCAATCATCTCGTCAGCAACAACAACCCCCTTCTGCCAGAAGATACAATCGCTTCTTCCACTCTTGAGAAAGCTCTTCCACGTTTCCTCCCCTTCCTGATGAAGTCAAAGGGGGAGAATGTCATGAATGCATCAATCATGAAGTCAAGCTTGGAAACTTGACCAAAGTTCATTGCATCTGCATCAATCATACTGACTAACTTGAATGAATGTTTTCTTTTTGTCTGGTTCTATAATGAAAAATCTTGAACTTGAATGAATGACAAAATTGTAGTTTGATTTAGTCAATGATTTTATTTCTTGTTAATCTGAAGCTTTTTGCTTGATATGAAGAACCTTGATTGTTTAGATGCAATGTTATGAATGGCATTCACCTCATAGTTGCCATCATCAAAAAGGGGGAGATTATTGTGCCCCTGGTTTTGATGATGACAACCATGAGATATGAATGATGTATTCAATTCAATGATGAATTAAAGTTTGATTCAATAAATGCTTTCACTTGATTTCATCCTTGTGCTAGAAAGGAACAGAGTCGACGCTGGGAGCTTACAGCGTCCACGCAGCAGTCGAAGAAGCCTTCACAAATATCTTCACAAGTTGTTCCACTACGTCAACGTCGAGATAGAGCTGCGTCGACGCAGCAGTTACAAAGGGAGAGGCAATGGCTTACTGGTATACTCTGATGCGTCAACGCTTTGATCAAGTAGCGTGAACGCAGCAGTTCAAGCATTCCTTGTTGTAGCCTCTGGAGTACCTTGGCAGCGTCGACGCAGCAGTTCGATGAGTCGACGCTGCAGTACGATGGATTGCCACAACTGACTAAAACGCAACTAATGAGTGGACGCAGCTGCATCTTGCGTCAACGCACTCAGCATGAAACCTGAAGCTAGAAGAAGGGTGCGTTAACTCCTTGGGGCAAGAGGGTCGACGCCATCTAATCCAAGCTGCAGAGCACGATAAGTGGATCCCACCTTCAGTCATTATTTGCCACATCAGCCACAAGCGGATAAGGTTTCGTAACTTCTACCACTCCAGAAGGTTCCCCACGTGAGCAATCATAAGGATAACCAGAAAATCAGGGTGGTGGCCCACCTGCCTCACGTGAAATATTTTGTGCGCGGGAAGACCACAAAATAGGCTCACCCGAGAACAAAACAAAACACACAGGAGAGGAAAAAGGGAGAATGATATAGGTGAAGAGAAGAACGAAAGAGGCGAATAGCAGAACGAGAGGGCTCAGAGCAGAACTGGACGAAGGCTGCTGCAAAGTCAGATCAGAAGATCATCGCGCCACCAAGACTACTCTACATTCCAGACGGAGGAGATTCAAGGATCGAAGCTCATGCGTATGGACATGGATCTCTCTGTTGGTGATCTAAATTCCGCTGCGTCCAAGTGTTAAAGTTTGATTTCTTATCTTCTTGTTTTCCTATTATTTTTGAACATTGTATTCCTCTCCTTCACTGGATTTAGTGAAGAGAGGGTGATTCTGATTCAGCGGGCTGTGCTGAGATCAGGGGTGTCAAGGCTGTGTGCCTTCAAGCTGTTTGACAACGGATCTGAGGATTTGTTCCTCGTTGTCTTCTGTTGGGGTAGTCAACAGTGTAGAGGAATTACTTCCTCGGTTTAGCAAAGCTGTGAAGCTCAGCATGGTTCCTCACTGGTTGAGTGAGGAGGTAGACATAGGTCTCCATTGGGTGACCGAACCACCTTAAAAGTGCGGTCTCTTGTGTGGTTTGGTTTAATCTTTGTAGTTGTTCCTCGTTAGATGCATGATAGGCACGCTCTCTGATTGGCTTGGTTCAATGTTTCAATTAATCATCTAGGTGCGGTGCTTCTGTTGCAAATTGCTCTACGATAATTTTTATAAGGTCAATCTATTCACCCCCTCCCCCTCTAGCTTGACCGTCCTCTCGATCCAACAGGTGGGAGGTATGTGGACGGCATCTACCTGCTCGGGGTGCGATGTTCCCTTGACCGGAGGGGAAGACATAGGCGGAGACACATATGTGGAGGCGGAGGGCTGACTGTGGATGGCGGCAGGTCGACTCATGGAGGGATGACACGTGGAGGTATATGGGTATGTGGGAGCGGAAGGCTGACTGGTGGAAAGATTTGTGGAGGGACATGGGTATGTGGGAGATGATGGATGGGAGGCATATGTGGGCCCGGGAGGTGAAAGAGACACGGGTCAAGGGAACTTAGGAGTTGCTGGCGGATGAAGCGGGCTCGGCTATAAAGCTGTTGCCAGGATGTGACATCATTGAGGGCTAATATACACCTAAATTCGGGCGTTGTGTTAGCAATAACCATCTTGATCTGCTCGCCCTCCAGAATATACCCCGGGACTTGAGCGGCCAAATGACGCCAACGGTCGGTAAACGCTGAGAATTCCTCATCGGGCCTCATCTTCTCTTGGGCCAAATCCACCATGGAGTACCTGGGCCCCACCTGGTCTTGATATTGCTGAATAAATCTTTGTTGCACAACTTGAAAATTCACGACTTGCTCTTGCGGCAATGTGAAGAACCAATCCCGAGCCGAGCCCTCTAGAGATAGACCAAACAAATAAGCCATCAAGCGTTGATCGTGCTGGAATTGGGATGACTCACATAAAAACTCCTTCAAATGCACATAGGGGTCACCTACTCCACCATAGCGACAATATGTAGGAATTTGCGAGCGTGGTGGAAGCTGAAGACCTTCAAATGCGAGTGGGACACTCAAAGAAGATTGGGGATTGATTCGACGCTGTAGTTCATCAAGCTGGTGCTGGGCTTGAGTGATCATCTCCTCGGTGGGGAGAGACCGAGAAGGACGTGGGCCAGCCTGAACAAGAGAGCGTGACTTTAGACCAGGATTATGATATTGGGCCGAATAAGGGGATCCAGCCTGAGGAGAGAGACCCACTTTGGGGATGGAGGGATATGGGGGCCTGGAAGAATCATGCACATGAGAACAAGAATCGATTGGGCCAGCAGCAACATGGGGCCCATTAAGAGAATATGAGGGCCCATTAAAGGAAAGGGGCCCACTAAATGAATAAGGTGATGGGTCCACGTGGGAAGAGGAATCCACGCGAGAGTAAGAGGATAGGGAAGGGGAGGGATAATGCACAGGAGAAGAATGCTCCATGGGAAAAAATGGAGACTTAATAGAAGAAAATCAGGGAGATACAATAAGGGAAGTAAAGGGCTTAATGGGCTAAAGAACAGGAGGGGGGCTGACCCAATAATGCAAGGACCAATGCAAGACAACCTAGGACAATGGAACTGGACACACAAAAATGGGCTATCCTAAATGGGCCTAACAACAAAATTTATATGGATGATGGGGATGCAACGCAGAATAACACAAATGGGCTTGGACAAGCCCAAACAACATGAGCAATATGAAGGATTTCACCAAGTCAAACAAGTTAATATGTTGGAAAATATTTTAATGTCAAAGTTTTGGGTGGGCCTTTTAATGATTTGACTTGAGATTAATTCCCTCAAGATAGGTATACTATAGGGAATAAGGTCCAAACTTTGGTTTGACTATGGTTAACTCCTTCACAACGTATGCAAATACAAGCCTAAGGGGTGGAAAGATACAATCGGCCCGGCGTCCATGTGGGAATCCACGGCTCACGGGGACTTATGGAGGTCCCAGATAAGATCACCTAGTCGAGCCCAAGGAATATGGGAGCGAGAGGATCACTTACTGAGGGGGAATGCAACTACAATATGGCAATATGTATGACCCTATGTGCACCGGAGTGCATGCAATTTCTAGCCTAAATATAACAAATCAAGATATAATGAACATATGTGAACATAACAATATGGATGCAAACAAAGTGAACAATATGAGCATGAAATGCTATCTAAACATGGACATACATACACGCCAAAATCGTAGCAAAGCATGAGACAAGTGATGGGCACTAGAGGTCCCACCGTGATCGCCAAAAAAGGGGGTGTAGATGTGGAAAATGTGTATGTGTATTGGCGCGCCGACCCCAGAAATCACATGAATAAGCATGAAGGCATATGTGCACCAATCAAGTGAATAACATGAATATGTGGCTATGTAAACATGGTAGCATGATCATACAATCAATAAAAAGGTGACAAAGGATGTAGAAGAATATCGTGATCGCCACCAAGGAATAACAACGTCAAAGGATATGAAATACTATGCACGTTGTGTACCTTGGAAAAAGAAGATGATCGCGCTCAATATTAAGATGCGGGGATTTGTGGGTTACCTCTCCTCGCCTTCCAGCCGGCTAGAAGGTAAGGGCCTCACTTTCCATGCTTTCCTACGAAACAAACACAAGACAAGATGCAAAACCCATTAGAAAATGCTTAGTGTAGAAATCTGCCCAAGTGCATAAAGTAGCATGAATGATTGAGGGCAAACTCACCGGGGGAGGATTTTTAACCCCTATGGAAGGGTGCAAACAATAGGTGTGTATATTGTGATGAGATTAACATGAAGAAATCGATCTAATATGCCATGATGAACATAGATAAATAAGGTGCAAAAGTGCATGCCATAAGAAAAACTGTACAAATTGTGTAAAGTTGGTGCAAAGACTGATGCAAACAGTAGGGCAAACGATGTCCAAATGTAGAGAAAATTTAGATGACAGAAGACTTGAATGTTGTGAAGAATTAGGAATATGAATCACTCCAAAAGGAAGTCGGGACAGAAAGTTATGACACTGGAGATTTGACAAAAAATGCGGACTATGCAGAAAATACAGAACAATGCACGAAATGGACTCAAAGAATGATGAATATCTCACAAGATAGAACACCAAAATAGGAAAGAAAGGATGCTATGGAAAGGTGAGAATGTTGTGGTGAAACTAGGGCAGAAACGAGAGTTTAAAATGGGGAATACAATAGTGAAAAATGAGGTGAAAAACTCAAGAAAACAGAAGGGTGCAGAACATGGGAGAAATGACTAAGTGTAAAAACAAAATGAAAGTGTAAAACTCATGGACAAAATATGCATGAAGATGATGAGGTAATGAGCCCAAAACCAAGTAACATAAAGATTATACTTCCCTCTAGAGCCTGGAGTTGAAAGGACGGATCAAGAGTGCCCCACGGCCTCGCACCGGCGACGCAAACATGCCCTCGTCGCAAGAAATCTGAGTTTCAGCAAAGTGCAGAATAGTGTGGTGAAACCTCAAAAGTAGGGGCTTAGAAAAGGGGGAAAATATATGAGAAATAAAGTAAACATATAATCAACGTGAAGCTAATACTCCCCTCTTCAAGATGGAGTCGAAGGAGGATAAAACGGATGAAGCATGACTCCGCCTCGGCTTGATGAACAGGCCCCCGTCGTGAAATTGTAGCAAAAAATCAGCAAACTATGATGATTTGCCAAAAGTAGGGGCGAAGTTAGGAGGGCAAACGATGATGAAATCGAGCAAATAATGAATCAATGGAAAGATAATACTTCCCTATTCAGGCTAGGGTCAAAGGGTTGAGTAGAAAATCTAGCATGGCTTCGCCGTCGCCTTGAAAACACGCCCCCTTATTCACAGGAAATCTAGGCAGGTTTATTTAGAAAAGTGGTGAAACTCCCAACTTTCTCCCATGATTCCAAAAGATAGAGTCCACCAAATCTCCAGATCTCTAGATCAATCTTGAGATAACAGTCAAGATAAGGCGTAGGAACAAATGTGACTCTTTTTGGTTGAAGGATGTGGAAGTTATGGCTCTTAGAAGAAGCCTCTAGAACCTTATCTACAGAGTTTTTTGGTTGCACGAAATGCATAAAACCTGATATTGCTGTCAATATTCTAGGAGATCTGGTGCATGAAAAGTTGTGACCCATATATCGAATTCAAGATAATACAAAGGGGAAGACACAGCAACAAACGGGGCTCAATTTAGTAGAGTATTCTAGAAGATAGAGCCCTAACAAGGAGGCCCCGTTGCACAGGTTTCAGCCTTAGAATCTGACGGCGAAGAAGATGGAGTTCAGGACTTTTTGGACTCTCTGGCAGATGGACGGTCGCACGATAGACTGTTTATTGTATTGGGCGGTCTAGCAGTAGACCGTCCAGTCCTGGGGGCGACCGGGGGACTTTTCGCAAAAAAAAAAGATAAACGGTCATCCACGGACCGTTTTTCGAGTGAGGCGGTCTTGAGAAGACCGTTTTATGACATTTTAAAATAATAAAAATAAAATTAAAAAATTAAAAAAAATTACTGTTCATGGGTGGTAAACTGTTGACCGTTTCGCTGCCAGGCTCGCGCGACTTTAGAAATAGAAGCATATCTTGAAAACGGTGCCCAATTAACAAAAGTTTTAGAAGAAGAAATTGTATATAACTTAAAAATAAACAACTTTTATGAAGAAAGTAATATGAAAAAATGATCATAAGAGAGAGAAAATAAGGCTAGAATAGAGAGAGAGAATACCGGGACATAGGTGAACAGTGCAGTCTGCTGGAAAAATATAAATAACTTGAAATCGGTGCAGAACTGGCCAATGACGTAGAAGAAGGAATTATAGGTATTTGAAAGATGAACAACGTTTGTGAAGGACACATTTTGAAAAGAGGAAATAAAGGGGGTGAAAAAGGACCGTTTTCAAGACTGCGCAGTGAAAGGGGGGTGAATGCTTGAGGGAAGCTGGCCTAAATGGGCCGTAAGTTGACTTAGAAGACCGACAGGTGATAAGATAAGCTCTAGGGCTCCATGAAATAATGATCTCCAAGGCTCAAATAGAATGGAATAATGAAATGGGCTCGAAATTCATCCAAGGAAGGCTCTAAAATAATGGGTAATTCAGGACATCAAAATGATGAATAAGAGAAATGACTCAACTTGTAGGCTAAAAGCGGGTGTCAACAGACACGACTTAGAATGTGATGCAAATGCAATGTTGAAATGAGACTCGACTACACACCTAGACACGACCAAGATTCGATACGCGGAGGAGTTAATCGACCCGAAGATCACTCGCACAAGTGAATCACCTCTCCGATAGACGTAGCCTAACGGTCGGGCGACCCCTTTTTATATACCAAACAATGGTATGTGGATGCAACCTTAGACCGACTTAGATGATGACTAACGTAAATGACACTTTTTTTTTGATTTTAGACACCCTAGACTCAACTGGCGCTCTGATACCAAATTGATGCGGGACGGACACGGGACCTGGGACTCTAGCTCGCGATCACCCCTAAGCAAGGGAAGACGTGGGACCGTGCGCGGTTGAGAAACCGGCAGTGAGTCTCGGGTATCGACCTTTCTGCGTTAACTCGGGTCGAGTCACGGGACGGGTTAAACTCACTCTCTCGCAGCGGTGATACAATTGATATAACGGGCTAATAACCTATCACATGCAGCAGCATATACAAAAGTATACCAGTAACGCAATGCCTACGAGGAGGGTAGAGAGTGTACCTCCACGCTCTGGGGGTGGGGAAGACGTTCTCGGCCAAGTACGGTAACTCCCGGTAACAACGGTAAAAGTTAATTACAACAGTGAAATCTATTGCCCACTCCACGCAGGGAGGTAAAGGGCTACAAGTGGGGGCCGGGAGGACCGACCCTGAGTTGACGGGAAGTAATCTGGAGGTGCGTACGGCACGAACTTGGCCTGCTGGTCCGACTCGGCACTATTCCAACTCGGTGCTGCGCCAACTCGGTGGCTGACTCACTGGACAGCAAGCAACGGTTTCCAAAGGAACGTCGCCTTCCTGAGATCTTCCGGAGATGCCGCTTGGCTGGGACGATGGCGGGATGTCCCTGATCGACTCTCTGAAGGGGCGGTCACTAAAGTTGACCTTTGATATTTATTTCTGAATTTTCTCCCTGGCTGAGTTGTGCTGGCTGAATTCGGATCTGCTCTGCACACCTTCACGAAAAGAATTCCTACGACCAGATCTGATGTCGGATTGATGCACAAGAGGTACCGATTGATAGAGGACTCAGATATATACAACATATATTTTTGGTGGCGCCATCCACAGAACGTATTAAAAATAAAAATGACTGCAAACTACTTTTTTTTTCTGACCCGGACTGACAGACACACATGGCAGAGATGAATCTTCCTGAAACAAACCTTTGACCGAGGTCTCAATGATTTTTTTTGACTCAACGAAAATTATGGTGGAAGGGGGTATACGTGAGAAACACTAGGGAATTTTTGTGAATTTTATAAAATTTTATAAGTGGGTGGGAAAATTGCAACAAGAAGACTCTGTCCCGTAGATCTGCAAAAGGGCAGATTACTGAGAGGACAAACAAAAATATGGGAAAATTATCAAATGGACTCAAAATGACACGAAATTTTAAATGGAGGTTAGGGGAGATGGACAGAACAAACCCTCAAAATTAGGGCTCAATCAGGCAATAATAACCAGAGATACAATTTCATAGAAGAGGTTCCATCCTGATGGAGATAGAACTCCGATGACGGTGGCGGCGGCGCAACGGCGGTGCGATGGCGGCGGCGGGGGCGGGGCGGTAGAAATAGAATTCAGAGGGGCTAAGGAAAAGTTAGAAGGGCATCACACCCAAGACTTAGCAGAAATCCATCTGCAAGAGGGGGAGGGAGAGAGGAGGAGGGCACACCCTTCTTTGGTTCCAACCAAATTTTATAAATTTTTTCTCCTCATTAATTTCTCTAATGACACTATACATGGGCTTATATAGAGAATGGCAAGGGGTGGGGGGCTGGGAATTTTATGGGAGAGAGGGGATTTTCTTCCCCATGTGGTCAAATGACCAAAAAAAATAAAAATATAACATGGGATAAACTATATTATAAGGGGGAAGCATCTTGGGCTTTAAGGGTTGGAATATTGGACCTTTTAATCTAATTATCCTCTTGAATGGTCAAGCCATCTAGAAGCCCACCTTGGACCTTTGACTGACCCCACATGGGCCCTAAGACTTAGGTGGACCAATAGGAAAGGATATGGGGGCCCCTTGCTGGTCCTACTAGACTTTTGCACAAAAACCCAAAGAATCCTAATGAATGACAAATTGACTTATAAAGCCTTACAATTGTAAACCTATTTCCCAAGGATATAATTGTAAACTAAAAGGACATAAATATAAAAATAAAAGTTAGTGCCCGGTGTAGATTCCCATCACTTTCTTCAACCATAGAACATCCAAACACCCCATTTCCAACCCTAAAAACCTTCCCTTTCTCCTCTCCCCACAAGCTCGGGATCTTCACCGTCTTCCGGCATAGATTGTGTACAGTGGCTTGTGCGGCTTCGAAGCTCCTTCTTAGGGTTCTAGCTTGTGGAGAAGATTCTTCCACCGCCTTTGGTGTGTCCTCCAGTCTCTATCTACTCCTAAAGGAAGAGGTTAACCTTCTAAGGGTTTCCACAGCGGTTTTCGAGTCTAGATGGTGCCTAGATGATGCTTTTTTCGCGACCCTCGGAGATCTACCAGGAGGGAGTCCAGTTCTAGGAGAGGTGAGGACCTGGTTCCTCCACGTGCACCGTCGATGCGCCCACGGCCAATACTCGACCCCCGTCTTGTCAATTTTGGTGAATTGAACGACGTCTTACTAGATTTGAGTGCTATTTTTGAAATACAAGATGGATGGATAGATTTTGTGACAAGATACACTAGATATTATCCCAGCCTCGTCCAACAGTTCTATAGAAATTTGAATATGAGGAATGACCATTTGTATACTGTTGTAAAAGGCGTAGAGATTACAGTCAATCCGGATTTATTTGAGAGTGCCCTTGGGGTTTCAGCTAGGGGTGAAGATATGGTCTATGGTCATGGTCATGGTCACGTTGAGGAAACTTTCATCCTCATGACCTGCAGTGAATATGTTCATGGAGTCAGTAACTTGATCAAGTTGAATGCCAATTACTTCCCTCCATTACAGCGCATCTTGCACCATATGTTTACTACCCTCATCTATCCCAAGGGTGGAAGCCGAGATGAGGTGACAGAGGTGGACAAATTCTTGTTTTACTATGTTTTGAATGGGATGACCATCAACATGAGCCGCCTTATGTTAGATTTCATTGGGTCGTGCCGTACCCAAAGAAGGAGATCACTGCCATATGCATCACAGTTGACTGGGATATTCATTTATGTTGGGATCAGCTTGGCAGATGAAGTGTCAATTCCAATGCGGCAAGATGATATCTACAATAAACACAAGCTCTCCACATCTTTTGGGTATTATTGGGGTCCAGATGGTGAATTGTACATGAATGTGAGAGTTTATGGAGAAGACATAGATTATGAAGAAGAAGAAGAGCAAGGACAACAGGAAGCTCAAGGGCAAGCCCCACCTCTAGTTCAAGCGGAGGAGCAGCCTCCTCCTCCTCCACAACACGCAGATCCGGAGATGCCACAACAGTTCTATCATGGGGAGTCATCTTTCCAAGGCCCTGGATAGCCTTCTTGGGCAGACTAAGAGGGAGTTGATAGGTGCCTCATTAGGCTAGAGACTTCTATAGATGCTTTTGGGGAGTAGCTTTGCAACCTTGGGAGTACCATTAAGATATATTTTACCACTTTTGGCACTATGCTTGAATCTATGACAGGCCAGATGACCTCCTTCTCCCACACCTTGGATAACCTCACTCAGAACATGGCAAATCTCACAGCTAGCCATGCGGACTCTCGCCAACCATTTCAAACCAATAACTGCTCTCTCATCGGCATCCAGCACCACTTGATCACCCAAGATGACCTCCTTAACTCCATCATCCACCATCTAGCTGATGCTGGCCACGGCCCTCCGCCTGGCCAAGACCCTCCGCCTCCATAGTGATTGTACTTGGTTATTTGGATTCTTTTGTGGTCCATTTTCCTTGTATCCCATCCCCTATTTTGATGATGCCAAAGGGGGAGAAGTAGTTTACATAGGTTTATATAGCTTATGCATGCGTGTCCCTATTGCTTGTATGCATGTTTGCCATTTGGCATGTGAGTCTTTTGCATTTGCATTGGGTTGTGAGTCCTAGTCCATGTTATGCAGTCGTGTTAATGTCATTTGTCAAGTGTCCATGTACTATGTAATGAAAACATTAATGAATGAAATGCAACACTTGGTTATGGCAAGGATATTACTTTCAATTTTACTTCTTCATATGGCTTTAGCAAATATGGATGAATGGTTTGATGTTTGCTTGAATGATGGATTTTGAATGGATTCAATTTGCCTAACCCTCCATTGGTTCTGTATATCAAATAGTGTTGGATGAAAGACAGGTCCGCCCACCTAAAATCCTTCACTATGCGTGAGTGTAAACTTCGCCTTGTACAAGAACTGTGTGGGAACTTGCAAGGATGCAATGTTGTATTTCGTGATATAAAGGATGCGTACAGGTTCCAAATTTGTTTAACGGCACGCCAGTGCATTTAATGTTCTAGAGTTTTGTCATCATCAAAAGGGGGGAGATTGTTGAGTTTCTACAGGTGATTTTGATGATAACAAAACCCCGGATGTGTTTTTCGTCTCGTGCCGTGCATATTTTCTCAAGAGCGAACACAAGAAAGTAATTAAGGTCATTTCTGTCATATCAAACGCCTAATTGTTTAAAGCTTCCAAAATGCTCAAAATAAGTCAAATGAACTCAAATGAATGGTATAAAATGAGCATTGGAATGCCTTGATAATGTGGACATGTTACTTGGGCTAAACAATGTTGTTTTGCAGGTTTTATTGATTTCTGTCGACCAATGAAGCTTGGTCGGTCGACCAACTTAGCCAGAACCTAGAACTCTGTAGAGTTATAGAGTTTGGTCGACCGATGGCCATAGTTCAGTTGACCGAATTAGCTAGAGTGGAAACGTCCTATTTTTCTCAGAGATCGGTTGACCGACTGATAGATTTCGATCGATCGATCCCTTCGAAGCAGCAAATATTGACTTTCCTTTTCACCAATGTGGGCAAGATGCTCTTTTAGACGTTTGAGTCCCAAAGCCTCCTAATCTGCCAGAAACATGGGATGCTATTTTTGACTATCCCTTTCTCAACCCAAGTGATATAAAAATACATCTTTGGGTCAAGAAACAAAAATCACTCAAGAGGATTCAAGGGAGGCTATCAAGGGAGAAAGAAGGCTGTTGCAAGCACTGCGTGAACAGTACTCCGTCCAGCCACTCTTCGTCAAGATCCAAGCATTTGAAGATCATTTTGAAGTCCATCAAGTGGAAATCAAGTGGAGAAGCAAACCTTGCTTCAAGATCTGCATCTTTCATCAAGGGGGAACCTAGATCTGAGCTCTTTCATTTCATATTCTTCTTCTGTTTTGTCTTGAGCTTCAAGTGTGTATTTCCTTCTAAATCTGTGAACATCTAGTGTGTGTGTGGATCTTTTCAGATTTATGTGTGTGTGTGTTTGTGTGGATGTGGGGATGGGATTTTATTAGGATATTTTGTTATTGATTTCTTTGGTCTATTAATTAGGCGTGCCAGTCACTGGCATGACAGTTTATTGTGCGCTCGATCTGACTCGGTCAGTCGATTGTGATATTCGTGTCAGGACTCGGAGTCCGTCATACCATAAAGGCTAGGACCTTAATTACGTCCTTCCAAAGAAGGACAACCCTTGATTAGTTGCCAAGAAAGGATGCCTGTGGACGTCAAAAAAAATGATGATGATCATACGACGTGCACGTCTCAGCACTCGAGAGCGAGTCGAAGATGGAAAGATAGAATAAACCATGTGCCTCCTCCAAGAAGGACGAATACCTACCCGGTGCTCCGCCACCCAACAAAGAAGCCCCTCGGCTTGAAGAGCTAGCCCCAGCTCCCAAGTCGGCAATGCCGAAGGCCGAATCAAAAGAAACTCAAGAATTCGAACACATGTTCGGCACGCGCCGGAGATCACTCAAAGCTCAGAATTGAGATTCAGAGGCCTTGAACTAAACACCCCGACGGCGGTGCATTACAAATAAAGCAACACGGGAGGACACGCATCCGTCCGAATAGCCGTGAAGCTGAGACGAAGTCTAAACCGGCGTGGAAGGGCTTTAAACCGGCGCGCTCTAAACCGGCGCGCCCCTTCAACATCTTAATCCGGTGGCCCTAAAACCGGCACACCCCATTTCCCATTTGCCCTTGCTTGGGCCTTAAACTGGCGCGCCCCTCCAATAGCCTTAAACCGGCTCGCCCTCATTCCTGTGGTTATCCGGCGTGCCCCCTGGCCGCACCGGTTTAACCCCATTCTGTCCCATCTGCCCCCCGATACTCTGTTCTCCTATCAGGTTCGAGGCAGTTTCTAGGGGGCGTAGCATTCAATGCTACCGAGCTCTGTATCCACATCCGTTCGACAGTGCACCAGTGAAGGCATGCATCGATGGCGGAAGCAGCAGAAGATCTCCTGGAAAACCCGCGAACGTCCCGTCCTCGGACGAATGCCAGTGTACTGTGCAAATCAGTGGACGACACCATGGCATGTCAACTCTGGATGCCTCAACGAACGAGGAGGAAGATGGCGGGAGTTCCTTCCGTCCGAGTGAAGAAAGGGCAACCCGTTTGATATATATATATACTCTGCCTGCTCCACGAGAGAAGAGAGGGCCCTCGGCTGTGTGGTGTGAAGAGAAGAAGAGAGAAGGAGCTTGGTCCCCCGGCGCCGGCAAGGTGAAGAAGGAAGAGAGAAAAGAGTGAGGGTGAGAGGTGAGTCGGAGGGGACCTCCTCAGTCAATGTATTCTCCACCCTCCCCATCGATGCATTTATTCCTTTCTGTCTGATGTAATTCCCCCTTTTTTTTCTTGTATTTTGGTTTTTCCCCCTTTCGGTGGGTGAATAAACAGAGGGTCTTTCTCAAGCTCGGTGCTCTTCGTGTAGCCTCCGCTCTCCTCTTCTTCTCTCTTGATCATCCAGGGTCCTCGAAGCCTGCCTCTCTGTGGCATGGCCTTCTAAGGAACCCGTTGAAGGGATGAAGACTCATAGCCTCTCATGGCGTACATTCGCCCCCCCTTACGAAGCAATCACCCGTGAGCTATGGGAGTTCTTGAAGGCTAGTCCTCGAACTTCATACACTCACTTATGGGTTATCGGACCGCCGTGAGGTCTCGATTTTGAGGTTCGCCCCGAAGCAATCCGTTTGGCGTTCCTCTATTTTCTCTGGCAAGCTTCAGTCCGGGGGAAGTGCTGCCCAATTTTTGCCAGGGCCAAGAACAAGAGGAACAAAGAACAAGAACACATAAGAACGAGTAAGTGAAGCTTCTTCAGGCTAAATCAACCCCACTCAGAAAGCCCCCTCCTGAAACCAAACACAAACTGAACTACCCTGCACAACAAACACCTCTAATAAAACACTCGAATCCTCATGATAATTCACCCTAACAAACAACTAAAACACTTAAACTCCCTCTCCACAAACTTAATCCGCCAATTCGGTGAACAAACCAATCAACAAATTAACTTACAGTTGAAAGAAAGAAGAAACATAGCCAACAAGAATGAGAGGAAACCTCCTTGAAGCTTTCCCGGCGTGCTCCTAATCCGGAGTGGGCTAATCCGGCGCGGTCCCCCCCCCCGCGCCGGTTTAGCTTCACACTCAAAACCATTTCTGAATTCCTGGAATGAATAGTGTCCTAATCCGGCGCGCCATCCTTCTTGGGCTTATTCCGACGCGCCCTTTGCTCCCCCTAATCCGGCACGCCCTCCTCTTGCCCTAATCTGGCGCGCCCCTCTTCTGGGCTTTATTCCGACGCGCCCCTATGTGCCACCCTATTCCGGCGCGCCCCCCTTTGGCTCCATTAACCGGCGCGCACCCCCTTTGCTCACTAAACTAGCGCGCACCCCCCTTTGGCTCCACTAACCCCGCGACCTGACCGCGCAGGTCGATCTGCGTACGAGGGCGCACGATGGCGAGTTCGGGCTCCACACTTAACAATTCACTCCCCCGGACTCGGTGCAAAGAGAAAATCAATGATGCCTTGTGGTATCGGACGTGGACCTCGGAACCCCCGACATGGTCATGATCCGAACACAGTCTGGGCCAATAGTTCGTTAACTCGACCCGCTTCTCCCGGGATCTAATCCCGCAACACCACATTAAACTTGTCGTGTCTACGGTAGACATTTGCACGATTTTATCATCGTCTTCGATGCTTCAAACGTCGACTCGCGTCCGAACAATGAATGGTCCGACCGTGACCGACATGCACGCATACCTTGGAACCTTCGTTTCCCCGAACTGTGTGTGAAGAGAAAAGCAATGACGCCCCATGGCATCAGACTTGGATCTCAGGAGCCCTCGCCCGGACGTGACCATGATCCGAACTTATCACGGGCCGATAGTTCGTTAGCTCGACCTGTCTTTATCGGGATCCGATCCCGCATCCACATTAAACTTGTCGTACCTATGGCAGACATCCGTACGGTTTTATCGTCGTCCTTGACGCTACTAATATGGACTTCCATCAAAATAATGAATGGTCCGTTAGTGACCGACGTATATACCGAAATCCAATCCCGGACCCACAGGAAACGTGCCGTACCTACGGCAGACATCCGTATGTCTTTGTCGTGGTCTTCGATGCTTCGAATATGGACTTTCATCCGAATACTGAATGGTCCGTTAGTGACCGACATACATATACCAGGATCTAATCCCGCATTTGCATTAAACTTGCCATACTCACGGTAGGTATTTGTACGATTTGTCACCGTCTCTTACGCTACAAACACGGACCTTTGTCCGAACATAAAGCGGTCCATGCGTGGCAACTAAAATCTGAATGGGACGAGAAGGCTCTCATCATCCCCGGACCCTTTGCATGGGAATATCAATAAGGCTTCCGTGGGCCATGCTTAGACCTCGGGTCCGCCCCGATCATGGTCATTGCTTGACCCATATCCTCGGCCTATAGCCCGCTCTCTTCGAACGCACATTGGTTCTCAGATCTGGTCCCAGGACATCCTCCCGTTGCCCCATTGGCACCGAAAATATTGACGATGCCCACGCGAGCCCGACTTCGACCGCGGGGGGCCCACCGCAGTATGGTCGTAGCTTGATCTTGCACCGGGCCGACAAACTTATCGATTTCCGACCGCTCTAATCGTGATTTAACAGAACGTTTCCCGTCCCTTTGAACAATAAATTTGCCGTACCCCGGCATACATATGCTCCGGTTTTCCCCGTGACGATCACTATTTTCTGAGGCCGGATGCTCGTCCGAATATCAAAATGGTCCCTTGAGTGACCGGCATGATCTCGAATGCTTTCTTCTCACCCTCGTACGAGGATTTCAATGCTTCCTAATAGACTTTTCATGTAACTAATTTTTTGGCCATGAGGCCCTGATTCCCGGCGATTAATCAAGGGTGTTCCCCTCTCTGAGGGGATGCAAATAACGTCGTGACCTTTACGGCGCGGCGGGTTCTAGTCCCGACACGAACCACACAATCGTCTGATTAGTCAGATCGAGCGCACAATAAATTGTCACCTTTGTGACTGGCACGCCCACGCACTTAATAAACCCAATGAACAAATAAAACAACAATTTTAAATAAAAAGTGCGTCCACAATGCCTCGGGGGCAAAACAAGATAAGACTATTACGCTATCTCCGCCAACGGGATGCGAAACATGCATAGAAAACCATGCTACGCGGGACATGATAACAGTGTCATGGTGCAAATCCGGCAGCATATCCCCTTGTTTTGGACTATGCCAAAGGGGGAATATAGGTGGTGCGGACACCAGAGCACACGAGCGGCACAAGTCGGCGAGCCACCGATACCGTACGCGGAGCACCACCCGAGCGACATCGGCTTTCATCTGGCTCGGAGACAGTCTGGAGACTCCCCCTTGAGTCTCGGTATTTATCACATTTACTGTGACTTATTTGTGTGTAATGTGTTTTTATTTGTCTTTATTTGGTTTGTAATTCATATTGTAATAAGGGTTTATGTGCAAAATGGGACCACCCGGGTCCCACGGGCCCCCCATCCCTCCTCCCATTGATCCACCTCACTCCTAAGGCCCATGTGGGGTCAGTCAACCTTCCAATGGTGGGCTTCTAGAAGAGTGGGCCAAGTGGGAGACAAGTGGCTTAAATTGTCAAGGTTGGTCACCAACCTTGTGCACCTAGTCAAGGGGGCGCCCCCCTCTCATTGTCACCCATTTTAATTTTTGTAAAAATGTGTGTAGAACTAATTAGTTCTACTCGTTTTTTTATTCCCCCAAACCCAAGATCTAGGGGTAGTTTGAGTCTTTTGGCAATTCATATAAATGCCTTGTATTTCCCATTTATGAAGAATTAATGAAGAAGAAATCTGGAATTTCCTTGGAGCAAGGCTTGGCCGCCCCTCTCTCTCTCTCCTCTCTCCCCTTCTGCAACTGGGAAGGTTGCATTCTGGAGGTGTGAAGCCTTCCCTATCAGTTCCGGAGCTCGTTGTCGCTGCCGCCGCCGCCATCGCACCACCACGATTGCCGTCGGAGTTCTATCTTCATCCAACAGCTGCATTTTCCACGAATTTATGCTCTTCACCACGAGATATTATTGAGCTGGAATTTTTAGGGGGTGTTCCAGAGGTTCCCAATACCTCTCAGAAAAATCGGTTTGGCCTCCAGAGCTCGTTTGATAATTTTCCATTTTCGTCCAACTTCTCCTTCTAGATCTGTCTGTTTTCAGATTTGATTTCCACCCGCCCTGAGTTTCTAATCTTCGGACCACTTAGTGATTTTTCCAGGAGCTCCCAAATTTAATGGGAGTTCTTTCCTCTTTCCTCTCTATCCCCTATTTTTCGTGGAATTTCTAAAGGCATCCACCTATTTTCTAAAAATCATCTTCAGATCCATCTACAGTTCTATCAGCCAGTGTCCAGATCCGACCACCAGTCAGTATAAAACCCCTAACAAATCGTCGTCTCCACCAATCCTTTCACAAAAATTATTTCCGTTTTCCTATCTTTCACCTCCACAACTTTCATGAAGAGGTCGAAGCCTGAATCGGAAGTCTTTCTCGCGGTCAAAGGCAGTTCTCAAGAAACTACTTTGCTGTTCTGAGAATTCGGGAACTGTGCAATAGAAACTTCAAAAATAAATTAAGGTCAGATCCGTGCAGATCCAGTTCATCTCTCTGAGTCTATATTGAAGGATTTCGAAAGGGATTTCCAACGGTATGTCCTGTTCTTCGATCCAACATCAGGATTGATCGCAGCGTCCGATCTCGCCGGAGCGCGCGCTGAAAAATAGAAGCTTCAGTCCATGGGCAGCAACTCCACAACGTGGAGATCGGAGCCGATCGGTCTTCGACCGGTGTCTCCGGCCGACCGCCGTCCAGGGAGGCACGCCACCAGGGGTCCCCATCATGGCGGGCCCCACCCCACCAGGTCTGGAGGTTGGAGCGGTCCGTGGGCCCCACGGACCCGTAGATCGCGCCGTCCGGACAGCACCAAATTGCGGATTCGGCACCGCCGGAGCGACATCAAGATGCTGCCTGTCAACCTGATTGTCGTGACTCTCGGGCCCCACATGTGACCTTTTACCTCCCTGCATGGAGTGGGTCAGATTTTTGTACTACTGTAAAATTTGTTAATCGGGAGTCCGAGATTGGCCGGGGTTGTCTTCCTCACGCCGGGAGCGTGGAGGTAACGATCGTAACTTCTTGGCATTCATTTGCTAGTTTAGTATATGATCTTAGGCCGCTGCCGAGTGCGATAGGAACTAGCCCGTGAGTTCATGTCACCGCTGTGAGTGTGAGAGTGACCCGTCCCGTGACTCGATCCGAGTCCGGAAGTGAGTCGACTACCCTTGAACTCTGCCGGTTCCTCAACCGTGCACGATCCGTGTTTCCCTCGCTTGGGACGATGAGTGAGCTTGCATTTCTGTTAGCGACGTATAGCCCATAGGAACTCATAGTGTCGGGCCGAAGTCTCTCCAATTTGTGTGTTGCTGGTCGCATCTCCATCTAGAGTCCGAGGTCCGCATCATATAGAGTCGGTCTCCCGTGTCCGTCCCGCATCAGTTTGGTATCAAAGCGAGTCGAGTCTAGGGTAGTCGTTGCATAAGTCTTGCACAGTCTAAGTCAAGTCTAGGATCATCATTATTTTCAAAACAAAAAAAGTGTTTTAAAATTGCATTTCATCCCGATAATCTGGTATCTTAAAAGGTGTTGCCCGAACGTTAGGCTATGCCTATCGGGAAGGCCGCACACTTGCGGGAGTGATCTTCGGATCGATTAACTCCGCTGCATACCGGATATTGGTTTTGGTCTAGGTGCATTAGTCGGTGTTGCATCAGTTTGTGTCTCCTAGTTCGTGTGTCTTTGCATGCCCACCCGTCGAGGTACCCAATACTCGCTACCACCACCTAAGGCGGAATCCCGAGCCCGTAGCTCCGATGAGTCCTCAACGGCCGAGATGTTCCGAGCCATTATGGAACGTCTTGACACGCATATGGATGGCCTTAGTATGCGTCTAGATGGCGTAGGAACGCATCTAGAAGGGAGAATGAAAGCCCTCAAGGATCGGGCTGAATCTTCGGACCAGTCCATCCAGGGTCTTGTTGGGAGGATAGCCGTCCTTGAGAGGGCCCCAGCGGCGGCACAACCCGCGCCGACCAATGGTCAACAAGAGCCGGCTCAGCAACCTGCTACACCAAGGGCTCCGGCAGTGGATGTTGGGAGGCAACAGGTGCATGTGGTGGATGACTATGCATTTGACAATGAGCAAGGTGGAAATGGTCGTCATAATCAATGACGGAATCGTGATGATGATGATGACGACCGCATTCTTAGGGGCGTGCGTGCAGACCCTCCCACTTTTAGCGGGTCCTTGGACCCTAGGGTGTATTTAGATTGGGAGGCCGGCATGGACCGGTACTTCGAGTGGTTTGAGATGACGGACCACCGAAGAGTCCGATACGCGAAGATGAAGCTGCAAGGGCAGGCCCAAACTTATTGGACCAATGTGGAGAGCCTGCTCAACCAGCGACGTCAAACCCAAATCGGTACTTGGGATGACATGAAAACAAAGCTGAGGGAGAAATACCTTCCAACCTCATATCGCCAACGTCTCATAGACAAATGGCAGAGCATCTCCCAAGGGAACCGATCCGTGACCGAGTACACCGCCGAGTTTGACGAGTACTACTTATGGTGTGGAGTCACGGAAGAGAGCACCATGACTATATCTCGCTTTCGAAGGGGTCTGTGGCGCAACTATCAGTATGAACTCTTTCGCCGCAATGCGACCACTTTGGAGTAGGCATATCAGGTTGCTCTCGAATTGGAGCAATTCGAGGCCAAGTTCGAGTCTCCCCATCAGTTGGGCTCCTTTCCCCTACATAGTGTCGAGCCCCGTGGCTCATCTGGCACGTATCCGAGGGCCCCCATGGCTCGACCTCAGGAGCCCGCTTGCCCCGAGCCCTTTGCTCCTAGGCCTCGCCCTCCACCCCCGAGGGACCTTCCTCGTCCCCAGCATCTTACGGCACCCACAGCCCGTCCATCGGCACCCGCACCTCCTGCCCGTCCTTTGTTGCCTACACCTCCTATCCGTCGGGAGGATAAGGGGAAAGGACCCATGATTGGGGAGCCTAGTGGATCACGGCAGCAGTGTTACCGCTGCAATGGGTTTGGCCATTTTGCCAACCAGTGTCCCACCCGCCCATCTCTTATCATTGGGGACACAAAGGCCGAGGATACCACCCCTGCGGGCCTCGAGTTAGTCACCTATGAAGCAGATCAGGAGCTAGCTGGCGAATACTATGAGATTGAAGGTGACGACCTGGATGCCCCGCATACCGATGATGCCCACGTGGGGGTCGTCAGGTGTATTCTCACCCAGCCACAGGCCAGTGATGACTTGCGTCGGACCACTATTTTTCATACCTTCTGTAGGCTGGGCAAGCATGTGTGTAAAGTGATCATCGATAGCAGGAGTTGCATCAATGCAATCTCCACGGGTGCTATCTCCCGTCTTGGTCTTACACCCGTGGATCACCCTAGCCCCTATCGTGTATCGTGGGTGGATTCCACTTCCATTCCGATCAGGCTACGGTGCTTGGTTCCATTGCAGTTCTATGCCTAACATGACGATGTATGGTGTGATGTCCTACCCATGGAGGTGGGCAATATTATTCTGGGTAGGCCATGGTTATTTGATCAGGATGCCACACTCCATGACCGGTCGAACACCTGTACCTTCGACCATGATGGCCAACGGATTACTCTCCAACCTCATCAGCCCAAGAGCCGATCAGTTAGGGGTCCTACTGGCCCTAGTGCTCCGGAGCCTTCCATTCCCGGGCCCAATACCCCGTCACCAGCTCGGGCTATGACCGTTACATCTGGCCTAGGTGAGCCCTCGACTAGGAGATTGATGTTGATTAGCTCCCAGGAAATGGAGCGGGAGGCTAGTCGGGGCTTCCCCGTGTTTGCTATTGCGGTCCGAGAGGTAGAGAGAGACTCCAAGGGTGAACTCCCACCCGATGTCATTCCCATTCTACAGAAGTTTACTGATATCTTTCCCGATGAGCTTCCCGAGGGACTTCCACCTATGCGGGATATTCAGCATGCCATCGACCTTATTCCGGGCTCTTCATTGCCCAACCTTCCTCATTATCGCATGAGTCCCACGGAACATGCCGAGGTAAAATGGCAGGTCGATGAGTTGATGCAGAGAGGATCTGTTCGTGATAGCATGAGTCCATGTGCTGTACCTACTTTACTTGCCCCAAAGAAGGATGGCACATGAAGAATGTGCATTGATAGCCGTGCCATCAATAAAATCACCGTGAAGTACAAGTTCCCTATTACCCGTCTTGATGACATGCTAGACATGATGGTTGGTGCCACTATCTTCTCAAAGGTTTATCTTAAGAGTGGCTACCATCAGGTGAGGATTTGGCCAGGTGATGAGTGGAAGACCGCATTCAAGACCAAGGATGGTCTATATGAGTGGTTGGTCATGCCTTTTGGGTTGACCAATGCCCCTAGCACATTCATGCGACTCATGACTCATGTCCTTCAACCGTTTATTGGAGTCTTTGTGGTTGTGTATTTTGATGATATCCTTATCTATAGTCGCACCATGGGGGACCACTTAGTCCACCTTCGGCAAGTCTGTCTTCTTCTTAGGCGAGAGCAGTTGTATGCAAACCCACAGACGTGTGCCTTCATGACACCTCAGCTTACCTTCTTGGGTTTTATTGTGTCTAGTACTGGGGTCTCTACCGATCCGGAGAAGGTCCGGGCCATTGTTGAGTGGCCGGAACCCCGTACGGTTCATGATGTCCGCAGCTTTCATGGCCTTGCGACATTCTATCGTCACTTTATCCACTGATTTAGCTCCGTCACCGCCCCGATCACGGATTGTATCTGGATGGGCACCTTTGTATGGACGAAGGCCGCAGCTGCTGCCTTCAAGAACATCAAGGAGCGCATGACCCAGACACCTATCCTTCGATTGCCTGATTTCTCGAAGGTGTTTGAGGTCTCTTGTGATGCGTTGGGTGTTGGGATAGGAGGTGTGTTGAGTCAGGAGGCCCACCCGGTCGCATATTTCAGCGAGAAGCTGAATGACGCGAAAATGTGATACTCCACTTATAATAAGGAATTTTACGCAGTTGTTCAGGCTCTTAGGCATTGGAGGCACTATCTTTTACATCAGGAGTTTATCTTATACTCCGATCATGAAGCTTTGAGGTACCTCCATTCCCAAAAGAATCTTAATTCGCGTCATAGTCGTTGGGTTGAGTATCTCCAGCAGTTCACCTTTGTGCTTAAACATAAAGCTGGAGTGGAGAACAAGGTGGCAAGTGCCTTGAGTTGACGAGCGTGTTTGCTTACCACCATGAGTGCCGAGGTCATAGGGCTGGAAAAGATGAGAGAGGCCTATGTTGACTGTCCTAACTTTGGTCAGGTTTATGCCACTCTCCAGGCCGGACCCTCGAGAGACCATGATGATTATGTACTTCAGGAGGGCTACCTCTTTCGAGGAGGCAGGCTTTGTGTTCCCCGAACTTCGGTTCGAGACTTCTTAGTCTGGGAGCTACATGCGGGAGGTCTAGCCGGCCATTTTGGTCGGAACAAGACTATTGAGGCAGTTGAGCAAAGAATTTATTGGCCGAGCTTGAAGTGCGATGTTGCTCACATTGTGGCTTAGTGCCGTACATGTGCTATGGCCAAGATGAAGAAGCAAAGTTCGAGCCTCTATACGCCTCTCCCCATGCCTGATGCCCCGTGGCAAGATGTTAGCATGGATTTTGTCTTGGGATTGGCACGTACCTCCAGGAAGCATGATTCGGTCTTTGTGGTTGTTGACCGATTCTCGAAGATGGCCCTCTTTATCCCTTGCTTGAAGACTTCGTGTCACGCCCCGAGCCTTTAATTACAGTGGAAGACTCGCTCGGGGAGCGTAAACAGCCGGCATTGTAAGCCTCTTGCAAGCAAGAATCAATCAGAGCGCAAGACAATCACACAAGTAAATGCAATTGCACAAGATTTAATCAAATTCAACTTTATTTCATAATGCTCAATATTCAAGATACAATCACTAATTTGATTTCCATTCTACTAGACCCAAGAAATAAGAAAATTACATTGACTCAATCTATACAATTTAGACTTCCTATGTCTTCACTCTTGTCTTAATAACATTCAATCGCTCTCGGACTTGCTACTTGAATCACCCGAATCCGAATTCGAACTATTTCCATCTCCTGAAAAATATTGGAAAGTAGGTCATGAGCACACTTGCCCAGTAGATATCTTCGCATCAACATGAAGGCACTATTTAAGTAATTAACATTTTTGCTCTAATAAATAAGGTAAAATCATGCAATGCGACGATCATGCGATTAAATCAAAGTAACAAGATAACCATGTAAGATAGAATGATCAAGAATGAGCTAGCAAGAATATAACAAGAACATGGTATTGGCCTTCCATGAACAAGAATGTAACGAGATTGTACTAGCAAGCCACATATTCATCACACTAGTCTCTTTTGAGTACATAGTTCGTGAATTTCTGTGGAATATCAAGCAAGAATGTCATGTCGTGCCGTGGATCTTCACTTATTTATAGAAATAGTACTCCCAGCGTAATGCGACGCTAGTAGTATCATACCCCATGGTTTATAAAATAGTATGTTTCCGGCAATCAGCCGAGGGGACTAGCATAGAGCCCTTGAACACAATCAGTGCTCGATCGCATCTTCAGTTATAAATGAAACTACTTCCATGCAATATAACAGTAAAGTATGGCCAAGAATATAGCACTTCCAATAATTCCATGATAACAAAAATCAATGAATGAATGCTTCAACGTAAGAATGTAGGAGTCAAGAAATAGACTTTAAACAATGTCATGCTCTTAGAAATAAATTGACAGCATAACGGTATTTTCCTTAACTTCCATTTCATTTAGATCAATTTAAGCAATATGACAAG
Source organism: Amorphophallus konjac (assembly GCA_022559845.1). Classification (NCBI taxonomy): domain Eukaryota; kingdom Viridiplantae; phylum Streptophyta; class Magnoliopsida; order Alismatales; family Araceae; genus Amorphophallus; species Amorphophallus konjac. Next base: position 50,604,143 of record CM040124.1, on the reverse strand, counting down.
TTCTAGATCATCAAGGTTTGCCTAGAATCATTGGAATATCAACCCTTGGTCAAACCTTGGGTTAACATAAACAAGCTATGTAACGGTCATTGGCTGGGCCGTTACATTATGTAACGCGCCAGTAATGGGCCGTTACAGTGATCCGAGTCCAGAAGGATAAAAGTAGACCCAGAGGAATGTGACGGTCTGGCACTGGGTCGTTACGTGATCCTGACGGTCCAGTTTAAGGCCGTTACATTTCAAGAATCAAAAACCACGATAGAGTGTTCTAATTAATGGGCTTTCATTGGTACAACCAACTCGGCGTCCTAGTGGGAATCCCAGGCTCGCGGAGAATTACGGAGGCCTTGAAACAATGAGTTCCTAGTCCATTGGAAGGAATATCTAATAGAGAGGTCCTCATGTCCAAGATTGTGTTCCTATAGTACAAAGTGTGACTAATGACAACATACCGGAATATGTGCCATGTACTTATAGAATTGACTCTATTGACAGAGAGAGATATGTATAATCAATGTAAAAATCATGATAAGAACTCCGTCAGTACAATGTTAAAAAGTCATGCTTTATAGTACAAAACTATAGAATTTGGTTTAACATAACTTAAGTAGAAGTGATGATAAAACATGCAATACCTATCATGAATAATCAAATATCCTTAAAATCACATGATTAGGTTTAAAACTTAGGTAACTAGGCTTTCACAATAATAATATTGGCAGGTTATATCCTGTCTTAGGGTTAACAGAACACAGGATATAACGGTCTGGAGATGGGGCGTCACAGTGAAAGTGACGGTCAGGACCCAGCCGTTACATGAATGTAACGCGTCTGTCCAAGCGCGTTAGAATCAACAGTGCAATTCAAATACCACAGAGTGTGTAACAGTCTGTCGTAGGGCCGTTACTTGAAAGTGACGGTCCTATGCTAGTGCGTTACAGTATCTGCTAATAGAAAATAATCATAGAAACTAAGAGATCAACTCACATCATGTCTTTTTATCAAAACATGATGAGTTTCTAGTCATGTTAACGAAGTAAGGCCATCTACATGCATAGGTAATCATGAATAGATGAATAGTCATGTTTTAATTTCATAATTTGGCTAAGAGGTGCATGATGTGCATAGAACAAATAAAACATGAAATCAATGCTCTATAATGCATGGAATTCAATCAAACCAGAGGGCTTTTAGTCCTATCATGCTATTTTTGCCGTTCATGAGATAACCTACCTCTTACTTAGACTGTAGTTTCTGAATTTGGTTGAGAACCTTGCCCTAGATCTCTTCCTTCTCTTGTGACTTTTTCAGCAACTTCCTTGGGCTCTAACTCCACGCCCTCTTGACCTAAAGATGTGAAATTCGGAGGGGAGTTAGTCTAAAGTATTGTAATCAAATACTTCTAAAGAACTTACCTGAGATAGTGACTCCTTACCTTGCTTGATTACGTCCAAAAAGTAAGGGTCGCACAGTTAAGAACTATGCCCTATTTATAAGGTTTAGACTAGGGTTTGAGGATTAGATCGAGTTTAGAGTCCTTATTTCATCAAATCCCAATCTCTAAGAGTCCTTAGTAACATTACAAGCCTTCCCAAGTCGATCCCTAGTGGATAAGATCTCAAAGTGTTAATCTTTTTAGGAGTTCTTCCACTCACGGAACTAACAGGCATGTAACGGTCTGGTGCCCATGCGTTACATGGATGTGGCGGTCTTACGATAGACCGTTACAGTCATCGTAGCTTAGAGTTTCAATTTATAAAAACTCTTTTGTTAATTATCTAAATAATTATCTTATATTATTAGTATTTATCCTTAAAAAAATCAGTGGATAGGCTTAAATACCTTCTAGAATATGGGCCTAACTTAATGGGCCTGAGTTTAAAACCTTTTAGACTTTAATTAAGTGGGTTGGGTTAATTGATCAACACTATTTGACCTTTTAATGACTTATTAAATCAAATAGACCATTTATAAATTTATTTAGGCCTTTATAATTTCTAGAAAATTATTGAAAATTTCTACGGCACTACACTTCGGATGCTTCGAGGGTAGCCCGCCTTTTTCTTACTCATGTTGTGTGCAAGTTTGGGTTTTCTCGTACCATAGTGTCTGACCGTGATGTTAGATTCACTAGTTATTTTTGGAAGACACTGTGGCATATGTTGGGTACTCACCTCAAGTTTTCCACTGCATATCATCCCCAGACAGATGGTCAGACCGAGGTGGTCAATAGGAGTCTGGGAGACCTTTTGAGGTGTCTTGTCAGGGACCGCATAGGGGATTGGGATCTCATGTTACCACTGGCAGAGTTTGCATATAATGATTCGGTGAATAGGTCTACTAGTATGAGACCATTCGAGATTGTCACAGGTCGTAGGCCTAGGAAGCCAGTGGATCTTGTCCCCATGTCTATCCATGCACGAGTGTCGGAGTCTGCCGAGTCGTTTGCTAGGCATGTTAGGAGTCTGCATGACGACATCCATCGTCACATTGAGGCCAGCAATGCACGGTATAAGGAGCTAGCCGATGCCCATCGACACCATCGAGAGTTCCAAGAGGGTGAATATGTCATGATCAGGGTAAGACCTGAACGGTTTCCCTCTGGAACCGTAAAGAAACTGCAAGCTCGCGGAGCCGGTCCATTTAGAGTGTTGAAACGCATTTGATCCAATGCGTATGTTGTGGACCTGCCTGAGGAATATGGTATAAGCTCTACTTTTAATGTATCGGATCTAGTTGCATATAGGGACCCAACGGTGATCCCTAGTGAGCCTTTCGAGCCATCCCCTCCCATTGAGAGTGATCCCACACCTGAGTGTCCACCTCCGGCCCCTTTTCCACGGCAGCGAGAGCATATAGATCATATACTGGATGAGCAGGTGACAGTTACCAAGAGTGGATCCTACCCGCGCTACCTAGTGCGATGGAGTGGACGGCCCGCCACCGAGGATATGTGGATCACCCATGGAGAGTTGCAGCGGATTGATCCGGACCTACTGGAGCGGTACCACAGTGATGTCGACCCTTACTCGACAGGGTCGAGTTTCTCCCACCCGGGGAGAATTGGTGCGGACACCAGAGCACACGAGCGGCACAAGTCGGTGAGCCACCGATACCGTACGCGGAGCACCACCCGAGCGACAACGACTTCCATCTGGCTCGGAGACAGTCTGGAGACTCCCCCTTGAGTCTCGGCATTTATCACATTTATTGGGACTTATTTGTGTGTAATGTGTTTTTATTTGTCTTTATTTGGTTTGTAATTCATATTGTAACAAGGGTTTATGTGCAAAATGGGACCACCCGGGTCCCACGGGCCCCCCATCCCTCCTCCCATTGATCCACCTCACTCCTAGGGCCCATGTGGGGTCAGTCAACCTTCCAATGGTGGGCTTCTAGAAGAGTGGGCCAAGTGGGGGACAAGTGGCTTAAATTGTCAAGGTTGGCCACCAACCTTGTCCACCTAGTCAAGGGGGCGCCCCCCTCTCATTGTCACCCATTTTAATTTTTGTAAAAATGTGTGTAGAATTAATAATTTCTACTCCTTTTTTTATTCCCCCAAACCCTAGATCTAGGGGTAGTTTGAGTCTTTTGGCAATTCATATAAATGCCTTATATTTCTCATTTATGAAGAATTAATGAAGAAGAAATCTGGAATTTCCTTGGAGCAAGGCTTGGCTGCCCCTCTCTCTCTCTCCTCTCTCCCCTTCTGCAGCTGGGAAGGTTGCATTCTGGAGGTGAGAAGCCTTCCCTATCAGTTCCGGAGCTCGTCGTCACCGTCGCCGCCGCCATCGCGCCGCCATCGCACCACCACGGTTGCCGTCGGAGTTCTGTCTTCATCCAACAGCAGCATCTTCCACGAATTTATACTCTTCACCATGAGATCTTCTTTGGCTGGGATTTTTAGGGGGTGTTCTAGAGGTTCCCACTACCTCTCAGAAAAATCGGTTTGGCCTCCAGAGCTCGTTTGATAATTTTCCATTTTTGTCCAACTTCTCCTTCCAGATCTGTCAGTTTTCAGCTTTGATTTCCACCCGCCCTGAGTTTCCAATCTTCGGACCACTTAGTGATTTTTCCAGGAGCTCCCAAGTTTAATGTCTTTCCACCTTCCTCTCTATCCCCAATTTTTCTTGGAATTCCTAAAGGCCTCCACTTATTTTCTAAAAATCATCTTCAGATCCATCTACAGTTCTATCATCCAGTGTCCAGATCCGACCATCAGTCAGTGTAAAACCACTAACAAATCGTAGCCTCCACCAATCCTTTCAAAAAAATTATTGCCGTTTTCCTCTCTTTCACCTCCACAACTTCCATGAAGAGGTTGAAGCCTGAATCGAAAGTCTTCCCCGTGGTCAAAGGCAGTTCTCAGGAAACTGCTCTGCTGTTCTGAGAATTCGGGAACTGTGCAACAGAAACTTCAAAAATAGATTAAGGTCAGATCCGTGCAGATCCAGTTCATCTCTCTGGGTCTAGATTTAAGGACTTCGAAAGGGGTTTCCAACGGTACCTCCTGTTCTTCGATCCGACATCAGGATTGATCGCAGGAGCGCGCGCTGAAAAATAGAAGCTTCAGTCCGTGGGTAACAACTCCACAACGTGGAGATCGGAGCCGATCGGTCTCTGACCGGTGTCTCCGGCCGACCACCGTCCAGGGAGGCGCGCCACCAGGGGTCCCCATCATAGCGGGCCCCACCCCACCAGGTCTGGAGGTTGGAGCGGTCCGTGGGCCCTACAGACCCGTAGATCGCGCCGTCCGGACAGCAACAAATTGTGGATTCGGCACCGCCGGAGAGACATCAAGATGCTGCCCGTCAACCCGATTGTCGTGACTCCCGGGCCCCACATGTGACCTTTTACCTCCCAGCGTGGAGTGGGTCATATTTTTGTACTACTATAAAATTTATTAATCGGGAGTTCGAGATTGGCCGGGGTTGTCTTCCCCACGCCGGGAGCGTGGAGGTAACGATCGTAACTTCTTGGCATTCATTTGTTAGTTTAGTATATGATCTTAGGCCACTACCGAGTGCGATAGGAATTAGCCCGTGAGTCCATGTCACCGCTGTGAGTGTGAGAGTGACCCGTCCTGTGACTCGATTCGAGTCCGGAAGTGAGTCGACTACCCTTGAACTCTGCCGGTTCCTCAACCGTGCACGATCCGTGTTTCCCTCGCTTAGGACGACGAGTGAGCTTGCGTTTCTGTTAGCGACGTATAGCCCATAGGAACTCATAGTGTCGGGCCGAAGTCTCTCCAATTTGTGTGTTGCTGGTCGCATCTCCATCTAGAGTCCGAGGTCCGCATCATATAGAGTCGGTCTCCCGTGTCCGTCCCACATCAATAGGTCATCCACCCACGGAATGTCGGGATGGAAGCTGAAAGGAGAGCCGGGCGTAGCCCGTGATCCAGAAGGATTTGAGTGTGACGGGACAGTGTCCGTTACCACGGTGTTTGTTGATGTTCCCCTTTAGAGGCCACTGGAGGGCTTGCAATGGCAAGACTCCCAGGGTCGGTAGAGTTGGAAGAAACACCCGACGGTTAATGGCGTAGAATATCGGGGTAAGACCCCGTTAATATAGCTCCGTTTAGACATGGATGAAGAACCATGAAACCCTCATGATATGATGGGGACTGATATGATGGTCCATGGAGGCTAGGGTACCAAGTCTTGATTGGTTCCAGGCTCAGTAAAGTTGCTGAGAAGTTAGATGTTCGAGTGATGGCTGATATTAGAGTGAACCGACGCGACTGGGGTTTCGGCATGAAAGCGAACCGGCGCGGCTGGGAATGAAGGGTGTCGACGCGACAAGCTCCACGATGCGCCCATCACCCGGCACGAAATTGGCGTCGAGAGGAGGCTGCGCCGGGAGTTGTGTGGCGCCGATAAAAGGGTGTTTCTGAGTTTTCAAGTATTATGAGGGGTTTATGAATTCAAAGGGGTCCTTTGTGTTCAATAGGGGTTTCATGAGTTTGTCCATGGTTGTATTTGAGTGGAATAGAGAGCGAGGGTGGGCTCATCCATAGAAATTCTAAGGAGACCACGTGACTATGATGATTATATTCCCCTCTGACGGTGGTGAGAAGAGGATCATGAGATGGTGTAGCTCAGATCTCTGCCACACAGCTAGGGTTAGATTCATAATCTCAGTGAAAGCGTTGCACTACACGACAAAGTAAAGCTTACGGACGAATTTTGGCAGCATCACCCCTCATTTTGGACTATGCCAAAAGGGGAGTATAGGTCATCCACCCACAGAATGCCGGGGTGGAAGCCAAAAAAAGAGGTGGGCGTAGCCCTAGATCCAAAAAGGATCTCAATCTTATGGGACGTTATCCACTTATTGTGGGATTCATTGATATCCCCTGTATAGTCAATGGAGAACATATGGCGGTAGAACTCCATGACTTGATGGGGAGGTGGAATGTGGGGGGATTAACCCCGTTGATATAGCTCCCATGGGTGTTGAGAGAAGGATAATGTTTCTCCCCAGAAGGACAGGGTATTATGACCAAGGATGGCATGGCTCAGAAGGGTGTCGGCACGAAGCTATTGGCATGGCCGACTTTGGCACAAAGGGGGAATGGAGGCCTCGGCGCGACCAATAGCCCAAGAGGTCTCGGCGCGATGGGATGAGAGCAACCGGCGTGGGTAGCACTCGGCGCGAGACTCGCGCCGAGGGAGGGTCGCGCTAGGAGGTTGGGAGGATTTCTGAAACAAGGGTTTTAGTAAGGTTTGAAGGGGTTTCTAAGATGAGGACTTCGGAGGGCTTTTGGGGGGTTCTAATGGGGGTTTATTCAAGGATTTATGGCGAACACTGGAGATGGCTCTGGAGAAAGTAATCCAGGCAGAAGATGGCCTTCCCTCAGGGACCTTACTGGGAGCCTGATCACAGACTGATCCTCATGAATTCCAGTTTGAGTATGTTCCTCCTAGTTTCACAATCAAGAAGCCAGGAGATAGACTGTCTCTGACTCTCGATGTGGAGGTGAGGTTGGGAAGGACTACGGCAAAACACGCTCGTGTAGATGGGATACGCTTGTAGTAGCTATTGAATACATTGAACCTCGGATGCATAGAAAGAAAGAAAAAGGAAAGGGCAAGCTTCAGCCCTCTTTTATTAACTATTCATCCAAACAACATACACGCATCTAGCTCAGAAGAAAATCCAACTGAGAAAAATCAAACATAGACTCTATCCCTGATAACGGGGCTACATTAGCATTCGATGCTACTGGAGCGAGGATGCTCGAAAATAGACACAAAAGAAGAAAGGGATATTCAAATAAAAGACATGGGGAAAGGGAAACTGTAGCCCCTCAGGGCATCTTGAAACCGATCCCACCTTGACTCTTCCTTCGAATCTCTGCAACTCTCTCTTCTCCTCAACTTCCTCAGAGGGCTCTCGAGCTCCCTTTCCTTTCGATGGCTACTGCTCCCTGTTCCCTCTATTGCCTCTTCTTTTTATTCTATCTTCTGTTCTCTCTTTCTGTTGTTATCGTTGTCTCCTCCTTGTTTCTTTCGAAGGGCAGCAGGTAGTCTTTATATAGGGATGGCCCTCAGCCTCTCGGCACGAGCTCCCCGATGCGCCAACAAGAAGCTTCTCGACGCGCCTCAACCTGTGTTGGGCGTGGCCCATTTCTTCATCATCCGGTGCCAAGTGAGGGTTCGCCTAAAGGGCCTTCCTCACCGGTTTAGTGGGCTTTTAGAGTAGATATCTGTTCCATTCGAGGCTTGCTCAACATCTCGCATTTACGACCAGCTGTGAGGCTATGTGAATCCCTTTCTACGAGCATCAGAACTGTCTGAAGATCCTCTTTAGCAGGCAGATGGTTGCCTGAATGTTGTTATAATTTTATCAGCCTGACTATCTGAATGACAGCAGTGCTGGACAGCGGCCTAGCCAGAGATGGCTTTAGCCGGATAGAGTGTTAGGGGTAGTGGATCTCTTCTATTCTGATTCTCAGAACTTCCAGGGATGGTACAGGAGCCGCACCTTTGATCGACCTTCAGAGCCCTGAGTCTGCTTCGGTCTCTTCTGGCATATTTTTGGTGTCAATAAATGCCTCCCACCCGCAGGTGGCGTAAGCGAAGGATGAGTGACACGGGACATGCGGGTGTACATTGCACCGCACCTTGTAATTTCTTCAGGTCTGCTCCGATTCATTACTCATTATTGTGACTCTGAGTCTTTGTTCTGCTTGTATAATCCCAGTACTTTGTAAGTATACTCTGACAGATACCAGCATTTTTTGATTTGATCTTCTGATTGCAGCACCCTTGGGTGAGTCAAACGGCGCCATTGACGATCTCGGCACGCCCATCTCGGCGCGGAAATAGTCTCGGCGTGCCTTTTCCACTTTGGGCTCTCGGCGCGATGGCGTCGGCGCGCCTTCTCTTGGCCTAGCGCTCTCGGTGCCGGAGGATTCTCGGCGCGCCTTAGGGTTTCACCCTATTTAGCGCCGAGAGGGTGAAGAGAAGGATCATTTTACCGTGAGCCTTCTCTCTCTTCTCTTCTCCATCTTCACCGCGGCGGCGATCGGCGTGAGGGATTTTTGCTCCCCACTTCTTCCATCTTCACAGCGAGGTTTTCCTCTGTTTCTTCTCATTCGGGACTATGTCCCTCTTCATTACGGAGTCACCCCCTCTTGGTGGGTGTTCTCCTATTTGACTTCTGGGCATACCCCGGATAAGGGGAGGTGCTGTCAAAATTTTTCTTGAAATTTTCTTTTCCATTTTGTCTTCATATTGTCTTATTTTCCTTTGATTTTGCCTATAGCTGCTGAAATGGCCTCCTCTTCCAGCCGTGTTGCTTCCGGCGCTACTGATGTCGACGCTTCTTCCCAGGGCGGGGCATCTGGCCCTATTGTGACTTGGAGGAATGTCGGACAACTGGACCGGGGTCTTGGGAGGATCGCCATAGTCGACGAATCCTCCGACTCCGAATCAGACATAGTATCCTCTTCTCGCGTTGTGACCATCGAGGGAGGGCTGAACTTCAATCTCGATGACGGGTATCACCCGGACTTCCCGAAGGACCGTCATCTTGCACCATTCATCTGCACTTTCAGTGTCTCGGGGAAGAGAGATGTCATGCTGGCTCGGATGGTGGAACGGGCCATGTTGGTGGACCGAGACAGCTTGAAAGGCTCCGTGTATCGCGGAGACACCATCTATCTTTTGGGAGAGCGGCACAAGTGGAACGCCATCTTGGGGGTAACAGAGCTGGAGGCAGATCAGAAAATGCTGACACGGGCTCCAGAATTCACACCAGCTAGGTGGGACACCACTACAGGTCGGGTCAACAGAGAGAAATCCGGCTACGGTTTCTTCTTGGCGCCCATCAAGTGGGGCTATAGAGACGAGCCATTAGTCCTGAACTGCTTGGCTATCCAGTTCAAATTCCAGTTGGTTGCTGGGTGGTTTGCCGACACGAAAGTGACCGACGCCCATCTCTTCCGCGTAGGAGCGGTAGAATTCACAGAATATGTTCTGAAGGAGTATGCGCCGTTGCTGGTCAGAGTCTGGGTGTATCACAGTGTGTATGCATCCCGTTTCAGGTACCCCATCTCGAAAGGGTTGTGCTACGGCATGTTCGAAGTGTTCTGCCCACAGTTCAATACTTTCTATACAGCGAAAGGCGAAACTTCTCTGGACCTCTGGAGCATGTCACAGCTGTCGGGTCTGTCGATCAATGGAGAGCCCTATGAGGAGGTATGCCTCCATGACTTCATTAAGGACGAGACAGACGGTGAGGGCCAGTACTATTTTGGCTACTCATACTGGTACTTGATGAAAGCGTACCGCTCCCTCTGCTTGGCGCTGAATAGGGGATCCTCGAAGGGGTATCAGCCCCGAGAGAAGAGCAGCAAAATGAGAGTCCGAGTGGGACATTGGATTCAGTATTTCTTCGGTGGCCCTCTAAAGTACAGTGAGTTTCCCCATGTAGCTCCTGTTGCAAGTAAGCCCAGCAAACCACCCAAGTTCAAGTCGGCGCTGCCTGCTTCCCTTCGACGGATTAGTCGCGGAGGACTGAATCCCACTGGGGTGGATCCCCTTACGCATTGCGCGGCTTACCTCACTTTCTGGTTGTGCACTTTTGCCCTCCCACAGGGAGATGTGACAGTCATTAGGCCGGAGGCAATATATCCGGCTTGTCAGATGGCTTGGGGCATGCGGCTTGCACTATGCCCAGCATGATGTGACACAACCTAGGACTTAAATAAACAAGCACAATCGCAATCAAACGGATCGATGTCGGCGACCGCTCACCCGATACTCACCAAGACCCGGGGGTAACTTGGCAATGCCAAGGGGAGGTTGTGTGGGCTTGGCCCTTGCTGGTAGAGGGCCACCAAGGCCAAGGTTTGATTCCTGATATGGCTGCCCAAATCAAGGGTCCGACGAAGTGCCAAAGGGCACGGGTTCCACTCTCTTCCCACGATGATCACTTATAGCAATGAGCTTAAGGATCTGGCTCTCGTCACGGCCAGCGGAGTTTATGAACTAATATTGAAAGAACAAACATGAATTAGAGCAAAGTTTTGGAGCACTCACTCGTCCGGTTTGAAGAAAGCGGTCCTTCTCGGAGACGAGGGCGAGCGGGGAAGCGTGGGTTCCCCACACGCCGCGCCGGGGTAGCTTGACCTGTTTAAGCTATTACAACACTACACCTCTCGCAGGAGGGGGGACCTTGGGGTGGGAGTTAATGATATTACAATCAATACTAGCTCCACGCAGGGAGGGGCCTTCAGCCGGCCAAGCGGGGAGGGGAAATCAAAGCAAAGAGTGAGGAATAAGTGATGACACCGAATCGGCCTGCTGTCTGCGGATAAGGACAGATAGCCGGTGTTTCAGCTGTAGAACTTGCTCAGGAATTTTGCTGAGGGCGAGACCAGTGGGGATCTCTTCGTCTCTGGAACAGGAGTGCCTCTGAATTTTGCCAATTTCTTCAGGGGTTGCTGCCGGCCTGGGTGGGAGCACGAACAGGGTTGCTGATTCTCGGATTATCTGCAATAGATTATCAACAGCAGGAAGACGCGGCTGCCCCGACCGTTCCCGAACTCCGAATCAGTCACCGTTGGAACCGTGGGTGAGTCCTCTTTACAGCAGAACAAACGGGGATGCCAAATAATGCCGGTGAAGATCAGAGGACTCAGAAAAGTGAGGAGTGGTCGATGCAGACAGTGGGAAGCAGAGTCGAACGCTTTTCAGAAGAGCTCGTGGCCTGATTCCTCCGGGGTTTGTCGTGGTGAAGCTTTCTCTCCGGATCAGGATCTCTGCAGAGCTAGCTCCTGGTTTCCAACAGCAGGTTGCAGAGGATGCCCCGATAGCTCACGAACTCGGAATCGAGCATCGTCAGAGTCGTTGGAACCGTAGATGAGTCCTCTTCGCAGAAAAATTGACGAGGAGGCCAAATGATGTCGGAGAGGACTAGGGAACTCTGAACACTGTTGACAGGTCGGTGCAGACTGTGGGTAACAAGACTGCGAAGCTGAGGGAGATAATTGATAACGCCTACTACAGGATGCCGAATGGAGTTCCGCTTCTTGATTCTGAAAGTAGACAGGAAGGGAAAGAACTTTGTAGAAGAGCTCGTGGCCTGATTCCTCCTGGGTTTGTCGTGGTGAAGCTCTTTCTCCGGCTCAGAACCTCTGCCGGGGCAGATCTGCGTAGTCGTGGAAGAATGGGCTTCCTGGGCAGCACCGAGCTCCGATGGGGACGAGACCACTTCCGTTGCGAAGAAGACAGGCAGGCGCTTCCAACAATGGCTATTGGGATTCTAGGAACGTCTAGAGGAGGTCGGGGGTGCTGCTGCAAGCTTCAGGTCTTCTGCAGGTCCTCTTACTCTAGATGGTAGAAGGTGGGGGTGATGGAGGGGAACAAGGGAAGATGGAGAGGATGAGAGGGGGCCGCCCCTAACCAAAGGGGAGGGGTCTTGGGCGCCCTAGGGATGTGGAGGGAAGGGGATTTTTGAATTCAAATGGCCTAGGGAAGTGGAGGGTTGCATGGGGGAGAGGGAAGGGTGCTTGGGAAAGGGATGAGGTGGTTGGAGGGTGGTTTAGTGATTGGGGATGCTCCCTTGGGACTAGGGGGTGGAGTAATGGGATGTGTGGGGAAGGGGAGTGGCCTTTAATGGGGGTAGGTGGGAGAGTGGTGGTTGGGAAGGGAGGAGAGAGAAAATTTTTGAAATTGGGTGTGGAGGAGAGAGAAAATGGAGTGAAAGAGAGAGATTAAGAGAGGGATGGGTGGGATTCTCTCCCTAAGGCTTCTCACCTCACTAATGGATTCACTCCACCATAAAAATAAAGATAGAACTCACAAAATGACAATTTTTCATTGATTGATTCATTAAGTTGAAATGGGGGGGAATGGGGTCCTATATATAGGAAACCCACATTTCTACAAAAGTCCCTGACAATTGACTCAATGACAAATAACCGAGGGGGTAGGGGAGAGCCCTTGGGCCAAGCCCAATAAATTGGGCCCAATAGCTAACTAGACAACCTAATGACACTCAAACTTAGGGAAATGAACACAAGACCTAGGAACATGACTCAAATAAAAGGGAAAATACATCAAATGACTCAAATAAAAATTACATAGGACTCAAAATTAAATGACTAGACCATGCCGGATGCAACCGGGGTGAGGAGACGAGTTGTGAACGTGGGCATGGGAGGTGATGTCCCCATCATACTCCCGGGGTGCGGAGAACTCGACTCCGTCGAGTAAGTGTCCTTCCCTCCTTGGAGGGTGTAGAAGTGGTACTACCCTCAAGTCTTCCGAACGAGACCGATCCATCCACCTGCCGAGATAGCGCTCGTATACCTTGCTCCTGGTGGTAGTGACCTGTTCATCCAATATTCGTTCAATGTGCTCACGCTGGGCTCTCTTGGCTGGTGGACTCTCCTCACGGGTGGGTGCTCTCTCAACGGAGGGAATAGGCTCAATATCCTCACTAGGTACCACCGTGGGTCCCTTGTATGGCACTAGGTCGGCGACACTGAATGTGGGACTTACCCCATATTCCTCGGGGAGATCTAACTCATAGGCATTTGCACCAGTGCGCCTCAGGACCTGGAAGGGACCAGCCCCACGTGGCCTCAATTTAGAGATGGCTCCCGGGGAGAGCCTCTCCGTTCTTACCATCACAAAGTCACCCTCATGGAATTCTTGGTGACATCGATGAGAGTCGGCTCACCTTTTATAAGTCACATTCTTCTTGCTAATGTGCTTGAGGATCTCTTTATGCAATGTTGTGAATGCAGACATTCTAGGGGTGATGGGTGGACCTGGGCAACCAAAAGTAGACCTATCATGTAATGATGTAGTGTAGACTTTGGTCAGCCTAGGTGGGCCGGGGCACCCGTAGGTGGCCCTATCATGCAAAGTGGTGATAAATATCGGGGGACCCGGACATCCGTAGATGCCTTTGACATGCTTAAGACCCATGATGAATGAAGGTGGACCATTACATCCGAACATGGATCACTCATACTTTTTACTTGACATGTGGGTGATATGAATGAATGGACCCAACATAGTGTTCATGCCAAGTGGTGTGGTAAGCCTAGACACATGCATGTTTTTCCCAAGGGTGACTTCCATGTGTATAGGTGTGGGACAATCTTTGAACTCCCATTGGAAAGGATCGAATGGATCTAAGAAGGTGGTCATCATAGGGTGGAGCACAACCTTATTACCTAGGGATATGTGGCCCAAGGTCATGGCTCCCAAGGTGTAACCCGGGTCTAGGATGGGGTGGATTGGGTCAAACATGGTGGGTTGGGTTAGGGAAAGGTGGGTGGTGGATAAGGTGGTTGGGTCACATAGGGGTCTAGGCTCCCATAGGAAGGGATCAAAGGGGTAGTGGAAAGGTCTTCCTAGAGGGTGGCACTCTATGTCTTCAAGGTACCCAAACGGTGAGTCATCCTCCTCCAAGATAATTGGGCCAAGGTCTCTAGTGGGTTGGCCAATTAAATCAATTGGAATCTTGATGGGTGGGAAGTGGGCCAAGATTGGTTTCTCATCCTTGTGGAGAAAGAGGAGGATTTCACTCGTATAATGGCCACTAGTGTAGATGGAGGTGATGGAACCGGTGGCGGGGTAAGCTAGGAAGGGTCCACTAGAGTAGATGGGGCTAGACTCCAATGGTCCTATGGCTAGCATATTGGTCAGGTAGACTTGCCATTGTAAACAGTCCACTAGGTCCCCTAAGCCTTCCACAAAGTAGGAGGTTTGAAGTGTGACATGGGAAGACCGGGTGGGCATAATTTGGACTTGATATGCCAAGGGTGAGAGGTAAGGTGGTGAGCTAGGAATGGTGGGGCCTTGCTTAAGCCATTGGAGTATGGACTCATTCATGGTTAGGGTGTGCGGCTCATGAGGACCCGAACTAGGAGAGGTGGGTGGAAGTGGGGGGTCTAGGATGTTCTCTATGGTGGGAGGTGAATCCGGATTGGCATCCATCTCCACTTGGGTAGGAGTGTGGGCCACAACATCCAAGGATAATGGGGTAGGATAGTCTATGGTGGGTGGAGTGATAATGGTCAGTGCATGGTACTCTCGGGGTGGTGAACATGGGTGGACTTGGGTTGGGCTTGGTCGGGGAAGTTCATGGGTGGAAGTTGGGTTCGGGGGTGAAAGATCGGTTGGTTGAAGAGGTTTGGGTTGGGGTGCGTAGATCTTTCTAAGATTGGCCCTCATTTCATCCCAAGATTCAATGGGTGCTTCCCCTTTGACTTCTCTCAAACCTACAATGTTCTCCCATTCTTTCCTAGCTTGGCGCCAAAGCAAACTCTTGGCATAGTTGACTTGGACAAGTCCTGACAGGGTAAACCTCCCAAAGTGTTGGTCTATGGACTTCTCCCACTCTAGATATATGCTAGGGCGGGATCCATCAAACATAAAGGCATCTAATGGGCCTAAGAGTGGCGAATATGCCATGTATGAGGTAGTCATGATAGTGGACAAGGGTGATGCATGCAATGGCCCTAGGACAAGACTTAGTAGAGACAAGTCTAGAACTTGGCTCTGATACCAATTGATGTGACACAACCTAGGACTGAAATAAACAAGCACAATCGCAATCAAACGGACGATGTCGGCGACCGCTCACCCGATGCTCACCAAGACCCGGGGGTAACTTGGCAATGCCAAGGGGAGGTTGTGTGGGCTGGGCCCTTGCTGGTAGAGGGTCAGACAGGCCAAGGTTTGATTCCCCAAGGATATGGCTGCCCAAATCAAGGGTCCGACGAAGTGCCAAAGGGCACGGGTTCCACTCTCTTCTCACGATGATCACTTATAGCAATGAGCTTAAGGATCGGGCTCTCGTCACGGCCAGCGGAGTTTATGAACTAATATTGAAAGAACAAGCATGAAGTAGAGCAAATTTTTAGAGCACTCACTCGACCGGTTTGAAGAAATCGGTCCCGCTCGGAGACGAGGGCGAGCGGGGAAGCGTGGGTTCCCCACACGCCGCGTCGGGGTAGCTTGACCTGTTTAAGCTATTACAACACTACGCCTCTCGCAGGAGGGGGGACCTTGGGGTGAGAGTTAATGATATTACAATCAATACTAGCTCCACGCAGGGAGGGGCCTTCAGCCGGCCAAGCGGGGAGGGGAAATCAAAGTAAAGAGTGAGGAATAAGTGATGACACCGAATCTGCCTGCTGTCTGCGGATAAGGACAGATAGCCGGTGTTTCATCTGTAGAACTTGCTCAGGAATTTTGCTGAGGGCGAGACCAGTGGGGATCTCTTCCTCTCTGGAACAGGAGTGCCTCTAAATTTTGCCAATTTCTTCAGGGGTTGCTGTCGGCCTGGGTGGGAGCACGAACAGGGTTGCTGATTCTCAGATTGTCTGCAACAGATTATCAATAGCAGGAAGACGCGGCTGCCCCGATCGTTCCCGAACTCCGAATCAGTCGCCGTTGGAACCGTTGGAACCGTGGGTGAGTCCTCTTTACAGCAGAACAAACGGGGATGCCAAATAATGCCGGTGAAGATCAGAGGACTCAAAAAAGTGAGGAGTGGTCGATGCGGATAGTGGGAAGCAGAGTCGAACACTTTTCAGAAGAGCTCGTGGCCTGATTCCTCCGGGGTTTGTCGTGGTGAACCTTTCTCTCCGGATCAGGATCTCTGCAGAGCTAGCTCCTGGTTTCCAACAGCAGGTTGCAGAGGATGCCCCGACAGCTCCCGAACTCGAAATCGAGCACCGTCAGAGTCGTTGGAACCGTGGACGAGTCCTCTTCGCAGAAAAACTGACGAGGAGGCCAAATGATGCCGGAGAGGACCAGGGAACTCTGAACACTGTTGATAGGTCGATGCAGACTGTGGGTAATAGGACTACGAAGCTGAGGGATAAAATTGATAACGCCTGCTACAGGATGCCGAATGGAGTTCCGCTTCTTGATTCTGAAAGTAGACAGGAAGGGAAAGAACTTTGTAGAAGAGCTCGTGGCCTGATTCCTCCTGGGTTCGTCGTGGTGAAGCTCTTTCTCCGGCTCAGAACCTCTGCCAGGGCAGATCTGCGTAGTCGTGGAAGAATGGGCTTCCTGGGCAGCACCGAGCTCCGATGGGGACGAGACCACTTCCATTGCGAAGAAGATAGGCAGACGCTTCCAACGATGGCTCTTGGGATTCTAGGAACGTCCAGAGAAGGTCGGGGGCGCTGCGGCAAGCTTCAGGTCTTCTGCAGGTCCTCTTACTCTAGATGGTAGAAGGTGGGGGTGATGGAGGGGAACAAGGGAAGATGGAGAGGATGAGAGGGGGCCGCCCCTAACCAAAGGGGAGGGGTCTTGGGCGCCCTAGGGCTGTGGAGGGAAGGGGATTTTGGAATTCAAATGGCCTAGGGAAGTGGAGGGTTGCATGGGGGAGAGGGAAGGGTGCTTGGGAAAGGGATGAGGTGGTTGGAGGGTGGCTTAGTGATTGGGGATGCTCCCTTGGGACTAGGGGGTGGAGTAATGGGATGTGTGGGGAAGGGGAGTGGCCTTTAATGGGGGTAGGTGGGACAGTGGTGGTTGGGAAGGGAGGAGAGAGAAAAGTTTTGAAATTGGGTGTGGAGGAAAGAGAAAGTGGAGTGAAAGAGAGAGATTAAGAGAGGGATGGGTGGGATTCTCTCCCTAAGGCTTCTCACCTCACTAATGGATTCACTCCACCATAAAAATAAAGATAGAACTCACAAAATGGTAATTTTTCATTGATTGATTCATTAAGTTGAAATGGGGGGAATGGGGTCCTATATATAGGAAACCCATATTTCTACAAAAGTCCCTGACAATTGACTCAATAATAAATAACCGAGGGGGTAGGGGAGAGCCCTTGGGCCAAGCCCAATGAATTGGGCCCAATAGCTAACTGGACAACCTAATGACACTCAAACTTAGGGAAGTGAACACAAGACCTAGGAACATGACTCAAATAAAAGGGAAAATACATCAAATGACTCAAATAAAAATTACATAGGACTCAAAATTAAATGACTAGACCATGCCTAGGTCTAGGGGTAGTTTGAGTCTTTTGGAAATTCATATAAATGCCTTATATTTCTCATTTATGAAGAATTAATGAAGAAGAAATCTGGAATTTCCTAGGAGCAAGGCTTGGCCGCCCCTCTCTCTCTCTCCTCTCTCCCCTTCTGCAGCTGGGAAGGTTGCATTCTGGAGGTGTGAAGCCTTCCCTATCAGTTCCGGAGCTCGTCGTCGCCGTCGCCGCCGCCCTCGCACCACCACGGTTGCCGTCGGAGTTCTATCTTCATCCAACAGCAGCATCTTCCACGAATTTATACTCTTCACCACGAGATCTTCTTGAGCTGGGATTTTTAGGGGGTGTTCTAGAGGTTCCCACTACCTCTCAGGAAAATCGGTTTGGCCTCCAGAGCTCGTTTGATAATTATCCATTTTCGTCCAACTTCTCCTTCCAGATCTGTCTGTTTTCAGCTTTGATTTCCACCTGCCCTGAGTTTCCAATCTTCGGACCACTTAGTGATTTTTCCAGGAGCACCCAAGTTTAATGGGAGTTCTTTCCACCTTCCTCTCTATCCCCAATTTTTCTTGGAATTTCTAAAGGCCTCCACTTATTTTCTAAAAATCATCTTCTGATCCATCTACAGTTCTATCATCCAGTGTCCAGATCCGACCATCAGTCAGTGTAAAACCACTAACAAATCATAACCTCCACCAATCCTTTCAAAAAAATTATTGTCGTTTTCCTCTCTTTCACCTCCACAACTTCCATGAAGAGGTTGAAGCCTGAATCGAAAGTCTTCCCCGTGGTCAAAGGTAGTTCTCAGGAAACTGCTCTGCTGTTCTGAGAATTCGAGAACTGTGCAACAGAAACTTCAAAACTAGATTAAGGTCAGATCCGTGCAGATCCAGTTCATCTCTCTGGGTCTAGATTTAAGGACTTCGAAAGGGGTTTCCAACGGTACCTCCTGTTCTTCGATCCGACATCAGGATTGATCGCCGGAGCGCGCGCTGAAAAATAGAAGCTTCAGTCCGTGGGCAGCAACTCCACAATGTTGAGATCGGAGCCGATCGATCTCTGACCGGTGTCTCCGGCCGACCGCCGTCTATGGAGGCGCGCCACCAGGGGTCCCCATCATAGCGGGCCCCACCCCACCAGGTCTGGAGGTTGGAGCGGTCCGTGGGCCCTACAGACCCGTAGATCGCGCCGTCCGGACAGCAACAAATTGTGGATTCGGCACCGCCGGAGAGACATCAAGATGCTGCCCGTCAACCCGATTGTCGTGACTCCCGGGCCCCACATGTGACCTTTTACCTCCCAGCGTGGAGTGGGTCATATTTTTGTACTACTATAAAATTTATTAATCGGGAGTTCGAGATTGGCCGGGGTTGTCTTCCCCACGCCGGGAGCGTGGAGGTAACGATCGTAACTTCTTGGCATTCATTTGTTAATTTAGTATATGATCTTAGGCCACTACCGAGTGCGATAGGAATTAGCCCGTGAGTCCATGTCACCGCTGTGAGTGTGAGAGTGACCCGTCCTGTGACTCGATTCGAGTCCGGAAGTGAGTCGACTACCCTTGAACTCTGCCGGTTCCTCAACCGTGCACGATCCGTGTTTCCCTCGCTTAGGACGACGAGTGAGCTTGCGTTTCTGTTAGCGACGTATAGCCCATAGGAACTCATAGTGTCGGGCCGAAGTCTCTCCAATTTGTGTGTTGCTGGTCGCATCTCCATCTAGAGTCCGAGGTCCGCATCATATAGAGTCGGTCTCCCGTGTCCGTCCCGCATCAATAGGTCATCCACCCACGGAATGCCAGGATGGAAGCTGAAAGGAGAGCCGGGCGTAGCCCGTGATCCAAAAGGATTTGAGTGTGATGGGACAGTGTCCGTTACCACGGTGTTTGTTGATGTTCCCCTTTAGAGGCCACTGGAGGGCTTGCAATGGCAAGACTCCCAGGGTCGGTAGGGTTGGAAGAAACACCCGACGGTTAATGGCGTAGAATATCGGGGTAAGACCCCGTTAATATAGCTCCGTTTAGACATGGATGAAGAACCATGAAACTCTCATGATATGATGGGGACTGATATGATGGTCCATGGAGGCTAGGGTACCAAGTCTAGATTGGTTCCAGGCTCAGTAAAGTTGCTGAGAAGTTAGATGTTCGAGTGATGGCTGATATTAGAGTGAACCGGCACAACTGGGGTTTCGGCACGAAAGCGAACCGACGCGGCTGGGAATGAAGGGGGTCGACGCGACAAGCTCCCCGGCGCGCCCATCACCCGGCGTGAAATTGGCGCCGAGAGGAGGCTGCCCCGGGAGTTGTGTGGTGCCAATAAAAGGGTGTTTTTGAGTTTTCAAGTATTACGAGGGGTTTATGAATTCAAAGGGGTCCTTTGTGTTCAATAGGGGTTTCATGAGTTTGTCCATGGTTGTATTTGAGTGGAATAGAGAGCGAGGGTTGGCTCATCCATAGAAATTCTAAGGAGACCACGTGACTATGATGATTATATTCCCCTCTGACGGTGGTGAGAAGAGGATCATGAGATGGTGTAGCTCAGATCTCTGCCACACAGCTAGGGTTAGATTCATAATCTCAGTGAAAGCGTTGCACTACACGACAAAGTAAAGCTCACGGACGAATTTTGGCAGCATCACCCCTCATTTTGGACTATGCCAAAAGGGGAGTATAGGTCATCCACCCACGGAATGCCGGGGTGGAAGCCAAAAAAAGAGGTGGGCGTAGCCCTAGATCCAAAAAGGATCTCAATCTTATGGGACGTTATCCACTTATTGTGGGATTCATTGATATCCCCCGTATAGCCAATGGAGAACATACAACGGCAGAACTCCATGACTTGATGGGGAGGCGGAATGTGGGGGGATTAACCCCGTTGATATAGCTCCCATGGGTGTTGAGAGAAGGATAATGTTTCTCCCCAGAAGGACAGGGTATGATGAGGACATCACCAGCAATTTCATATGATCGAGGATCCCGATACTCGCCGCCTAAGCTACATCTTGTTCACCACGTTATTTCAAGTCCTATGATGTAATTTTCATTTTCTACTCATGTAATTTGCCTTTTATTTGAGTCTTGTACCTAGGTTATTAAGTCATTTCCCTAAGTTCGAGTCTCATTAGGCTATGGTGCTTGCTATTGGGCCTATTTCTTTGGGCTAGGCCCATGGGCGCACCCCCCTTCCTTGGTTATCTGTTAGTATGTTAAAAGTCAGGGTCTTATATGTAAAAGTGGGTTTCCTATAAATAGGACCCCAATCCCTCAGTTGTAAGCTAATGAAATATTGAAGAAAATTTGCCAATTGAGTGCTTCTCTCTCTCTCCCACTAGCTCTCTCTCTTCTTCTCTCTCCAGGGGGCGAACCCCACTCTCTCTCTTCCTCCTCCCCTGGGCGAACTAGCCCCTTCACCTCCCCCTCCCCCTGCCACCTCAGCTGCCACCTCATCCTCCACCCCTTCACCTTCCCTAGGCCACTTAATACCCCATCAATTCCCTCCACTTCCCAAGCAACCCTTCACTTCCCCATACACCATTCCCATTCTCCTAGACACCCTTTCCCCTTCCCAAAGCAACTCTTCCCCTTCCCTAGGCCCCCATTAGCACCTCCATTAACCCTCCACCCAAATCGAAGGGAACCCTCCCCATTTCCCCAAGCCACTTGCGCCCCCATCTCCCCATCTCCCCACCTCCACCCCCCCCCTTGACCATTTGCGCAATCACCCCCCCTCCCCTGCTAGCTCCACGCCTCCTTCCTCCCTCACCTCCCGTTGCCACCTCCCAACCATTCCCCATCACCAAAGCAACCATTTCCCCTCTCCTTCCACCAAAGGAACCACCCCTCCACCCTTTTCCCCCTTCTCATTTGCATACAGCTGAAGACCTGCAGAACAGCCGCCAGTTGCAGTGCTGCCCACGACCTCTTCCCAAAGCTCCTGGGGGCGTGGCCTACATTGACGGAAAGGTATGCGAGTCTTCTTCACAAGCGAGGTGATCTCATCCCATTCCGAGTTCGGGGCTGTCCGGGAGAGCCATTCTCCCCTGACTGCGCTGGGCTCCCCCTGCAGAGTACCAGAACCGGATTTGAAGCTGTTCCACGGCCAACCCTAGCAGAACCAAGCCGAGGCCTCTTCATCGAAGTTCTTCCACGTCCTGTTCTCTTACAGGATCAGGAAGCAGAACTGCGTTCGGGTTCCGTGAGACAGAGTTATAGAGTTTCTCCTCCGACTGCTCCAAGCTGCTTCCCCAAGTCTGCTTCGACCTGTCAGCACCTTTTTGGGTCCCCCGGTCTCCTCCGACCTCATCCGGCTTCCCCGTTGGTTTCTCTGCGAAGTAGACTCAACCACGATTCCAGCAAGTCCAACGGCTTGTGATTCAGAGGTCGGGAGCGGCCGGTGTAGCTTCTGCAAGTCACTGTTCATATCAGGTAGTTGCTGCGGCCAGATTCTGCCACGCTGTTCGAACCTCCACCACGGCCACATCCTTCAACTTCTGGAGGCGCCACTTGGCCGAGAGCTGCAACCACGAGTCTTCCACCACCACCAACAAGCGCCATCCCGTTCGGCATCAGGAAGTGCCTTTCCCATTTTTTCTCTCCTGGGTGCGTAGACAGTTCGTTTAGGTCCTGCCCCGAAAGTACCTCACTCAACGGACTTCTCCTCACCGGCCCGACATCCTCTGGTGCTGTTCTTGGTTGCTGCTTGAATAAGACTCATCCACGGACGTCCTCGACTTGGTCCCGCTTCATTCTGACTTCAGGAGCTGCCGTGGTGACTTCGGCCATCCGCTGCTGTCCCTGGGAACAGTCTGCTTCTGCACGCAAGGGACCTGTTCCAGAGCCCGTCCCTGCCGGCGACGACCTCGGGACCGCCCACTAAAAATCACAGTCGTACCTGGGTATGTCAGCGACATTTTGGCACAAGTCTCATCAAGTTCTGAGTCCAGGGGATCTCACAGCGGCGACTACATCGACCCCCTATCTTGCTGTCCCAGACCCGGGCAGATTCGGCCGGGTGCTCCGTCGGCGCGATCGAGCTTATCTCCCCTCCCCGCCTGGCCGGCTTAGCGCCCCTCCCTGTGCGGAGGTAGTGTTTGACTTGTAATACAAAAATCCCCACCCCAAGTCCACCCTCCTGTGTGAGGTGTAGTGTGCGGGGAATCCACACTTCCCCACTCGCCCTCGTCTCCGACCGGGATCGGTGTCTTCACACCGATCAGGTGAGCCTCGGGTTGCCCTACTCTACTGGAATTGCTTTACTTGTTTAGTATTTCTGCTTAGTGCCGTCGGCCAGTGAGTGAGCGCCCGATCTCAAAATATCATCGATTTGAGTGCCACCGCGGAGCGAGTTGAGAGAGAACCACTACATCCCACGCCCTTGGCGTGCTGGCCGCCCACGGAATTGGGTCATCCCTGGCCCATTGGGGTCCATCCTTAGCTGGCCATACCCTTGGAACATTGAGATCCAACCTCGGACCCTCACCGTCATCGCTGGTCCTCCTACGGACCCGAGTGTGCCAACGCGAGTGAATCCGCTTGTGTCACGTTGCCAAAATCATTGTGTTGCCTACAATTCTAGGTCCGAGGGGTCGTGTCACATCAGGGTATTATGACCAAGGATGGCATGGCTCAGAAGGGTGTCGGCACGAAGCTATTGGCATGGCCGGCTTTGGCACAAAGGGGGAATGGAGGCCTCGGTGCGACCAATAGCCCAAGAGGTCTCGGTGTGATGGGATGAGAGCAACCGGCGTGGGTAGCACTCGGCGCGAGACTCGCGCCGAGGGAGGGTCGCGCCAAGAGGTTGGGAGGATTTCTGAAACAAGGGTTTTAGTAAGGTTTGAAGGGGTTTCTAAGATGAGGACTTCGGAGGGCTTTTGGGGGGTTCTAATGGGGGTTTATTCAAGGATTTATGGCGAACACTGGAGATGGCTCTGGAGAAAGTAATCCAGGCAGAAGATGGCCTTCCCTCAGGGACCTTACTGGGAGCCTGATCACAGACTGATCCTCGTGAATTCCAGTTTGAGTATGTTCCTCCTAGTTTCACAATCGAGAAGCCACAAGATAGACTGTCTCCGACACTCGATGTGGAGGTGAGGTTGGGAAGGACTACGGCAAAACACGCTCGTGCAGATGGGATACGCTTGTAGTAGCTATTGAATACATTGAACCTCGGATGCATAGAAAGAAAGAAAAAGGAAAGGGTGAGCTTCAGCCCTCTTTTATTAACTATTCATCCAAACAACATACACGCATCTAGCTCAGAAGAAAATCCAACTGAGAAAAATCATACATAGACTATATCCCTGATAACGGGGCTACATTAGCATTCGATGCTACTGGAGCGAGGATGCTCGAAAACAGACACAAAAGAAGAAAGGGATATTCAAATAAAAGACATGGGGAAAGGGAAACTGTAGCCCCTCAGGGCATCTTGAAACCGATCCCACCTTGACTCTTCCTTTGAATCTCTGCAACTCTCTCTTCTCCTCAACTTCCTCAGAGGGCTCTCGAGCTCCCTTTCCTTTCGGTGGCTACTGCTCCATGTTCCCTCTATTGCCTCTTCTTTTTATTCTATCTTCTGTTCTCTCTTTCTGTTGTTATCGTTGTCTCCTCCTTGTTTCTTTCGAAGGGCAGTAGGTAGTCTTTATAGAGGGATGGCCCTCAGCCTCTCGGCACGAGCTCCCCGACGCGCCAACAAGAACCTTCTCGGCGCACCTCAACCTGTGTTGGGCGTGGCCCATTTCTTCATCGTCCGGTGCCAAGTCAGGGTTCGCCTAAAGGGCCTTCCTCACCGGTTTAGTGGGCTTTTAGAGTAGATATATGTTCCATTCGAGGCTTGCTCAACATCTCGCATTTACGACCAGCTGTGAGGCTATGTGAATCCCTTTCTACGAGCATCAGAACTGTCTGAAGATCCTCTTTAGCAGGCAGATGGTTGCCTGAATGTTGTTATAATTTTATCAGCCCGACTATCTGAATGACAGCAGTGCCGGACAGCGGCCTAGCCAGAGATGGCTTTAGCCGGATAGAGTGTTAGGGGTAGTGGATCTCTTCTATTCTGATTCTCAGAACTTCCAGGGATGGTACAGGAGCCGCACCTTTGATCGACCTTCAGAGCCCTGAGTCTACTTCGGTCTCTTCTGGCATATTTTAGGTGTCAACAAATGCCCCCCACCCGCAGGTGGCGTAAGCGAAGGATGAGTGACACGGGACATGCGGGTGTACATTGCACCGCACCTTGTAATTTCTTCAGGTCTGCTCCGATTCATTACTCATTATTGTGACTCTGAGTCTTTGTTCTGCTTGTATAATCCCAGTACTTTGTAAGTATACTCTGACAGATACCAGCATTTTTTGATTTGATCTTCTGATTGCAGCACCCCTGGGTGAGTCAAACGGAGCCATTGACGATCTCGGCACGCCCATCTCGGTGCAGAAATAGTCTCGGCGTGCCTTTTCCACTTTGGGCTCTCGGCACGATGGCATCGGCACGCCTTTTCTTGGCCTAGCACTCTCGGCGCCGGAGGATTCTCGGCGCGCCTTAGGGTTTCACCCTATTTAGCGCCGAGAGGGTGAAGAGAAGGATCATTTTACCGTGAGCCTTCTCTCTCTTCTCTTCTCCATCTTCACCGCGGCGGCGATCGGCGTGAGGGATTTTTGCTCCCCACTTCTTCCATCTTCACCGCGAGGTTTTCCTCTGTTTCTTCTCATTCGGGACTATGTCCCTCTTCATTACGGAGTCACCCCCTCTTGGTGGGTGTTCTCCTATTTGACTTCTGGGCATACCCCGGATAAGGGGAGGTGCTGTCAAAATTTTTCTTGAAATTTTCTTTCCCATTTTGTCTTCATATTGTCTTATTTTCCTTTGATTTTGCCTATAGCTGCTGAAATGGCCTCCTCTTCCAGCCGTGTTGCTTCCGGCGCTGCTGATGTCGACGCTTCTTCCCAGGGCGGGGCATCTGGCCCTATTGTGACTTGGAGGAATGTCGGACAACTGGACTGGGGTCTTGGGAGGATCGCCATAGTCGACGAATCCTCCGACTCCGAATCAGACACAGTATCCTCTTCTCGCGTTGTGACCATCGAGGGAGGGCTGAACTTCAATCTCGATGACGGGTATCGCCCGGACTTCCCAAAGGACCGTCATCTTGCACCATTCATCTGCACTTTCAGTGTCTCAGGGAAGAGAGATGTCATGCTGGCTCGGATGGTGGAACGGGCCATGTTGGTGGACCGAGACAGCTTGAAAGGCTCCGTGTATCGCGGAGACACCATCTATCTTTTGGGAGAGCGGCGCAAGTGGAACGCCATCTTGGGGGTAACAGAGCTGGAGGCAGAGCAGAAAATGCTGACACGGGCTCCAGAATTCACACCAGCTAGGTGGGACACCACTACAGGTCGGGACAACAGAGAGAAATCCGGCTACGGTTTCTTCTTGGCGCCCATCAAGTGGGGCTATAGAGATGAGCCATTGGTCCTGAACTGCTTGGCTATCCAGTTCAAATTCCAATTGGTTGCTGGGTGGTTTGCCGACACGAAAGTGACCGACGCCCATCTCTTCCGCGTAGGAGCGGTAGAATTCACAGAATATGTTCTGAAGGAGTATGCGCCGTTGCTGGTCAGAGTCGGGGTGTATCACAGTGTGTATGCATCCCGTTTCAGGTACCCCATCTCGAAAGGGTTGTGCTGCGGCATGTTCGAAGTGTTCTGCCCACAGTTCAATACTTTCTATACAGCGAAAGGCGAAACTTCTCTGGACCTCTGGAGCATGTCACAGCTGTCGGGTCTGTCGATCAATGGAGAGCCCTATGAGGAGGTATGCCTCCATGACTTCATTAAGGACGAGACAGACGGTGAGGGCCAGTACTATTTTGGCTACTCATACCGGTACTTGATGAAAGCGTACCGCTCCCTCTGCTTGGCGCTGAATAGGGGATCCTCGAAGGGGTATCAGCCCCGAGAGAAGAGTAGCAAAATGAGAGTCCGAGTGGGACATTGGATTCAGTATTTCTTCGGCGGCCCTCTAAAGTACAGTGAGTTTCCCCATGTAGCTCCTGTTGCAAGTAAGCCCAGCAAACCACCCAAGTTCAAGTCGGCGCTGCCTGCTTCCCTTCGACGGATTAGTCGCGGAGGACTGAATCCCACTGGGGTGGATCCCCTTACGCATTGCGCGGCTTACCTCACTTTCTGGTTGTGCACTTTTGCCCTCCCACAGGGAGATGAGACAGTCATTAGGCCGGAGGTAATATACCCGGCTTGTCAGATGGCTTGGGGCATGCGGCTTGCACTATGCCCAGCATGATGTGACACAACCTAGGACTTAAATAAACAAGCACAATCGCAATCAAACGGACCGATGTCGGCGACCGCTCACCTCTGGATAGTAGGTCGAAGCACGGCTCGACTGTTGTAGCTGAGGGTCGCTCCTGGTGGGACTACTTTCACCGCCGGGACGCCAATGTTTTCAGAGTGCCGGTGTCGAACCGTGTTCCCCGGGTCACTCCAGAGTATATAAAGTGGTGGAATGCTCGAACGGGCTTTCATCGCAATGCCAGGGTGGCATGCTGGGATGTAGCTGAGCGCACCTTTCTGAGCCAGCAGCCTGGGCCAGTTTTTGATATTGAAGAAGCCCATTTGAAGAGGCTGTTCTCCCAACATCCGAAGGAGGTAGAGGCATACATAGCACGCAGAAAAGCCGTAAAAGAGGAAGCAACTGAACAGCTGGTGCCTGTGCTTTCTGTCATAGATGAAGATACTTTCACGCAGAATTTAGAACATCTATGCCAGATTGGCGGATCCCGCTTGGAACTTCAGCAGTACCCATTCCCCATTGAGGAGCCGCTCTCCAAAGCAGTTTCCTGGAAGTGTGAGGTTGACCGCTTTTGCCCGCACCGGGCGTTTGTTATTAGAGAAGACAGAACCCTGACATATTATCAACACACGTCTTGGCTGTTCGTCTTGATGAATATCTATGGACTGACCCTTGATAGTCCCGTAGCAAGTGTTCTGGACAAGCCTTTGTTTGTATCTTTTCATTATGCCGATGGCTGGGGCTTCGACCACCTTGGCTTATACCATTGCATAGCTTCCCGTGGTCATGCGGACTTGGCCGACCTAGTTGAGAAGTGCAAGAAGATTGGCGACGTCTGCTGGCTCGTTCGGGAGGCTGCATCCCGAAGCAAGGAGGTGGCTTATCAGTATTGGCCCCTCTCATCTTTTTACAACGGCCCGGTAGGTAAAGTCTTCTTCAGTTGACATGTAGAGTAGTTTGTTGCTCAGTTCTTTTATAACGACATGTGCTTCATTTGACAGATTGTCCAGATATAAAGCAGCAGGGACTTTATAGGAAGATCATCTCCCAGGCCCAAAAGCCGGAATATTTTGAGGCTCCCGCACTGGTGCCGACCACTAATCCACTGCCACCTGGTAAAAAGAGAGCGGCCTCCGCGCTGAAAGTTGCAATAGGCCGAGCGAAGAAAGCTCGAAAAACTTCTTCCAAGCAGTCTTTGACTGATGCGGCTGAGGCTCCTCTACCTGAAGTGCCGTCATTTGAGCAGTTTGCCACTCAGAAAGAGGCCACTCAGCAAGTAGTTGAAGGTGACATCACTTTTCTTCGTGGTCTAAAGGAGTGTTCTCTTCATGACGTCTTCACTCCTTTGACGTCTACTTTGTTTGACCTCAGCTCAAGGAGCGGTTGGCACCACCACACGTGCTGAGGAGGTCGTCCTAGAGACGGGAGACATAGGGTCTTCTGTCATAGCCATGGCAGGGGTGACCAAAATAGTTGAAGCCATAGGGGAGAGTCTCCCTGCTGCTGAGGAGGATGTCAGACTCCCTTCTCCCACACCTGCCAGTAAGGCCGAGGGTGAGCCAAGTGACTTCCATTCTTCTGACTCTTCTTTCTTATTGATCTTTTTGCTCCGCCTTATGTATATGTTTGTTGTAGTGGCAGGAGTGGTTAGCACAGTGGTTGAGACGCCTGCCGTGGATGTTCCTTCACAGCCTGAAGGACATAAGACTGCGCTAAAGAAAGGTGCTATCCCATGGCGGCGTGTAATCACCCGCTCGGCGGCCCGCCAGGCGACAGAGGAAGCGGGCCAACCCGAGATCAGCATAGATATTTCCTCCAGTAGCTCTGCCACCCCTTCTAATGAAGAAATTGACTATTATTCTTCTGAAGGTGACGAACGAGCACCTGCGGCAGCCATCAAAGGGGCAGTGACACCCCTCATACCGTTGAGCGGTCCTTTGATCTTTAGTCTTCCGAGGTTGCCGGTGACATCATCTGAGGGAATGTTGCCGGAGGAATTCGCCGGGCTAGACATGGAGGTGGAGATAACCCCTCCTTCTATTGCTTCATCTGCAGAGTTAGAATCTTCCATACAGGCACTTGAAGAGATGGATGCTGTTGCCATAGTAAGTTCTGCCCGCCGCTCTGCAGAGCTGCATATCTTTTCATTCTTTTCTGCCATCTTAGTGCTTACTGGAATCTTGCTCCAGGAGCCTGACGCATCCAATCACCCTCTGGTATCATCTTCTGATGCTATTGTGGTTTTGTCGGAGGCTTTGGATATGCTACCACTGGCCACCGTGTCTTCTTCAGAGGTAGTTACCATACTTCGCCCTGTGCCAGTAAGAATACACGCAGCTGCCGAAGTATCATCAATGGAGCCGAGCCCGCTGGGAGAGAGTCTCGCCATGGTGCCGGCAACAGAATTGAGAGCTGAAGCTGACCCGTCAAGGGGTTCTGTCTTTGTCCCGGTGGCAATAATGACTATTGCGCCTGACCCTACAGCTCCATCCGTGCTAGAAATAGAGTTGGAACCTCCGCCTCTTCCAGCACCTGTAGAAGAGAGTTCTTCAAGGAGCCCGACGGAGCAATAGCATGCTGCCGTGGTACCTGCTACTTCAGCTCTGGTAGCCATTCCATCTTCCTCTTCTGAACCAGATATTGGCTTATGGGCTTCTATAGACAGGGAGGTGACCTTTGAGGTGGCTCCGGTAGCCTCCCTGGGCTTTACTTCATCAGAGGACTTTGTCTGGCAGTATTTAGAGATGTTACGCCAGGTTGTGGAGTCTCAACCGACACTATCTTACCCCAGTTGAAGGAGATGGCCGGGCGACTTATGATCGGGCTGCAGGCATTAGGCTGTCCTTTGGACACATGGACCCAGCAGGTGCTGTTCTTGCTAAAATTTGTAAACCGCCGGGACTTTCTTGGGAGGGTGATGAACGACCGGCTAGCGGCCCTCAAGCTGCAGAAAGCTGACTGTCAGGTGGAGCTGACGTCTCTGAACTCCGATCTTCAGAAGAGCAAGGCCCATGTTGAAACTTCAGCTACTCGGGCACATATTCTACGTAGCCGACGGGAAGAACTCCGGGCTGAATTGGCTACCATTGAAGTTAAGATACCACGGCTGGAGGCTGCAGAAGTCCAAGGCATCGAGGAGACTTCTTTACTGGAGGGCCGAGTCGCATCCCTAGAGACTGAGGTGGCTCGCATTCAGGAGGAAGAAATGCAGCTCTGTGAACTGGGGGCGGCTCCACGTGTTGGGCTCATTGACTTTACAGATATTTTCAAGCGGTCTTAGCTGATCTGCCTTTGTAATTCGTCCCCTCCGAAGGGCCCCTTTTGTATTCATTCCCCTCCTTTTTGCAATGAAATACAAGTTTCCTTTACTATTTTAGGTGTCCACCTTTGCACTTGTATTCTATCATATCTTGTGGCAACTTTGGCGACCTGCTTGGAAGTATACCCATATCTGCGCCGTAGGAGAGCGTCCACCCTTTCAAGGGAAGGATGGGGGCCTCGCTCCACCACGTGACGGGGTTCCAGAGGTTGCCAGATTGGTGCAGATGTAAGTCTTGCCGACAAGAAATGTCAAAAATACGACTACTGGCTAATGAGAGGTCCATCCGGGATAGGCTTTATTACCGGTGGGACAACTGATGGGAGTGCCACTCAGAGGCATAGCATGTACTTTATAGTAATCACATTACTGACCCAAACGCCCTTTTTGGGTTTTCGCCAAGGCCCGATTTGGGGAAATACTGGCCGACCTTGTCGATGGTAACAAGGGTCGAAAAGGTAGTTGGTCTTGCCAATGGTGGCAAAGACCAAAAAGGGTAGCGACCGATCTTGCCGATAGTGACAAGGGTCGAAAAGGTAGACGGTCTTGCCGATGGTGACAAGGACCGAAAAGGGTAGATGGTCTTGCCGATGGTGACAAGGATCACAAAGGGTGGCGACCGATCTTGCCGATGGTGACAAGGGTCGAAAAGGTAGATGGTCTTGCCGATGGTGACAAGGGCCGAAAAGGGTAGACGGTCTTGCCGATGGTGACAAGGACCGTAAAGGGTAGCGACGGATCTTGCCGATGGTGACAAGGGTCGAAAAGGGTGGCGACCGATCTTGCCGATGGTGACAATGGTCAAAAAGGTAGACGGTCCTGCCGATGGTGACAAGGATCGGAAAGGGTAGACGGTCTTGCCGATGGTGACAAAGACCGAAAAGGGTAGACGGTCTTGCCGATGGTGACAAGGACCGGAAAGGTTAGACGGTCTTACCGATGGTGACAAGGACCGGAAAGGGTAGCGACCGATCTTACCGATGGCAACAAGGGTCGAAAAGGTAGACGGTCTTGCCGATGGTGACAAGGATCGGAAAGGGTAGACGGTCTTGCCGATTGTGACAAAGACCAAAAAGGGTAGATGGTCTTGCAGATGGTGACAAGGACCGAAAAGGGTAGACGGTCTTGCCGATGGTGACAAGGATCGGAAAGGGTAGCGACTGATCTTGTCGACGGTGACAAGGGTCAAAAAGTTAGACGGTCTTGCCGATGGTGACAAGGACCGGAAAGGGTAGACGGTCTTACCGATGGTGACAAGGACCAAAAAGGGTAGACAGTCTTGCCGATGGTGACAAGGACCGAAAAGGGTAGACGGTCTTGCCGATGGTGACAAGGACAGGAAAGGGTAGCGACCGATCTTGCCGACGGTGACAAGGGTCGAAAAGGTAGACGATCTTACCGATGGTGACAAGGACTGGAAAGGGTAGACGGTCTTGTCGATGGTGACAAGGACCGAAAAGGGTAGATGGTCTTACCGATGGTGGCAAGGGCCGGAAAGGGTAGCGACCGATCTTTCCAATGGTGACAAGGACCGGAAAGGGTAGACGGTCTTGCCGATGGTGACAAGGACCGAAAAGAGTAGACGGTCTTGCCGATGGTGACAAGGACCGGAAAGGGTTGCGACCGATCTTGCCGATGGTGACAAGGGTCGAAAAGGTAGATTGGGATGGAATGACGAACGAGGATAACCCCGTTACTACATCATCTTTTCATTTCATCGTCATTTTTTTATCATCATTTTTTAATTCATTCATTTCATCATTTTTTTTAAAACCACATTACCGACTCAAGCGCCCTTTCAGGTTTTCGTTGGAGTCAGCCCCCTTTTGCTTTTGCCCATGCGCCCTTTCAGGTTTTCACGTGGCGGGGTACCCAATTTTGCCTGCAACGCCCTTTCGGCTTTTCGTCACAGTCGGGTTATAGCCATTTTTGCCCTTGTCCCCATTTAGGAACAAAGCCGGCGGGGTATCTCTATTTTTAACCCCTTTTCTGTTTCTTTTCTCTCTTTTTTTTAATTCCCCGGAGGATCCGGAACACAAGAGAGCTTGTTTGCTAGGATGCCGACCGGCCTTGTCGATGATGACAAGGGTCGGATCTTGGTTTGGTTCGTCGACATTGGTTAAATGCCGAAGCAAAGGCTGTATGGTTCTTGACCGGGATAAAAGGTCCAGGCCAA
The DNA here is from genome assembly GCA_022559845.1 of Amorphophallus konjac. Lineage (NCBI taxonomy): Eukaryota > Viridiplantae > Streptophyta > Magnoliopsida > Alismatales > Araceae > Amorphophallus > Amorphophallus konjac. The sequence continues at coordinate 50,571,862 of CM040124.1, read as the reverse complement.
GGGACAGAGGTCGACCTACCTCACTAATGATGACGAGGGTCGAACCTGGGTTTGTTCATCAATGTGGGTTACACGCTGAAGCAAAGGGTATATTCATTCACAGGGACGAAAGGTACAAGTTAAGGGTAGAGGTCGACCTATCTCGCCGATGATGACGAGGGTCGAATCTTGGGTTTGTTCGTCGACATGGGTTGCATGTCGAATCAAAGGATATATTATTGACAAGGACGGAAGGTCCGAGTTAAGGGATAGAGGTCGACCGGTCTCGTCGATGATGACAAGGGTCGAATCCTGGGTTTGTTCGTCGACATGGGTTACATTTCGAAGCAAATGATATATTCAATAACAAGGACAGAAGGTCCAAGTTAAAGGAGTAGAATTCGACCAATCTTGCCGATGATGACGGGGGTCGAACACGGGTTTGTTCGTCGACATGGGTTACATGTCGAAGCAAGGGACATGCTCATTAACGAGGACGAAAGGTCCAAGTTATAGGATGGAGGTCGACCGGTCCCGTCGATGATGACGAGGGTTGGACACAAGTTTGTTAGGGGATCTCTGGTGGGACTTCTGATGGTTATCCCTTGGGAATCTCATTGAGAGGAGGATGAAGAGAAACTTTTTGATTACCACTTTACTGACCTAAGTGCCCTTTTCGGATTTTCACCGAGGTCAGCCCCCTCTTACTTTTACCCACGCGCCCTTTCAGGTTTCCACGTGGCGGGGTACCCGATTTTGCTTACAGCGCCCTTTCGGGTTTTCGCCACAGCCGAGTTATAGCCATTTTTGCCCTCGTCCCCGTTTAGGAACAAGGCCGGCGGGGTATCTCTATTTTTAACCCCATTTTTATTTCTTTCTCTTTTTTTGAACTCATGTAGCAGAAGGATGCTGAGAGGGTCGGCTAGAACATGAAGTATCGCGCCGAAAAAGGGGTTTATTCGTTAGCAAGAAGATAATGCCAACGCCAAGGGTAGATCTGTGCCGATTCGGGTGTAGGGCCCGCAATGGCAATGATGTATAAAGGTCGGTTAGGACACGGAGTCTTGCGCCAAGCAAAGGGGTTTATTCGTTAGCAAGAAGGTAATGCTAATACAAAGGATAGATTTGATCCGATTCGGGCATAGGGCCCGCAATGGCAATGATGTATAAAGGTTGGCTAGGACACGGAGTCTTGCACCGAACAAGGGGTTTATTCATTACCAAGAAGGTAATGCTAACGCAAAGGATAGATTTGAGCCGATTCGGGCGTAGGGCCCGCAATGGCAATGATGTATAAAGGTCGGCTAGGACACGGAGTCTTGCGCCGAACAAGGGGTTTATTCGTTAGCAAGAAGGTAATGCTAACGTAAAGGATAGATTTGTGCCGATTCAGACGTAGGGCCCGCAATGGAAATGATGTATAAGGGTCGGCTGGGACACGAAGTCTTGCGCCAGAAGCATGATTTATTTGTCAGCAAGGAGACCATGCTAACGCAAAGGATGAATTTACGCCGGTTCGGGCGTAAGGCCCGTAATGGCAAAGTCGTAGGTATTATGCGAGTCTGGCCAAGGTAGAATGCCACTAGACCGAGGTAAGTGTAGCTCGATCAGGACGGAACGCCACTAGACCGAGGTAAGTGTAGCTCGATCAGGGCGGAGTGCCACTAGACCAAGTTTGTGGTATCTCGGTCAGGGCGGAGTGCCACTAGACCAAGGGTGGAGGTAGCTCGGTCAGGGCGGAGTGCCACTGGACCAAGGGTGGGGGTAGCTCGGTCAGGGTGGAGTGCCACTGGACCAAGGATGGAGGTAGTTCGGTCAGGGTGGAGTGCCACTGGACCAAGGATGGAGGTAGCTCGGTCAGGATGGAGTGCCACTGGACCAAGGGTGGAGGTAAATCATTCGGGGAACGCCGGTTGAACCGTGTGATATAGCCTTAGGTGCCTCCCATTAAGGGGAGAGAATTGGATGACTCCTTTGTGATCCGCAAGGACATACACACCCCCTTCATATGCTCGGTGGACGACACACGGTCCGACCCAATTTTCAACTAACTTCCCCTTAGGGTTGGAGGCCATCACTTCTCTTCTTTTAACCATCACCAGGTCACCCCTTTTGAACTCTCGTCCTTTGACCAGCTTATCAAAAGCACGGGCCATGCGGGCTTGATAGAGTTGAATATTCTGTTGCGCCCGGAGACGCTTTCCTTCAAGCTCGGCGAGCTCTTCTAGTCTTCTTTCTACATTGGTCTGCTCGTTGCTCACCAATCCATGTTGGATGGTGACCCGTAACGAGGGGACCTCCAGCTCAATTGACACCACAGCCTCTGACCCATACACGAGGGAGTAGGGTGAGCAGCCGGTAGGGGTCTTGTAGACCGTACGGTAAGCCCACAGTGCCTCATACATTCTTTCTTCCCAATCTCTTCTATTAGTCTTGACAATTTTCGCCAGCAGAGTGCATAGCGTCTTGTTAAAGGCCTCTGCTAGTCCGTTGGCCTGATGATAGTAGGGAGATGATGTTCTCCAATCAATATTGTATTTGTCAGCTAGCCGATAAATCTTCTGATTTCTGAAGTGGCTGCTGTTGTCGTAGATGATTCGGCTGGGAATCCCGAACTGAAATATTACATTCTGCCGGAAGAATCTCGCAACTAATTCTCCCGTGACTTCTTTTAGTGCTACTGCCTCTGCCCATCTGGAGAAGTAATCTGTAGCTACTAAAATGTATTTGCACCCTGATGAAGATGCTAGTAGTGGCCCCACCACGTCCTTGCCCCACTGGACAAACGGCCAGCTTGGTAAGGTAGGATGTAGAGGCACTGGAGGTCTTCTTGACACATTGGCGTGCTCTTGACATTTCTGACAAGTCTTAGCGAACTTGCAGCAATCATCAAATATAGTGGGCCAATAATAACCCAATTTCTTTATTTCGATCTTCATTTTCGGACCGACCCTGTGCGCCCCGACTGAGCCGGCATGGACTTCTTGCATTACCTGCCTGGCTTCCCCTGGAGATAAGCATCGAAGTAATACCTTCTTTTGGGCATCTGCCATTATTCGGAACAATGTTCCATTCCTCATCTCATAAGAATCTTTGATTCTCAGGAGTCTCATTCTCTGTTCTTTCACCTTCGGGAGCTGTTGGTGTTGGAACCAATGCAGGAGGTATTCCCGCCAGTCGGGCTGTTGGACTGCTTCAGAAACTGCTACTTCATTGGCTTGCTCATCGGCTAAAGCTTCTGTCATACTGGGGACCTGCCGTCGGTTGATGACTGTTATGTTCAGGCTCGTATCAGGTGGGACCGCCAAGGAACTTGCCAGCTTTGCGAGGGCGCCAGCTTGAGCATTCTATCCTCGATTAACGTGCTTGACACTAACGAAGTAGAATCTTGCCATTAGGCGCAGGGCTAGATGGTAGTAAGGGATGAGCTCCTGCTTTCGCACCTCCAACTCCCCTCCCAATTATTTAATAACCAGCATGGAGTCCCCGAACGCTTCTAGCATTTGAATCCCCATGGACAGAGGAATCTGTAGCCCGATTATGAGGGCTTCATATTCTGCTTCATTATTTGTGCAAGGCTTGTTTATTGAGCAGGACGTGTGTATGACTTCCCCTTCAGGAGACTTCAAGACTATGCCTACTCCTGCGCAGACTCTGGCCGATCCCGTCGCTGAGGTGTCAATTCTGGAGGCACCATCAAAATACAGCTGCCATAGGGAGGACCGCACCTGGCCGACCTCTAAAGTTTCATCTTCAGGAAGCTCTGGTTCCAGAGGGCAGTCTTCGGGTACTGGATGTTCAGCAAAGAAGTCTGCAATAGCTTGGCCCTTGACGGCCCTCTGCGGTACATAGGAGATGTCATACTCCATAAGAATCACCGCCCATTTGCCCAGGCGGCCTTTGAGGGCCGGTTGGGACATGATGTATCTAAGCGGATCCTCCCTAGAAATCAGCTTAACTTCGTGCGACAGCATGTAGTGCCGCAACTTCTTGACCGCGAAGACCAATGCCAGGCAAATGTTCTCGATGTAGGTCTACCTTTCCTCAATTCTGACCATTCTTCGATTGAGATAGTAGAGGGCTTGTTCTTTTCCTTCTTCATTATTCTGGGCTAGCATTGCCCCCAGGGAATTATGTGTGGCTGCTATGTAGAGGATTAGTGGCCGTCCTTTCACTAGCGCACCCAGCACTGGAGGGGTTTTCAGGTAATCCTTCAGTTTATCGAAGGCTATCTGGCATTCTTCGTCCCAGTAGAAGGGAACATTCTTCATCATCAGCTTGTGAAAGGGGTGGCATCGCCCTGACAAGTTGGATATAAACCGTCGGACGTATGCAAGGCGGCCCTGAAGGGATCTTAGCTCGAAGAGATTCCTTGGCGAGGGTAACTCCTGAATCGCCTTGATCTTTGCGGGGTCTATTTCAATTCCCCGATACTTGACAATGAAACCCAAGAACTTTCCGCTCGAAACTCCGAACGCACACTTCATAGGGTTCATTTTTAATTCATACTGCCTCAGCCTCTAGAAAATGACTCGGAGGTCTTGCAGATGGTCTTCTTTCTTCTTGGTCTTGACTACCAGGTCATCTATGTAGCACTCGACCTTATGGTAAAGCAGCTCATCAAATATTCTAGTCATCGCCCGCTGATAAGTTGCGCCGGCGTTCTTTAATCCGAACGACATTCTTTTGTAGTGATAAATGCCTTTGGGGGTCCGGAAGGAAGTGTGGATTCGGTCATGTTCCGCGATCCATATCTGGTTGTAGCCAGATGACCCATCCATGAATGATAGGGACTCATGACCAGTTGTTGCATCTATCATGACCTCCATTATCGGCACTGGGAAGTCATCTTTAGGGCAGGCTTTATTCAGATCCCGGAAGTCAACACATATCCGGATCTGTCCGTTCTTCTTCTTCACAGGCACGATGTTTGCTAACCACGCGGTATATTGATTTTCCTCGACGAAACCCACATCAATGAGCTTGTCGACCTCTTTGCATATTTGAGTGATGAGCTCTGGCCTCATACGCCGAGGTGGCTGTTTCACCGGCTCTACCCCAAGGTTTATGGTCAGCTCATGCTGTGATACTGAGGGGCTTAGTCTTGGCATCTCTCTGTAGGTCTAGGCAAAGCAGTCCCGATATTCTTGTAGTAGCTGGATGTACATCCTCTATTCTTCGGCAGACAGTTGGGCACAGAGGAAGGTTGGCCTGGGGTCATCCTCATCTCCCAAGTTGACTTCTATCAATTCATCGACTGTTGCTTGACCTCCGTCTTCTATGTCAGGGGGTGCAGGATGGAGGTCGATAAAGTCTGGTATATCATCTTCGAGGTCGAGGACCTCGAACCCTTCATCTTGCCTTATCTGAGTTCTGCCAGAAATCTCTTGTTCGGCTGACAATGCCTGCATGCACTGTTCTGCCAACAAGTTTACCTTACTAGTAACTTCAAGGGGCGAGTTGATTGCCTCACCCCCTGCTGAGGGGGTTGCAGTCACTAAGGGCTGGTGATCATTTGTCAAGGGGTGAAGAGATCTCGATCCCTTGAACCACCATGTCCTCAATGAAGGCAACCATTGAGGACATGGTGGTTGCAGTCACTCGGAGGCTACACCCTTTTGCTTGGGATTATCTCCTGGCTACTGCCGGGCGAGTTTCTACCTCTTCTGACAATTCGGGAGATTGCTTGAGTTGTGGGTGACTAGCCCCAGTTATCGGTTCAACCTCCCAGCATGGCTGCTTCCATTTTGACATCTTTATGAACTCCATAAATGAAGGACCAGGAGTGCCGCCCCCACTTTGGTTGTATAAGCCTGACGGAGGAGGGATTTGAACTCCCCTGACCTTCGGAGGGGGTATCTTGTAGGGTTGCTCCCCTCTGAAGATAATGTTATGGTTGGCGGGCGGCTGACGCCCCCACCTTCGGCCCTACCGGGTTGCATGTGCGACAGTTGCGGCTTCGGCCTGGCTCTCCTTAGCGGCGGGTGTGAAGCAAATCTCTTCTTCATCCTCCTCACCGGGCAAATTGAACAGAGTAGAGAGGGTGTTGCAAGAAAGGATCACACCCGCTGTAGCCTTGCCGGCCCTTCTCTTCCTTCTTTGTCTTCTTTCCTTTTCTTTGGCTGGCGCTTGCCCCCAAAACAGGCTGCCATCCCTGTCTGATGCCTTGTCAGCTTCCTCTTCCTGCTTTAGTGAAAGTTGTTCCAGCTCCTGCCACGGGAGATGATCCCGTACTAGAAAAGGTTCTAGCTCGGGTTGTACATACTCATCTAGCCCATTTATGTAGTCCTATAGCCGTCGGGCTTCTGGACTCATCTTCTTGACTGTCGGCAACAGAGTCTGCCTCCTCCGGTTGTGGGTAGGTATCCGGATAAATGCTGGCAGATTGGTCCACACATGTGTTGCTACTGGTGAAGGGGGTCGTGGCGTGACGCCACAAAAATGTGCCCCCGGTGCCACTTTTTCTTGGCTCTTGCAGGGACTTGTTGCCATCCCTCCTGTTCTTTTATTGGGGCCAGAAAGCAAGCTTCATATGTACGCTGAGTACTGGCTTCCGCAGTCTCTTCAGGCAAGGCTTGATACAGAGAGACCATGTTGACGGCGGCTCTTCTTACGGGCTCCTCATGTGGTTGTGGAGGGTCGACCTTGTACTCCCTCAATTCTATTTCTTCCTTTCTCACCATGCCTTCGATAATATCCTTGAAAACATAACAATCTTCAATTGGATGCCCCAGCATCTGGTGGTACGGGCAAAATCTTGGGCTATCTCTTCTCTTCAGGTCCTCCGGCCTCCTCGGCTCAGGCAAGGTGACCTTATCATACTGGGTAACCCAGTCAAATAAGATCCTGGTCTTCTCCTTTGGAAAAGAGTAGGCCTTCTTCATTTTATCCCAGAGGGATGGGCCTTCTTCGCCCTCTCCGGTCTTGGCAGGCTGAGGAGCAACTGTCTTCTTGCCTTTATCTTTTTGCTGTTCAAACGCCTTGATATCAAGGGCATTTGCTTCTTTCGGTGCCTGGCGCCGTTCTGCTGCCTTGCCCTTTTGTGCAGTAGGAATATTTAGTGTAGGGGCCAGTTTTGCTAAGAAAGCCTCCACTTCGGCCACAATATTGTTCAGACGGTCGAACGATCGGATTTCCATGCCAATCATCTTCTCCAGCACCTCTCTCTTGAGGTTCTGTTTGCAGATCTGTACATCGTCCTCTTGGTGCGGGGGCTGCTTGCATCTCATCCCGAGGTTCCTCCACCTCTTGATGTAGTCGAGAGCGGTCTCATCTGCCCTCTGTCTTGTTGAATAGAGTTCAGCCACTGTGACTTACCTCTCTGTGACGTGGAATCTTTCTCTAAACATCCTCTGCATGTCCGACCAGTCGCTGATCGACCAGGCCGGGAGGCTGGAGTACCATTCAAAGGCGAGCCCTGTGAGTGAGGACCCGAAGAACTTCAATAAATATGACTCGTCAGTGGCCAAGTCACCCATGACGGTCATGTACTAGGCAACATGTTCCTTCGAGGATCCCTTCCCGTTGAACTTGTCGAACTTCGGCGGCTTGCTAATCCCGGGAGGGAGCCGCTTGGCAGCATGATGCGATGGGTATGGAACCCTATATGCATCGAATACAACATAGTCACCTTCAGCCCTTTCAGTGAGCTTCATCTTGATCATCCTTTCTACCATCATCTTGCTCATGATGGTCAGGTCGACCGGTTCTGGGTAGAAGTGCGCCGGCTGCAAGTAGGGGGTGACCAGGGTGGTCGCCTGTGGAGGAGGGTGCAGCAGTGGAGGCGTCTGGTGCACCTGTGGGAGCACTGGTGGAGCCAGCGACTGTGATGGGCGCTGTTGAGTTGTCGCCAAGCTTGGTTCCGCCTGCAGAGGCAGGGTATAGAGTGGTGGGAAGTCGTTCTTGCTGACGGCTCCCCTGGATGATTCGGCCTGCACATCAGGCTGCTTGGAGGCAGAGGACTGCTCCGTCCTTTCCGTCAATTGCTTCTTCAGCTGTTCTATCTCCTGGCGGTACCTCTGGAGCATCATCAGTACGGCCGGGTCCATAGCTGTTGTGCTAGGGATGGCCTCTGTCGTCTCGCCAGATGCACCCTCAGGTAGGATGTCAAGCAAGACATCTTCTTCTTCACCTACCGTTATCACATTCGCTGTGAGAATAACGGCCTTGTCATGCTGTTGGAGGCGAGGCAGGGCTTGCTTTCCTTCGGTCGCCGCCAGCTTCTCTTTTGCGGCCTCCACTCTTCGAGTGCTCGGCCCCGGTCTTCCGGCTAGCCAGGCCAACTCTTTCCATAATGGCCATCTATCCCGGCCATATTGCATGTGAAAATCTGCATCCTTCACTTCTGTCTGTGAACCCTCCTCTTGACATTCCCCGGGAAGGTAAGCCTTTCAAACACAGAGATCCTTCTCTTTCCCCCTTGGCGGGGAGCAGTTTCATCGGCTTGAACATCAGAGCCGTCTTCATATCCATTGTCATCAACCGACGACGTCATCCTCCTATCTTCTTCTTCTCCCACTGCCATTATTGGGCAGTGATCTTCTTCAGCTGCGGCTACCTGCAACAGCCGTTGTTGGCCCAAAGAGGTGTTGCCTAACCCCCTAAAATAACTTCTGACCATATTGGTCATTTCTTCCTGCCCTCAGCCCGGGTGCAGGGTCGGGGACAGTTGTCGACCTCCCATCGGAGGAATGTAAGCAAACCGAGCCCTCTCGGTAGTCTCCTGTAATCTTCTCCCCACAACGAGGATGCTGGCTTGTCGGGCGCAGGCCCTAAAGCTTTCTCGACGTGGCGGATCCACGATTGTCTCTTCCTTCCTCGGGACAGGGTCCCTCTTCTTGCTCTCTTCTACTCTGGTGAACCTGGGGTGGTACTGCACTGGAGCTTCTTGCTGGACAGGCTGGACCTTTTTGGGGAACCAAACCTGTTTGAATCTTCTTGGCTTGGGAGCTAACCTTCTCTGGCCATGGCGGCCAGCTTCTTCTTCTTCGGCTCTTCTTCCAACAAGAGCCTGATAGGAGTTGTGGACTGGCACGGTAGGGATCACCCGGTCCGGGCTCACTCGAGCCTTACGTCCATCTAGAAAGATGCGTAGGCCACCGACCAACATAGACTTGCCGGATGCGGAGGGACGTCCGGTCACAACAGCATCAGCCTTCCTTCGGGGGTTCCGGTGTCGGCGCCTCCCGAAGTTCTTGGCAGGGACGGGGCGGGCCCCGTGAGCAATATGATGCACCATGCAGCTGGTGACTTGAATCGAGCTGGTAGGCGAGCCAGCACAGTGTCGAGCCTTCGAGGCCTCAACACTCTCTGCAGCCTTCTCTTCTGCTGGCCTTGAGGACTCCGTCTGTAGCATGTCGGCAAAGGCCAACCCCAAGAAGTTGGGGAAGCCTACAGCTGGTGGGAAGGAGCCAAAAACCATGGGCACCGCCAGGTACCCGTGTTCCGCGTGGTCGGCGACGATTGCGGGGCCGAAGCCAACACCGGTGAGTCCGTATAACATCATCGTTTGCCTGAGACAAACAGACAAACAATCAGTATTCTTGGGGGAAGCCCCCGAAGGTATCCTCTCTTGGCAAAGAGATGAAGGGAGACTCAGGTCCCACCGGGCGTGCCAGAGCTGTGGGGATGGGATTTTATTAGGATATTTTGTTATTGATTTCTTTGGTCTATTAATTAGGCGTGCTAGTCACTGGCGTGACAGTTTATTGTGCGCTCGATCTGACTTGGTCAGTCGATTATGATATTCGTGTTAGGACCCGGAGTCCGTCATACCATAAAGGCTATGACACTAATTACTGTTAATTTTATTTTGCCTATCTATCTCTTCTTTGGGGTTTTGAATGATGAAATGACAAGCAAGTAATCAAAGATCCGCTCTTAACCTATGAACATGTGATCATGAACCTAGGCAATCAAAGCTAGCTCTAGCATGGGCACGCTATCTCGCTCAAACTACGCTAAAGAAAAGGGAAAACACACGCCGGGGCGTGGAGCAAAAGAGTAAATAAAACACACCGCAAGGGGTGGAGCAAGCAAGAAAATAAAAGAGATATGTGATGAATGAGAAAGCTAATGCCCAAGACTAAGTAAAGATGTGATCGCCACCAAAGTAAAAACAAGCAAAAGACCTGCAAATACCTTGGAAATAGGTGGATGAAGCACCCGCCCACGGGAGAGAAAACCAAAGAGAACCTGCAGGTCAGCTAGAAATAACGGCCAAGACCCTGTGCGTTACTTGGAAAGTAACGACCACCCGATAGACCGCTAGTAGAAGATGACGCGCCTGCACCAGACCGTCAGATAACCTGCAGTAGCAAAGTGTAGATTCTTTTAACTCCAACTCTTCCAGCCGGCTAGAAGACTTGGGCCTCGTACTGGTGAACCTGTAAACCTGCCAAAGATGTAGAAGACACGAACAAAACAACCCAAATTAGCCCTTTCAATAATATAGCATCAATTCTCAAAGAACATAAGGACATCAAAAGGAAAGGGGATTACCGGGGAGTTTTTGATTTTTTAACCCCTCTGGGTGTTTTTAAAAGATTAGGAGGATGTTTGGATGCTTAGAGAACAGTGAGAAAACGTGGAGAAAGAGGAGGGACAATGCTTTGATTGAGGAAAAACCAGGGAAGAACTTAAGCATGCAATGAACTTGAAAGACTAAAACCAAAGTACTCCCTTGATTATGAGATGGATGAACGTGGGAAGCAGTTCCTCTTGGATGAAGATGGCTCCTGAGTTCTTCAGCACTTCGTCGTGAATTTCAAAATCCTCCCCCTTTTGGCCATGACGTCAAGGGTTCTATTTATAGACCCTCAAACTCTTAGGTCGAGCAGAGGATAATCTAGCAAGATAAAGGGATAACTCTTAGCAAATCCTCGAAGATAATATCACCAAGAGTCCATAGAATCAAACAGAAGGTTCTTAGGATCAGATTTGAAAGAGATATCATCAATCCAAACCCTTATCTTCAGCCACGGAGTAGCAGAGAAAAGGCCTGAACTGCCAGGACTCTCTGAAGGAAGTAACGGCTGCACGACAGACTGCCACTTGAAAATAACGCACCAAGGAACATCCGTCACTATCAACCTTATCCCTAAAAGATAAGATCAACGGGAAGAAGACCCAACAAGTTGGACTCTTCAAGGAAGCAACGGCCAAGGCATAGGGCGTCAGAATGAAACAACGGCTGCACGACAGACCGTTATTATCAACGTGTAATCAAAAGGATAAGCTTTAAAATGAGGCCTTAAGCCTTAGGTCTCTTCAAAGAGTAACGGTCCAGGACCCATCCGTCAGAATGAAACAACGCGCCTAGGACCGACCGTTATTATCATTGAGGTTCAAAAGTGAAATGAAGGGGCTTGCTAAGATTCATCCAATGAAATGCCACCAGGAGCCATATCCGATCAAAGAGTTCAGACCCAAGAAATAGGCTTCAACTAATTAAGAGACTCAATAAAGAGTGAACAACTCAGAGCATCATATAGAATGAATAAGGAGATGACCCGACTTATTGGGTATAAAACGGGTGTCAACAGATGCCCCTCCTTAACGTCCTCTTTGCTGGGGAACGAGCGGAGGTGAAGCGAAAGCGAAATGGAACATGGAGATGAAGCGGAAATGAAGCGGAGCGGATCAAAAAGAGGGCGTTAAGGTAAACGACACCCGTTCTCAACCAACAAGCGATAGGAATTTTCTGGAAATCTTCAAAACTGATCACAAGGAAATAGCCAACCAAAGGATGCAAGTCTGGAAGAGCTAATAACTAAGGAAAGGAAACACGGCTAGCCACCGGAGGCAACGGAAAGAACAAGAGACTAAACTCCAGACAGGAATCTTCAGCCAACCAGATCAAGTGAGCAGATCGAAGGAAAACCTTCTAATTCAGAGTGGAATGATTCTCCTTATCCGAGATCAAGAACACAGCTATTCACCATCACCGAGACACTTCGAACAGATGAAGCACATGAATGCTCAAAGAATGCGTATGATGCATGCTGGGCTAAAGGAAAAGAAATCTTCAAAACAAATGTAAAGAAAGATAAAAATAGAAAATACTCGAGAATAGTATTGCTAGACCAGAGAAATTAGGGTCAGGGTACCATCTGCAACCATAGTGTGCAAGATAGAACCATCGTCCCCAAACTTATTCCAATCTAACGGCCTATCCAACGATTAAATATGTGAACTTAGATCATCATCATTTTTGTTTAAGGGGAACATCAGATCCTAGAACACATGAATGACCAGCCGGTTCTCGAGATAATATGTCATAGATAACATATAGTAATGCATTAAGGGATAAGGAACGAGATACAAATACCTGACTCACCTTCCGGACGGACGGTAAAGCGTGATTTTATTCACAAATTCCTTCATAAAAGATAGGTTAGCCAAAAAATAAATATGATCATGAATCAAGGCATAACCATTTGTACGTGCAAGAAGCATCAACAATGAACATTTTGACAGAATATGGGATTATTTTGACATCAAATAGACCATTTAATTCATCAAGAAACTTGCAAGTTTGTAACGGTCTAATGAAAGGGCGTCACATCAAGTAACGGACCATCCCTAGTCCGTCATAAACCAGGCGGTTCACATTCTTCAATAAAACAGTCCAATCATATGTAACGGTCACATCCAGACGCGTCAGAAGGATGTAACGGCCAGACGATAGACCGTCGCATTTCCTGAGCATTCAAAACAAAAACAACCTGTCACGCCCCGAACAAGGCGGAAATATCAGGATGTACAGTTAGGGACACGCTGGCAAGAGAGAGAACTAATCTAAAATAATACACAAGTGCTACAAGATGGAAATACTAAATGATCATTAACAAACCACAACTGATACAATAACCTCAAGTTTAACTTAATACAACTGGAATAATCAACCACTAAAACTCAATAACATGACTGAGACTAAAAGCTCTCCAAAACACAACTAAAGAAAGATAACACACTACTAACACACTAGAACTGATACACTCAAGACATCACTCCTGCCCTTCCCCATCGGTAAGCGCGTCACCTGAAAAGCCTGGAAAGGGGGGAAAACACAACTATGAGCTGACGCTCAGTAGGAAATAACAGACAGGTATAAGTGATTAACAATTTAATTACATTTTAAAATATCATGCTACAAATGATAAAACAATAAAAAGATAACGATGATATCACGAAACAAAATTCAAAGATCTTGCAAGGTCAAGAAATATAATGAATAGAATAGTAAGACAAGAATTTACTACAGGAGATAACGATAAAAAGTTGGCCATATCAAGACAATTCAAGTCATGTCAAGCACGTATGTAATTTCATTTCCACGTCCAAGTAATAAGCAAGTAAAGTAACCACAAGTAGAGTATAGAACAGCGAAGAGTGAAAAGTGAAAAGTAGTAGAAAGTAATGTAGGGAGTAGTGGAGAGAGTAGTGGACAGTCCTAGATTTAACACATGTCAAGTACTGGTGCCAAATGCCACACCTAGTCATTCACCTCCCCGGGGGTACACGTAGTGTTCGGGCGCTCTTCCCAGGACTAGACCGAGTCCTTAATTATTTGCCAGGCATTGATTTCTTTGGATCAAAGATCCCATGAATCTAGACTTCCATAATTTATGGCCAAAATTCCAAGGTTTAAACTAAGTAGCAATAACAACTTCAAGTAGGAAAGAGATTCATTTCCAGAATTTCAAGGTAAGTATAATCATCAAGGAGATCGAAACCAAGTCACAACAAGAGTAAATCATGCTGCGCTGCTGTAAAACAGCAGCAATCAAACAAGCTAATCAATATATTAATCCTAATCATCAAGTTAAGATATCATGATTAACCATTATCATTTGTATTAGCCAAAGAGCCAACAAGCTAGAACAAGTTGTTAAGGTAAAGAACAAACTCTCACAGCGGTGAAATAGAATGCATTATCATGGGCTTTAATTACACCATTAATCATTAATTAAGTGAGTTTCTATTTAACCAATGTAAGTGTTGTAATGGAGATAGTAAACATCGTGTTTTGTACTATGTTTGCGAGAAAGGACCAATGCAAATTGAAATCAAGGGGGGTACATGAATAGGTCAAAAGTTCTTCAAAAATATAATTTCAATGGGTCTAAGTTAAATGGGTTGATTCCCCATTGATTCGGATCCATCTTCGGGTCGAAAAACGAAGAAAATTCGGGTTTCTAGTGTACGGGTCGACCCTTGGGGTCGACCCCTGAAAAACCGGGGTCTGGAAGCTGAATGGGTCGACCCCTGGGGTCGACCCTCGGGCTGGGCCGCATGGGTCGACCCCTGGGGTCGACCCTCGGGCTGGCCTGGGCTGCCAGGTGATGGGTCGACCCCTGGGGTCGACCCCTGCAAGCCCAGAACCGGCCGGGGGCTTCCGGAAAATGCATGAACTCGCCCAAATGGGGTCCAAATGAGTTGAAATCAAAACCACATGCCATAGGAATCTTGCTAGACATATTAGGGTCATAAAACTACAATTTGGAAACATGAATTTCATCAGAATTCACAAGAATCACAACCTATTCTATGAAGAACACAAGGAGACCTAGTTCAGGACATACTTCCACTAAATCGTCGAATTCTCTCGATATACAAAACCAAATTTGGGGATTTTGGTGTCAAAAGAAAGCTAACACGATCATGAATCCAAACATATATGATATGCTACATGAAGATCAAGTTACATGACTCAAAATAAGCCCATAATCAAGCTCTGACTTAAGGAACACTATATGAATCATGTTCTAGACATGTTTTTACAAAAATCGAAATTCACGATGCATGCTCAATGGAATTTGGGGCTTTCTATGTTAAATGAAAGATAATAACATGCTGATTACTTCATGTAAGTTAATTAGAGTTTGGTTGTTAGATCCTACCTCAAATCGGAGAGAGAAAACTCAAACCCTAGGATGAAGAACACTTGGACAGCACCTCACAAAAAGCTCGATTTCTCCACGGATACCTAATGAAAATTGGGGCTTTTGCCACCAATGGATAGAGCTCGATGAGAGGAACAACTTGCTATACTCATGATCAAAATTTGGTTGAGAAATCCTACCTCAATCGATGGATCAAAGAAGGATGAAGGGAAGCCAACGGCCTGCTGACCCACCTCCACAATTCGAACTAGATCTCTCCAGATCTGAAACTTCAGCGAACCCCACAGTAGCCAAATGAAAGAAGACTCGTAGGGCTTCATTTTGATAGCTCATAGAGTTTCTGGAGCCTTCTGAGTTGGGAGTATTCGCTGCTGCAAGCTACGTGTTTAGAAACGGCGCCGAAATCTTTGACTTGACCAAACTATGTCGGCAGCACGTTTTGGGGCTAAGTTTACCTCAAATTGATTGAGGGTAAATGTTCCTTACATTGTGGCCTTCCATTTGCCACTGATTTCAGATCATTTGGTTGAGAATTGAGGTCGAATTTCGTGTTTTAATCTAAGGGTTAGGTATGGGTCAAAAGTGTGCACTTTTGGGTTTAAACTCTAAATAGATCTTGCCACGGATTTACAATGGCCTAATGCCAGAAAGAAAAGTTCTTATCTACATCGACCTAAATCTATTTACTATTTTTACAGATTTTTCTAAGGTAGTCGGATTTTTACTTATACTATTCCGTAAATAGTTAAATGTTAAGTTCGGAAGATTAAGTTCACTAATTCGGCATAATAAATGATTTTCTTAGGCTTAAATGTAGAAGACACAGTTGCTAAAAAAAATTAATTCTACAAGATGTGATTTTTGGGGATTTTTAAAAAATACTTGAAAAATGACTTATTCTATTAATTAATTAATTAATCTAATTAATTTGGATAATTCTCATTAATTCGAATAACTTCAAATAAATTCTGAATGATTACAAATAACTTACTAAATAAATTTCTAAAGAATTTGGGGTCTTACACCCTCCCCTACATAAAGGAATTTGGTCCTCCAAATTCACTGCACTAAAACTGAGAGTAGAAAAAGATCGCTCACCTAGAATAGATCGGGATACCGCTTTCGCATAGTCTCTTCAGACTCCCATGTAGCTTCTTCGGTCCCATGCCGACTCCACTGAATCTTGACCATCGGTATCGAACGATTCTGGAGTTGCTGTTGCTTCCGGTCTAGAATCTTGACAGGTCTTTCCTCATAGGTCAAATCTTCCTTCAGTTCAAAATCCACCTGCTGAATGATATGAGTGGGATCGTACACATATTTTCGCAACATAGACACATGAAAAACATTGTGTACGCCATAAAATTGCGGTGGTAAAGCCAGTCTGTATGCCACCTCTCCCACTCTATCTAGAATCTCGAATGGACCAATGTACCTCGGACTCAGCTTGCCATGAATGCCAAATCTTCGGATCCCTCTCATCGGAGAGACCTTTAAGAACACATGCTCGCCAACCTGAAATTCCAATGCTCTCCTTCTGTTGTCGGCATAACTCTTCTGTCTTGACTGGGCTACTTGTAACCGGTCTCGGATAACACGGATGTTCTGTGATGATTCCGTAACAAGATCTGGTCCAAGCCACTGTTTCTCACCTACCTCGTCCCAACACAACGGGGAACGACAACTTCTACCATCATCGGCCAACATGAAATCAGGTATGCTGCTCAAGTTTTCCTTGATCTCTACCAACTCGGGATCATTATCTTGCAAGGACTTGATCTCTATCAACAATTCGGGCTTAAGTTGGATCTGAGCAATCATGACCCGATCATTGTCGATATTAAGATCCAGACTAGATAATTGTTCCAATAACCTCCATTCTTGTAACATGAGACTTGACAATCTAGCTACCGGCTTCCGGCTTAATGCATCTGCCACAACATTACCTTTGCCAGGATGATACTCAATCGAGAAGTCGAAGTCTTTCAAGTACTCTAACCATCTCCACTGCCTCATGTTGAGTTCCTTTTGAGAAAATAAATACTTCAAACTCTTATGATCTGAAAACACTGTAAAGGTTTCTCCATACAAGTAATGCCTCCATATCTTCAAAGCAAACACGACTGCAGCAAGTTCCAAATCATGAACAGGATAATTATCTTCGTGCTTCCTCAACTGTCTAGAGGAATAGGCAATCACCTTCCCATGCTGCATGAGTACACAGCCTAAGCCAATACCTGAAGCATCAGTATAAACAACAAATCCTCCTTCACCAGAAGGTAAAGCCAAAACAGGTGCAGTAGTCAAACACTCCTTCAGAGTCTGAAAGCTTCGCTGACAATCATCTGACCAATCAAACTTATTCTCCTTGCGGGTTAATCTTGTCATAGGTACTGCAATCTTGGAGAAATCTTGAATAAATCTTCGGTAATAGCCTGCCAGGCCTAGGAAACTTCTAATTTCAGTTGCACTAGTAGGCTGCTCCCAATTCTTCACTGTCTCAATCTTCGAAGGATCAACTGAAATACCTTCCTTGGTGATAATATGTCCGAGAAAGGACACTTCTTGTAGCCAGAATTCACACTTACTGAACTTAGCATATAGTTGATGATCTCTCAACAATTGCAATGTCATTATCAGATGTTCAACATGTTCCTCCTCATTCTTAGAATAAATCAGGATGTCATCAATAAAGACCACGACCCATTGATCAAGATAGGGCCGAAATGCATCGTTCATCAACTGCATGAAAGCCGCTGGTGCATTCGTTAGACCAAAAGGCATAACGACAAACTCAAAATGACCATACCTGCTGCGGAAAGCCGTTTTATAAATATCCTCTTCCTTAATCCGCAACTGGTGATATCCAGATCGAAGATCGATCTTAGAGAAATATTGAGCTCCCGCTATCTGGTCAAATAACTCGTCAATCCTCGGCAAGGGATATTTGTTCTTGACAGTCTGCTGGTTTAATTGCCGATAATCAATGCACAGCCTCATCGAACCATCTTTCTTCCTGACAAATAGTACAGGGGCTCCCCACGGAGAAGTACTAGGATGAATAAAACCCTTCTCAAGTAATTCCATCAGTTGCTGCTTCAGTTCCCTCAGTTCCGCAGGAGACATACGATAAGGAGCCTTAGAAATAGGAGCTGTGCCAGGAATAAGATCAACAGAAAAGATAACTTCCCGCGCAGGCGGAAGTCCTGGTAGTTCTTCTGGAAAGACATCAGGAAAATCTCGGACAACAGGAATGTCCTTAATCTCCATCTGCTGCTCAGGAGTTGTACAGACAAAGGCTAGAAAAGCCTCACACCCATGCCTCAAAAGCTTATCAGCTCGGAGAGCCGAAATGAGCGGTACGGAGTTATGGTGCTTGACTCCCGTAAAAGATAAACCAGAATGTCCAGTAAAAGTCACTGAGCTAGAACTACAGTGAACATTGGCCTCATACTTGGCCAACCAATCTGCTCCTAGGATTACATCATAATCCTTCATATCCATGCAGACCAAATCTGCTGGAAAGTTCTGTTCACCAATCATAACCTTACTAGAAGGATAGAAATACTGGATTGTTGATCTAGTGCCAATAGGGGTTGAAATCTCTAACGGAGTATTCAACAAAATAGGTTCCACAACTAATGACTTAGCAAATCTCCGAGAAATAAATGAATGTGTTGCACCAGTATCAAAGAGAGCAAATGCGGGCTTATCGATTATAGTAAGGGTACCTTCGACGAGTCCGCCATCATCAGAAATCCCAGTTTCATCTGCATGTAAAGCTTGAAGCTTGCCTTGTGGTTTCTTGAAGACTAGAGGTTTTGCCGGTGTAGCTTGCTCCGATATGAGAGGACAATTGGGGATACGGTGCTCCTTGCTTCCACATCGCAAACAGGCGCCTTGCTTGCGCCAGCACTCCTCTATCTTGTGACCCAGACGATCACAATAGTTGCACACGCCCTTGAATGGAACAATAGGGCCAGGCTTCTTGTCTTCGTGCCTCGGCATCTTGCCCTTCCACGATCCGGACCCGCTCCACGAACCAGGTCCACTAACAGGCCTCTTCTTGGTATACCCGGGTTTGACACTCCCGGAACCCGTAGGTAATTCTTTCTTGGTGCCTTTACCACGGATTCTCTCCGTCATCTCAAGAGTATCCTCTAGAACTTGCGCTTTCCTTACCACCTCAGAATACGTGGAAATCTCCATCGGTGCCAATTGGTTGATATAATGAAGCTTCAATCCATTGAGAAAGCGCTTCGCCTTCATCTTCTCGGTGGAAATGAGATGTGTAGCATATCGAGAAAGCCGTGCAAATTGAGCCTCATACTCTGCCACGGACAAACCTCGCTGTTTCAAGGCCGCGAACTCTGCCGCTTTCTTCTCTTGTACTCTATCAGAAAAATACTTGCTGTTGAAGAATTCTTCGAATTCTTCCCACATAACTTGCCGATCACCGAGAGTTGCCTTGATAGAATCCCACCAAGTACGTGCATCATGTTCCAGTTGAAATGTGGACAAAAGGACACACTCCTGGTTGGTGCATTGCATAACTTCAAAGATCCTCCCCATCTCATCTAGCCAGTGCTCGGCTTGGTCAGGGTCAGTCGAACTAGCGAATCTAGGCGGGTTCATTCCGCGAAAGTTCCGGTATAGATCACCGGTGCCATGCGGTGCCGCTCCTGCCTGAGCTACTTGCTGAAGGGCCTGAGTAAGGCCTTGCACCGTACGCTGTAGGTTCCTCCATTCAGCACGATCAGCTGCCATCTACACGAGAAATAGATTACTTAGGTTTAATCAAGATAAATAATTACACGATAAAGAAACGATATTAACCCAAGTTTCTACCCATTCTCACGAGGTCAGGTCCTAGACTTTTACAAGGTTAGGGATCTAGTGCACCTAGACACGACCAAAACTCGGTACCTGGCGGAGGTAATCGGTCCGAAGACCACTCGCCCAAGTGTGCGACCTTTCCGATAGGCGTAGCCTAACGTTCGGACAACACCTTTTTGATATACCGCTTATTAGGATGCAATGCAAGAAAACCTAAAACTTAGGAAACCGAGGAATGTGAAATCTAGGCTCTGATACCAACTAAACAGTCACGCCCCGAACAAGGCGGAAATATCGGGACGTACAGTTAGGGACACGCTGGCAAGAGAGAGAACTAATCTAAAATAATACACAAGTGCTACAAGATGGAAATACTAAATGATCATTAACAAACCACAACTGATACAATAACCTCAAGTTCAACTTAATACAACTGGAATAATCAACCACTAAAACTCAATAACATGACTGAGACTAAAAGCTCTCCAAAACACAACTAAAGAAAGATAACACACTACTAACACACTAGAACTGATACACTCAAGACATCACTCCTGCCCTTCCCCATCGGTAAGCGCGTCACCTGAAAAGCCTAGAAAGGGGAGAAAACACAACTATGAGCTGACGCTCAGTAGGAAATAACAGACAGGTATAAGTGATTAACAGTTTAATTAC
This sequence comes from Amorphophallus konjac, assembly GCA_022559845.1. NCBI lineage: Eukaryota > Viridiplantae > Streptophyta > Magnoliopsida > Alismatales > Araceae > Amorphophallus > Amorphophallus konjac. Next base: position 50,551,466 of record CM040124.1, on the reverse strand, counting down.
ATTTTAAAATGTCATGCTCCAAATGATAAAACAATAAAAAGATAACGATGATATCACGAAACAAAATTCAAAGATCTTGCAAGGTCAAGAAATATAATGAATAGAATAGTAAGACAAGAATTTACTACATGAGATAACGATAAAAAGTTGGCCATATCAAGACAATTCAAGTCATGTCAAGCACGTATGTAATTTCATTTCCACGTCCAAGTAATAAGCAAGTAAAGTAACCACAAGTAGAGTATAGAACAGCGAAGAGTGGAAAGTGAAAAGTAGTAGAAAGTAATGTAGGGAGTAGTGGAGAGAGTAGTGGACAGTCCTAGATTTAACACATGTCAAGTACTGGTGCCAAATGCCACACCTAGTCATTCACCTCCCCGGGGGTACACGTAGTGTTCGGGCGCTCTTCCCAGGACTAGACCGAGTCCTTAATTGTTTGCCAGGCATTGATTTCTTTGGATCAAAGATCCCACGAATCTAGACTTCCACAATTTATGGCCAGAATTCCAAGGTTTAAACTAAGTAGCAATAACAACTTCAAGTAGGAAAGAGATTCATTTCCAGAATTTCAAGGTAAGTATAATCATCAAGGAGATCGAAACCAAGTCACAACAAGAGTAAATCGTGCTGCGCTGCTGTAAAACAGCAGCAATCAAACAAGCTAATCAACATATTAATGATGCGGGACGGACTCAGGAGACGACACTATATGGTGCCACCCTTGGACTCTAGATGTAGACGCGACCAGCAGCACACACCAGGGAGACACTAAGCCCGACACTACGAGCTCCTAGTGGTAAAACGTCGCTAACAGAAGTGGAAGCTCACTCGTCGTCCCAAGCGAGGGCAAGCGCGGACCGTGCGCGGTTAAGGAACCGGCGGAGGTCAAGGGTAGTCCGACTCAACTTCCGGACTCGGATCGAGTCGCGGGACGGGTCACTCTCACTCTCACAGCGGTGACATGGACACACGGGCTAGTACCTACACTCTCGGCAGCGGCAAAAGACCGTATACTAGCTAAGCAAATGAACGCCAAGAGGTTCGGACCATTACCTCCACGCTCCCGGCGTGGCGAAGACAACCCCGGCCGAATCACGGACTCCCGGTTAAACAATATCACAGCAATACAAAGATTTGACCCACTCCACGCAGGGAGGTAAAAGGTCACATGTGGATCCCGGGAATCACGCAACTCGGGTTGACGGGCAGCATCTTGATGTCGTCCGGCGGTGCCGAACTCCGCGTTTTAGTGCTTTCCGAACGGCGGGTTCTGCGGGCCCGTGGGGCCCACTGGTGGCGCTGGCCTCCGGATCTGCAGGAGTGGGTCCCACTGTGATGGGGACCCTTGGTGGCACGTCTCCACGGAAGGCGGTCGGCCGGGAACACCGACCGGTGGCCGAACAACTCCGATCTCCCAAGCTTTTGGAATGCTGCCCACGGATTTCTGCTTGCTGTTTTCAGGTGCGCGCTCCGGCGAAAACAGCCGCTGCGGTCGATCCCGATGTCGGATCGGGACGCATGAGCTATCGTTGGAAAGCTCTCTTCAAATGCTTCAATCTAGACTCAAAGAGATCTGATGGATCTAGTCGGATCTAGACTTTAATGAATTTACAAATCCCTGTTGTACAGTAACCGAGACATCAGATTTACAGGGTACTTATCTGAGAACCACCGTTGACCGCCTACTTTCCGTAGGAATCAGACTTCAAGCTCTTCTTCAACTTTGTAGATATTCAAACCATGAAGCTGGGACAATTTTTATAATTGGATTTGGAGCTGGTGGTGATTTGATAGGATTTTTGGAGTGTCTGGTGGTCGGATCTAGGAACTGGCAGAAAGTACTGTAGCTAGGACAGAGAACGAATTTTAGAAAATATGAAATGGACGAACCAAAAATTAAAACAAATGGTGGATGAAGGGATAGATGCAAGGGACACCCAGTTAAATTGGGCGAACCAAAGAAAATCAAAAAAAGGACCTAAGACTTGAAACTCTGGGCGGGTGGAAATGAAAACAGACAGTAGACAGATCTGGAAACTGTGATTGGACGAAAATCAAAAAATACCAAATGAGATCTTTATGACCAACCAAAATTCTGAGGATGTGCTGGACACCTCTGGGACATCCAGTAAAAGTTCCAGCTCGATCTGAGGCCGTGGCTGAGACTGGAATTTCGTGGAAGTGGCTGTGGTACTGCGTGGATAGAACTCCGGCGAAGGCGATGGCGGTGCGGTGGCGGCTCGTGGCGGCGGCGGCGATGACCGGAACTGATAGGGGAGGAGTCACACCTCCAGAGGCAACCTTCACAGCTGCAAGGGGGAAGAGAGGGGCGCACCAAGCTGGAGCTCCAACAATTTCTTGATTCCAAATGGCATTAATTCATCAAAAATGGAAATTACAAATATATATAGGTCACCAATCTAATCAATCCTCCACCGTTGGATCTAGGGGTGGGAGATTGAGGGCTAGGATTGCATGTGACCATCCACACAAATGAAAATTAAAAAAAAATAAAGGGGGGGGGCGGCCTATTGACTAGAATGGCAAGGATGTGGAAGTTGGACTTGGTAGGTGGGGGTAGGTGGCCTCTCATTTGGACTTTTCAAGTCCATTATCCCCCATGTGTCCAAATACCATTCAAACTTCTAGATGCTCCCATGTGGCATGTTGACTGGCCCCATGTGGGACCCTAGGCTGAGGTGGCCCAATGTGGTGGGGCCCGGGGGGCCCGTGGGGCCCACGGGGTCCGAAATGCTCGTAAGCCCCTATTACACTCAAAATGGCAAACCGAATGCAACGAAATAAATACAAATTACACACACATAAAGTCTAGCTAAATATAATAAATGGGGAGGCTCAAGGCGGAGTCTCCAAGCTGTCTCCGAGCCAGATGGACGCTGAGGTGGCTCGTGTCGTGCTCCGTGTGCGGTACCGGTGGCTCGGTGTGTCGTGCCGATCAACAGCTCGGGTGTCCGCACCAATTCTCCCCGGGTGGGAGAAACTCGACCCTGTCGAGTAAGGGTCTGCATCGCTCCTGTATCGCTCCAAAAGGTCCGGATCAATCTGCTGCAACTCACCATGTGTGATCCATGTGTCCTCAGTAGCGGGCCGTCCTCTCCATCGCACTAGGTAGCGCGGGTAAGATCCACTCCTGGTAACCGTCACTTGCTCGTCCAGTATACGATCTATATGCTCACGCTGCCGTGAAAAAGGGGCTGGAGGTGGAAGTGGACACTCAGGTGTGGGATCACTCTCAAGGGGAGGAGATGGCTCAAAAGGCTCACTAGGGATCACCGCTGGGTCCCTATATGCAACAAGATCCGATACATTGAAGGTAGAGCTTATACCATATTCCTCGGGCAAGTCCACAACGTACGCATTGGATCCAACGCGTTTCAACACTCTGAATGGACCGGCTCCGCGAGCTTGCAACTTCTTAACGGTTCCAGAGGGAAACCGTTCAGGTCTTACCCTGATCATGACGTATTCGCCCTCGTGGAACTCTCGGTGGTGTCGGTGGGCATCGGCTAACTCCTTGTACCGTGCGTTGCTGGACTCAATGTGACGACGGATGTCGTCATGCAAACTCCTAACATGCCTAGCAAATGACTCGGCCGACTCCGACACTCTAGCATGGACAGGCATGGGGACAAGGTCAACGGGTTTCCTAGGCCTACGACCTGTGACAATTTCAAATGGACTCATGCCAGTAGACCTATTCACCGAATCATTATATGCAAACTCAGCCATAGGTAGAATGAGATCCCAATCCCCAATGCGGTCCCTAACAAGACATCTCAAAAGATCACCCAGACTCCTATTGACCACCTCGGTCTGACCATCTGTCTGGGGATGGTATGCAGTGGAAAACTTGAGGTGCGTACCCATCATATGCCATAGTGTCTTCCAAAAATAGGAAGTGAACCTAACATCACGGTCAGACACTATAGTGCGAGGCAACCCGAACTTGCACACCACATGAGTAAGGAATAGGCGGGCTACCCTAGAAGCATCCGAAGTCTTTGAGCAAGGGATAAAGAGGGCCATCTTCGAGAAACGGTCAACCACCACATAGACCGAATCATGCTTCCTGGAGGTACGTGGCAATCCCAAAACAAAATCCATGCTGACATCCTGCCACGGGGCATCAGGCACGGGGAGAGGCGTATAAAGGCACGAGCTTTGCTTCTTCATTTTGGCCGTAGCACATGTACGGCACTGAGCCACGATGTTAGCAACATCGCGCTTCAAGCTCGGCCAATAAAATCGATGCTCCACTGCCTCAATAGTCTTGTTCCGACCAAAGTGGCCGGCTAGACCTCCCGCATGTAGTTCCCACACTAGGAAATCTCGAACCGAAGTTCGGGGAACACATAGCCTGCTACCTCGAAAGAGGTAACCCTCCTGAAGCACATAATCATCATGGTCTCTCGAGGGCCCGGCCTGGAGAGTAGTAAAAATCTGACCGAAGTCAGGACAATCAACATAGGCCTCCTTCATCTTCTCTAGCCCTATGACCTCGGCACTCATGGTGGTAAGAAGACATGCTCGCCGACTCAAGGCATCGGCCACCTTGTTCTCCACTCCAGCCTTATGTTTTAGCACAAAGGTGAACTGCTGGAGATACTCAACCCAACGACTATGACGCGAATTCAGCTTCTTTTGGGAATGGAGGTACCTCAAAGCCTCATGATCGGAGTATAAGACAAACTCCTGATGTAATAGGTAATGCCTCCAATGCCTAAGAGCCTGAACAACTGCGTAAAACTCTTTATCATATGTGGAATATCGCAGTTTCGCATCATTCAGCTTCTCGCTGAAATATGCGATCGGGTGGGACTCCTGACTCAAAACTCCTCATATCCCAACACCCGACGCATCACAACAGACCTCAAACACCTTCGAGAAATCAGGCAGTCGAAGGATAGGTGTCTGGGTCATGCGCTCCTTGATGTCCCTGAAGGCAGCAGATGCGGCCTTCGTCCATACAAATGTGCCCTTACGGATGCAATCCGTGATCGGGGCAGTGACGGAGCTAAATCCGCGGATGAAGCGACGATAGAACGTCGCAAGGCCATGAAAGCTGCGGACATCATGAACCGTACGGGGTTCCGGCCACTCAACAATGGCCCGGACCTTCTCCGGATCGGCGGAGACCCCAGTACTAGACACAATGAAACCCAAGAAGGTAAGCTGAGATGTCATGAAAGCACACTTCTGTGGGTTCGCAAACAACTGCTCTCGCCGAAGAAGTATACAGACCTGCCGAAGGTGGTCTAAGTGGTCCCCTGTGGTGCGGCTATAGATAAGGATATCATCAAAATACACCACTACAAAGACTCCAATGAAAGGTCGAAGGACCTGAGTCATGAGCCGCATGAAAGTGCTAGGGGCATTGGTCAACCCAAAAGGCATGACCAACCACTCATATAGACCGTCCTTGGTCTTAAATGCGGTCTTCCACTCATCACCTGGCCTAATCCTCACCTGATGATAGCCGCTCTTAAGATCGATCTTCGAAAAGATAGTGGCACCTGCCATCATGTCCAGCATGTCATCAAGGCGGGGAATAGGGAACCTGTACTTCACGGTGATTTTGTTGATGGCACGACTATCAATGCACATTCTCCACGTGCCATCCTTCTTCGGGGCGAGTAATGCGGGTACAGCACATGGACTCATGCTGTCCCGGACAGATCCTCTCTGCACAAGCTCATCGACCTGCCGTTTAAGCTCGGCATGCTCCGTGGGGCTCATTCGATAATGAGGAAGATTGGGCAAAGAAGAGCCCGGAACAAGGTCGATGGCATGCTGAATATCCCGCATAGGTGGGAGTCCCTCGGGAAGCTCATCGGGGAATACATCAGCATACTCCTGCAGAATGGGAACAACCTCGGGTGGGCGCTCACCCTCGGAGTCCCGCTCCACCTCTCGGACCGTAATGGCAAACACCGGACAGCCCTGACTAAGCTCCTGCTCCATTTCCCGGGAGCTAATCATCATCAATCTCCTCGTCGAGGGCTCTCCTGGGCCAGAGGTAACGGTCATAGCCCGAGCTGGGGATGGGGTACTAGGCCCGGGAACGGAAGGCTTCGGAGTACTAGGGCCAGTAGGACCCCTAACAGATGGGCTCCTGGGCCGAACGGGTTGGAGGGTGACCCGCTGGCCATCGTGGTCGAAGGTACAGGTGTTCGACCGACCATGAAAGGTGGCATCTCGGTCGAATAACCACGGCCTACCAAGAATGATACTTCCCACTTCCATGGGAAGAACATCACACCAGATCTCGTCACGGTAGGAGTGGAGCTGCAGCGGGACCAAGCACCGCAGCCTGACCGAAATGGAAGTTGTATCCACCCATGATACCTGGTAGGGGCAAGGGTGGTCTACGGGTGTGAGACCAAGACGAGTGACAGCGTTCGTGGAGATTGCATTGATACAACTCCCGCTATCGATGACCACCTTGCAAATTTGCTTTCCCAGCCTACAGAATACATGAAGGATAGTGGTCCGACGCCAGTCATCACTGACCTGTGGCTGGGTGAGGATACATCTGACGACCCCCACATGGGTATCGTCTAACTGCTGGGCATCTTGGGCCTCACCTCCCATATCATAGTACTCGTCAGCTAGCTCTTCATCTGCCTCATAGCTGACTAACTCTAGGCCCGCAGGGGTGGTATCCTCAGCCTGTGTGTCCCCAATGTGAAGAGATGGGCGAGTGGGACACTGGTTGGCGAAATGGCCAAACCCATTGCAGCGATAACACTGCTGCCGTGATCCACTAGGCTCCCCAATCATAGGTCCTTTACCTTTATCCTCCCGACGGATAGGAGGCGTAGGCAACAAAGGACGTGCGGGTGGTGCAGGTGCCGGTGGACGGGCTATGGGTGGGGCCGTAAGATGCTGGGGACGAGGAAGGTCCCTCGGGGGTGGAGGGCGAGGCCTAGGAGCAAAGGGCTCGTGGCGAGCGGGCTCCTGAGGTCGAGCCATGGGGGCCCTCGGATATGTGCCAGATGAGCCACGGGACTCGACACTACGAAGGGGAAAGGAGCCCAACCGATGGGGTGACTCGAACTCGGCCTCGAACTGCTCCAATTCGAGAGCAATCTGATATGCCTGCTCCAAAGTGGTGGCATTGCGGCGAAAGAGTTCATATTGATAATTAGGCCGCAAACCTCTCCGAAAGCGGGATATCGTCATGGTGCTCTCTTCCGTGACCCCGCACCGCAAATAATACTCATCGAACTCGGCGGTGTACTCGGTCACGGATCGGTTCCCTTGGGAGATGCTTTGCCACTTGTCTATAAGACGTTGGCGATATGAGGCAGGAAGGTACTTCTCCCTCAATTTGAGTTTCATATCATCCCAGGTACCGATTTGGGGTTGACGTCGCTGGTTGAGCAGGCTCTCCACATTGATCCAATAAGTTTGGGCCTGCCCTTGCAGCTTCATCTTTGCATATCGGACTCTTCGGTGGTCCGTCATCTCAAACCACTCGAAGTACCGATCCATACCGGCCTCCCAATCTAGATACACCCTAGGGTCCAAGGACCCGCTAAAAGTGGGAGGGTCCGCACGCACACCCCTAAGAATGCGGTCGTCATCCTCGTCATCACGATTCCGTCGTTGATGACGACGACCGTTACCCCCGTGATCATTGTCGGAGGCATAATCATCCACTATAGGCGCATGTTGCCTCCCGACATCCTCTACCTGAGCCCTTGGCACAGCGGGTTGCTGCACCGGCTCTTGTTGGCCGTTCGTCGGCGCGGGTTGCGCCGCTACTGGGCCCCTCTCTAGGACGGCAATCCTCCCAACAAGGCCTTGAATGGACTGCTCCGAAACCCCGGCCCGATCCTCGAGGACCTTCATCCTCCCTTCTAGACGCGTCCCTATGCCATCCATACGCGTACTAAGACCATCCATACGCGTGTCTAAACGATCCATGATGGCCCGGAACATCTCGGCCGTGGAAGACTCATCGGAACTACGGGCTCGGGAGTCCGCCATAGGTGGTGGTGGCGAGTATTGGGTGCCTCGACGGGTGGGCATGCAAAGACGTACGGACTAGGTGACAACGACCGACTAATGCAAACACACTAAATGATACACTTAGACCTAATTGTAATTTGAAAACACTCCTTTTTTGGTATTTTGAAAGAATGCAATTTAAAACACTTTTTTTTTTTTTGAAAAGAATGAGACTCGACTACACCCTAGACACGGCCAAGACTCGGTACGCGGCGGAGGTAATCGACCCGAAGGTCACTCGCGCAAGTGTGTGGTCTTCCCGGTAGGCGAAGCCTAACGGTCGGACAACACCTTTGGATATACCGAGTGAAGGTGTGTGTGGGGTAACCTTAGACTATGCAAGACTTATGCAACGACTACCCTAGACTCGACTTGCTTTGATACCAAACTGATGCGGGACGGACTCAGGAGACGACACTATATGGTGCCACCCTTGGACTCTAGATGAAGAGGCGACCAGCAGCACACACCAGGGAGACACTAAGCCCGACACTACGAGCTCCTAGTGGTAAAACGTTGCTAACAGAAGTGGAAGCTCACTCGTCGTCCCAAGCGAGGGAAAGCGCGGACCGTGCGCGGTTAAGGAACCGGCGGAGGTCAAGGATAGTCCGACTCAACTTCCGGACTCGGATCGAGTCGCGGGACGGGTCACTCTCACTCTCACAGCGGTGACATGGACACACGGGCTAGTACCTACACTCTCGGCAGCGGCAAAAGACCGTATACTAGCTAAGCAAATGAACGCCAAGAGGTTCGGACCATTACCTCCACGCTCCCGGCGTGGCGAAGACAACCCCGGCCGAATCACAGACTCCCGGTTAAACAATATCACAGCAATACAAAGATTTGACCCACTCCACGCAGGGAGGTAAAAGGTCAGATGTGGAGCCCGGGAATCACGCAACTCGGGTTGACGGGCAGCATCTTGATGTCGCCCGGCGGTGCCGAACTCCGCGTTTTAGTGCTTTCCGAACGGTGGGTTCTGCCGGCCCGTGGGGCCCACGGGTGGCGCTGGCCTCCGGATCTGCAGGAGTGGGTCCCACTGTGATGGGGACCCCTGGTGGCACGTCTCCACGGAAGGCGGTCGGCCGGGAACACCGACCGGTGGCCGAACAACTCCGATCTCCCAAGCTTTTGGAATGCTGCCCACGGATTTCTGCTTGCTGTTTTCAAGTGTGCGCTCCGGCGAAAACAGCCGCTGCGGTCGATCCCGACGTCGGATCGGGACGCATGAGCTATCGTTGGAAAGCTCTCTTCAATTGCTTCAATCTAGACTCAAAGAGATCTGATGGATCTAGCCGGATCTAGACTTTAATGAATTTACAAATCCCTGTTGTACAGTAACCGAGACATCAGATTTATAGGGTACTTGTCTGAGAACCACCGTTGACCGCCTACTTTCCTTAGGAATCAGACTTCAAGCTCTTCTTCAACTTTGTAGATATTCAAACCATGAAGCTGGGACAATTTTTAGAATTGGATTTGGAGCTGGTGGTGATTTGATAGGATTTTTGGAGTGTCTGGTGGTCGGATCTAGGAACTGGCAGAAAGTACTATAGCTAGGACTGAGAACGAATTTTAGAAAATATGAATAGGACGAACCAAAAATTAAAAAAAATGGTGGATGAAGGGATGGATGCAAGGGACACCCAGTTAAATTGGGCGAACCAAAGAAAATCAAAAAAAGGACCTAAGACTTGAAACTCTGGGCGGGTGGAAATGGAAACAGACAGTAGACAGATCTGGAAACTGTGATTGGACGAAAATCAAAAAATACCAAATGAGATCTTTATGACCAACCAAAATTCTGAGGACGTGCTGGACACCTCTGGGACATCCAGTAAAAGTTCCAGCTCGATCTGAGGCTGTGGCTGAGACTGGAATTTCGTGGAAGTGGCTGTGGTACTGCGTGGATAGAACTCCGGCGAAGGCGATGGCGGTGCGGTGGCGGCTCGTGGCGGCGGCGGCGATGACCGGAACTGATAGGGGAGGAGTCACACCTCCAGAGGCAACCTTCACAGCTGCAAGGGGGAAGAGAGGGGCGCACCAAGCTGGAGCTCCAACAATTTCTTGATTCCAAATGGCATTAATTCATCAAAAATAGAAATTACAAGCATATATAGGTCACCAATCTAATCAATCCTCCACCGTTGGATCTAGGGGTGGGAGATTGAGGGCTAGGATTGCATGTGACCATCCACACAAATGAAAATTAAAAAAAAATAAAGGGGGGGGGGGGGGGCGGCCTATTGACTAGAATGGCAAGGATGTGGAAGTTGGACTTGGTAGGTGGGGGTAGGTGGCCTCTCATTTGGACTTTTCAAGTCCATTGTCCCCCATGTGTCCAAATACCATTCAAACTTCTAGATGCTCCCATGTGGCATGTTGACTGGCCCCATGTGGGACCCTAGGCTGAGGTGGCCCAATGTGGTGGGGCCCGGGGGGCCCGTGGGGCCCACGGGGTCCGAAATGCTCGTAAGCCCCTATTACACTCAAAATGGCAAACCGAATGCAACGAAATAAATACAAATTACACACACATAAAGTCTAGCTAAATATAATAAATGGGGAGGCTCAAGGCGGAGTCTCCAAGCTGTCTCCGAGCCAGATGGACGCTGAGGTGGCTCGTGTCGTGCTCCGTGTGCGGTACCGGTGGCTCGGTGTGTCGTGCCGATCAACAGCTCGGGTGTCCGCACCAATTAATCCTAATCACCAAGTTAAGATATCATGATTAACCATTATCATTTGTATTAGCCAAAGAGCCAACAAGCTAGAACAAGTTGTCAAGGTAAAGAACAAGCTCTCACAGCGGTGAAATAGAATGCATTATCAGGGGCTTTAATTACACCATTAATCATTAATTAAGTGAGTTTCTATTTAACCAATGTAAGTGTTGTAATGGAGATAGTAAACATCGTGTTTTGTACTATGTTTGCGAGAAAGGACCAATGCAAATTAAAATCAAGGGGGGTACATGAATAGGTCAAAAGTTCTTCAAAAATATAATTTCAATGGGTCTAAGTTAAATGGGTTGATTCCCCATTGATTCGGATCCATCTTCGGGTCGAAAAACGAAGAAAATTCGGGTTTCTGGTGTACGGGTCGACCCTTGGGGTCGACCCCTGAAAAACTGGGGTCTGGAAGCTGAATGGGTCGACCCCTGGGGTCGACCCTCGGGCTGGGCCGCATGGGTCGACCCCTGGGGTCGACCCTCTGGCTGGCCTGGGCTGCCAGGTGATGGGTCGACCCCTGGGGTCGACCCCTGCAAGCCCAGAACCGGCCGGGGGCTTCCGGAAAATGCATGAACTCGCCCAAATGGGGTCCAAATGAGTTGAAATCAAAACCACATGCCATAGGAATCTTGCTAGACATATTAGGGTCATAAAACTACAATTTGGAAACACGAATTTCATCAGAATTCACAAGAATCACAACCTATTCTATGAAGAACACAAGGAGACCTAGTTCAGGACATACTTCCACTAAATCGTCGAATTCTCTCGATATACAAAACCAAATTTGGGGATTTTGGTGTCAAAAGAAAGCTAACACAATCATGAATCCAAACATATATGATATGCTACATGAAGATCAAGTTACATGACTCAAAATAAGCCCGTAATCAAGCTCTGACTTAAGGAACACTATATGAATCATGTTCTAGACATGTTTTTACAAAAATCAAAATTCACGATGCATGCTCAATGGAATTTGGGGCTTTCTACATTAAATGAAAGATAATAACATGCTGATTACTTCATGTAAGTTAATTAGAGTTTGGTTGTTAGATCCTACCTCAAATCGGAGAGAGAAAACTCAAACCCTAGGATGAAGAACACTTGGACAGCACCTCACAAAAAGCTCGATTTCTCCACGGATACCTAATAAAAATTGGGGCTTTTACCACCAACGGATAGAGCTCGATGAGAGGAACAACTTGCTATACTCATGATCAAAATTTGGTTGAGAAATCCTACCTCAATCGATGGATCAAAGAAGGATGAAGGGAAGCCAACGGCCTGCTGACCCACCTCCACAATTCGAACTAGATCTCTCCAGATCTGAAACTTCAGCGAACCCCACAGCAGCCAAATGAAAGAATACTCGTAGGGCTTCATTTTGATAGCTCATAGAGCTTCTGGAGCCTTCTGAGTTGGGAGTATTCGCTGTTGCAAGCTACGTGTTTAGAAACGGCGTCGAAATCTTTGACTTGACCAAACTATGTCGGCAGCACGTTTTGGGGCTAAGTTTACCTCAAATTGATTGAGGGTAAATGTTCCTTACATTGTGGCCTTCCATTTGCCACTGATTTCAGATCATTTGGTTGAGAATTGAGGTCGAATTTCGTGTTTTAATCTAAGGGTTAGGTATGGGTCAAAAGTGTGTACTTTTGAGTTTAAACTCTAAATAGATCTTACCACGGATTTACAATGGCCTAATGCCAGAAGGAAAAGTTGTTATCTACATCGACCTAAATCTATTTACTATTTTTACAGATTTTTCTAAGGTAGTCGGATTTTTACTTATACTATTCCGTAAATAGTTAAATGTTAAGTTCGGAAGACTAAGTTCACTAATTCGGCATAATAAAGGATTTTCTTAGGCTTAAATGTAGAAGACAAAGTTGCTAAACAAAATTAATTCTACAAGATGTGATTTTTGGGGATTTTTAGAAAATAGTTAAAAAATGACTTATTCTATTAATTAATTAATTAATCTAATTAATTTGGATAATTCTCATTAATTCGAATAACATCAAATAAATTCCGAATAATTACAAATAACTTACTAAATAAATTTCTAAAGAATTTGGGGTCTTACACAACCGAACGGTGATAGCCCATTCATTCAACATTCAACGCCCCAAAACCCAAACCGAGAGAAACCACCGGCGACCACCACCCCCACCACCGTAATGGCCGGCGACGAGGCTCCCCAGCCACCACCACAGAGGAGGGAGAGAGGGAAATGGATGGCCATACGGCGGTTCCACCGCCGTCTCGAACGGGAAGTGATCCCGCCGGTCACGGAAGAGGAAACGGCGAGGAGAAACCCAAGAGAAGAAGAAGAAGCTCCCACGGTCGTGGAGGACCAAGGGGAAGCCCCATTGGGTGCAGAGGAACCCAAAGAACCAGAGAAGAAGAGGAAGAGAGGCATGGACCGTGAGGTAGGTCCCCTCGCCCTAATTTCAATTTTTATTTTTTTATGTTTTTATTATGAATGCATGTGGGATTAAAAGGGTAGAAATGGGTCCATGAACCCACTAGGAAAGATTGTAGGCCATTTGGCCATAGTGGGCAACCATGGGAGTGCAAAGGAAAAGAGTCACAATAGCAGACAATGTGACGGTCCTGCCAGCGACCGTCACACGTCTGACGCGCCACCATGAGTGCGTCAGAGACAAGTAACGCCCTACCCCAGGGCCGTTACATCTGCCAGGGATTCAAAACTTATTTTTAGGTTTTCAATTTTGAATTCGTGTTTTGTTTTGATTATATGAATGCTTATGCAATGATTTTTATGATGCAATGGACTGACTTGTGATCTAAATGAATGCAGGGAAAGCTACGAACAAGGATCTCCTGGCTACAGATCCGGGCCGTGTACCAAGCACTGCCGGACTACCAGAGGGAGCGACTGGCTGGCATGGGATTCGCCGAGGTGCTCAGCATCGAGGTGATCCGGATGGACACGCCCCTACTGTACGCGCTGCACGAGAGATGGGACCCGATCAGCAGAGCTTTCATCTTCCCGTGGGGCCACATGATCCCCACGCTGGAAGATATAGCGAGGATTACAAGACTGAGAGTCCATGGAGCCGCGGTGACCGGATGGACATACGGTGACTACCGGGAGATGGCACAGCAGCTGCTCGGGCTATATTTGATCAGGCGGGGACAATCCTCCTCCCAGCTCTCGAGATCAGCACTGCAGGAGAGCCTGGGACTGAGAGGAGCGGCGATAGCCGTAGGAGAGCTACCCGAGGAGCATTTGGGCAGAGTGATAGACCAGGTGTGCCCTCGCGTGGCGGCGGAGGCAGGACCTGAGGGAGATAGAGTGCTCAGACGCTTCCTGATGCTGCTATTCGGGAAGCTCCTCTTTGCGACTCGGGCAGACGTCATCAGCTGCAGACTACTGCCGATGATAGAGAATTTGCACAGAGTTGGGAGATATGCTTGGGGAGCAGCAGTGCTCGCATTCCTGTTCGAGTCCCTGAGCACTACGGACCGGCAGACGATGCTGGGCGGCTTCTCGCCTTTCTTACAGGTAAATGCACTTTAAATGCTTTCTTTTATGCCAAAATGTTTATGATATGCCATGTGACTGACTTGATTTCTAAAAATGCAGATCTGGAGCTATATGTACCTCTCGGGCATCGGGAGAGGCGTGCTACTCCATTCCGACCGCATACCGATCGCGAGGCGTTGGTCGGTGGCGAGGGACACTGGGTCGATCATCAGACTGACCCGGACGATCCAGGATGACCTGGACTCCTTCCCCCATACGTCGGTGAGTCCAGAACTAAAAATGGTTTCTATATGCTTCTATATGCTTCTGAATGCTTTTTAAATGCCTCTAATGCTTTTAATGCTTTTATATGCTAATGCTGATGAATGAACTAAATGCTTTCAGGTGAGATGGACCCCATACCGCGGCGAGGTTTACACGGGACAGCCATGGGTAGAGGCGGCCCTGTCGTACCGGGGACGAGACATATGGCTGCATTGCATCCATATCATCGAGCCTCTGCACTACAGGCTGATCCTGCGGACCCGGGGACTACATCAGCCCGAGGTGACCTTTCCACGCCACAGCGATGACCACCCCGGCAAGTCAGCAAGGGGCATCAGTGGCAATGTGGATTGGTGCGCCCGGAAGGTGAAGTACGTCCATGACTGGAACAGGCGGGGCCGAGCGGTGAAGGAACGAGACGAAAGCGACAAGGCATATCTGAAGGCCTTTGCTCGACTCTACGGCGACCAGGTGTACCGAGGCACCCGACGATCAGTATGCAAAAACTTAAACTCTTTCTATATGCAAAAAAATGCAATGTGATAGATGTACTGACTCATGCTTTCTACATGCAGCTAGACCCTGAGGGACGAATAGCTGAGCTGGAGGGATTACTCCACTCCACCATCCAACAGCGGGACGGGTACCGGACCGCTCTGGAGCTCCTGGTGAGACTTTAAAACCTAGACTTAAAATGCTTATGATTATGACAATTGATGTTTATGATGCACATGCTGATTAACCATGGTCCCTAACCCTATCTTCTAAATGCAGCGGGCCGAGAGGGCCCAACGAGCCGGACCGGATGCCCCATCGTCCTTCTCACAGCCTGCGGGAGACAGGGCTGAGCAGGAGGCTGATTTTGCTCGGGCGGTTGCCCGGGCCGAGGAGGCGGAGGCCACCCTCGCAGAGCGGGTAAGATGCTAAAAATGCTCATGCTTATGATCTTGCCTAAAAATGCCTTATGATTAACTATATGAAATGCAATCTACAGGCGAGAGAGCTAGCAGCAGCAGTGGCCGAGGCCAGGCAGGCGAGGATAGAGGCAGAAAGAAGCCGGGCTGAGACTGATCGAGCCCGAGCGGAGACAGAGCTTGTACGGGCAGAGATGGCCCGGCTGAGAGTGGAGACCCCACGACGCTTGGATGAGGCAGAGGGGGAGCGACTACGGACGGAGTTAGCTCGGGCTCACGCTGAGGTGGAGAAGCTCCGAATCGGGACGGCGGACTTGGATCGCTACCGGACCGAGGCACGGGAGACGCGGCGTCAGATCTTCACGCTGAAGATCGAGTTGCGGACGCTAGAGCGGACGGTCCGGATGATGGGCCGGGGACCGGAGCGGAGTGCTTCCCAGAGTGGGGCACGGAGGAGTGCTGCCCCGAGCGGCTCGGTAGGGGATTTTCATGTTAGCTCCTCCGGCCAACGGAGGAATGAGAGGGCGGAGCGGGGACAGCAGGAGGAGAGTGCTTCGATAGCACCACCACCCGTGAGGAGACCCGAGGATAGAGAGGATGATGGTGGTCCGGCGGATAAGCCGGCCGAATGATGCATTTTTATGCTTTCTTATTACTTGTATGTAACTTTATGGAAAATGGAATGAAATCTTTTTTGGGTTTTCTGTCTATTTGGTGCAAACGTGAATGAATGGATGTGTGTTTGAATGTGCAGGGACGGATGAAATGAATGGATGAATGTATGAGACATAGGCAGGAATGTATGTATGCATGAGTTATTTGCAGGAATGTATGTGTGTGAAAATGTAGAGAGAATGAGGTGCACAATGCGAGAGATCGCCAGGTCTAGGCAAGGGCAGAAGGAAAAAGCCTGAATTCAGCCGCAGAGAAAGTAACGGTCCAGGTTCAGACCGTCATAATCAAACGACGCGCTAGCCAAAGGCCGTTAATCATAACGGAGGCCCATCCTGTAGCTGAGGTTGCAGGCAAAATGACGGCCAACTGAAGGTGCGTCAAAGGTAAATAACGGCCTAAAGCTGGACCGTTAATCATGGCAGAACGATAGTTTGCAGGGCGACTAGCAGAAAATGCGATGGCCTAAAGTAGACGCGTCAGAATGAAGCAACGGCCACAACCAGGACTGTCAGGTAGTGCTTAGCCCAAAGTAGAAAGAATTGAGTGGCTGAGAGTGTAACGGCTCAGGGTTCGCGCGTTACAAGAAACGACGGTCAGCCCTTAGACCGTTAATCTCCACAGAACATGATCGGGAAAACTAAACCCACAGGAAAAAGCGACGGCCTAGGGTTGGCGCGTCGGAGTGACATAACGGCCGTACGATAGACCGTTAGATCCTGGGTTGTATTCCGAGACGGATTGAGCCGTGAGAACTTAAACCCGAGGTTTAGCCACCTAAACCCTTACTAGAACTTATCTAGATTAAAGATAAAGCCTTCCAACTCAAGTCTTATCCTTTCAAAGCCAAAATTAAACCTTTAAAACTTGGAAACTCAACCAAAATCGTATCTTTGCTGAAAACCTCTGCTTTATGGTTGAAGAAGCTCTCCTAAGGGCAGAAATCAAGATGAAGAGAAGCTTCGAGGTGATGGCTATGGAGAAGAAGGTCTACACCGGACCTAAAGCTGCCAGAAAAGAACATGGAGAGCTCCAACGGTTGACATCAATTCCCAAGCACTTAAGCTCCAATGTTCAAAGGGTGGTAAGTCCCTCAACAACACATCCAAGTTCAGAAAATTCTGCACTTCAATTTGTTTTATGACTTCTTCTTCTCCTTCTTTCTTCAAGACTCTTCTAGGCCCAAGATGCTACTCTAATCTAAAGTGGGTGGATCCCATGGTAAAGGCCCTCCCTATAGAAGTCACATCCATCCTTAAAGCTTGGCACCTTCAACCACTCTTGGTTTTAGGCAAAAATTTTCAGAAATTATCCTTAGATTGGCCAAGTATTTCAGCTCTTGTAGAACTATGGCATCCACAAACTCATACCTTCATCTTCCCTTCCTTCGAAGCAACAGTCCTATTAGAAGAGGTAGAGACCTACCTAGCCCTTCCTAAGACTAAGGCGGGGGATGAAGACCGGGTTTGCTAAACAATAGAGCCTATTGACCCGTCCTTGATCTTGAGTGATTTCATCCATAATCCAAAGGATGTGAGGACCATGATCAGCCCACACCACATTCACTTGATACCCTTGGCGCAATGGATAGTGTCTCATTGTAAAAACAAGTGGGAGAGACATGAAGCAATAGCCAAGGCGGTGGCGGTTTGCTTATGCGGAGTCTTCCTATTTACCACGACCGACCACCTCTTAGACATCCAAAATCTTAGCATTATTAGCGGGTTGTGGCGGGGAATGTCCATCTCTCAAGCGGTCCTCTCGTACCTCTATGAAGGACTTAGCTCGGCTTGCCTAGGAGGACTTTTGTTCGGCTCCATGATACTCCTTGAGTGCTGGATGGGAGTGAGAATCAAATTCCAACAAAAGGAAGACATAACTTCAGCTAGACGAATCTTCGGGAGCCACCCTCTCTTCTTCATTGGAGGGGCATTTGGATACTCTTCTCAGGTCGAATGCAAGACGGCGGATAAGAAAACGCGGGATGAATGGCGCCTCTTCTTCAACACTCTACCAATGGACAAGTTCATCATGCGACCAAGAATCCTTCGAAGCACTCTTCTTAAAATACCGCGGCGTCAAAGCTTGGACCTCCAGCTAGTGGGGAATACCGCCATGGCGATCTACAACCCTCACCGGTGCCATCTTCAGATCGGACTTTCAAGAACCCAAGCTCCTACACTACCACACTACCCTCCCCTTCTACCTAGGAAGATGGGGACCGAGGAAGATGAAAGAGCAGTACGGAACGCGCTGACCATGTGGAAGATCAGCAAGGTGCGCCCGTGGCGAGAAGAAGTTGAAGAGGACGACGCAGCACGCCGTGATTATGTGAAAGAGCTGAGGAAAATCCGCCCTCTTGCGGATAAGAAATTGAATGTGCCTTGATTTTATTTTGTTCATGAGAGAAGTTGTTTGTTATTATCAATCAAAGCTGGAAACTTTTATGCACCCATGTTTTATTAAATTTGCTTGAATGAGATGAGACTGGCTTAGTTGAATGAGCATAAGTTTTATGGGTTGATTGGCTAGAATGATGTGAAGAGGCAGAGCTTCTGGAGGATGTAACGGATGGGCAGTGGACCACCATAAAGAAACGACGGCCTAACGATGAGCCGTCAGAATGGAAGCATTATCAATTCTGCTCTCTGAAGCATGCGACGGGTAGGCGATGGGCCGCTATATGGAAGTGACGGTATAGACCCGACCGTCAGAGCGATAATGGTTTGATGAAATAAAAAGCCCACGCCTGAAGGGACTTAACGGTCAAGGGGGGCCGTTAAATGACTGTGACGGTCGAACACTGATGCGTCATTGATGTGACACCACCTATGGACCTATTTTGCAAGCATTCAAGTTTGGGCAGCGGACTCACACTAGCGAGCTCACCCGTATGGCGCACACTAGTGCCCGATGGCGACTAGGCGATGTTGGAGAGGGTCCGAGGCGGGACCTTGAGGCTCCAATGGTTGGCTAGCTTGGGGAGAACCCCAAATGGGCCTAGGATGCCCAAATCATGGGCGGCCAACACACCAAGGGTGTGGGTAAAGTGGATGCTCTCACAACTCGTCCGCGGTGGTCACTCAATTTGGGTAGCAATTTAAAATCGGACACTCTCTTACCGCCGACGGAGTAACTATAGCAATACTAAGCTAAGCAAGTCCATTACAGCAATGAGAGATGTTCAGGAGCTCACCTAGCCGGCGTGAAGACGCCGACTCCGGCCGGAGACGGGGGCGAGCGGGGAGGCGAGGGTATGCACCCGCACGCCGCGTCGGTGTCGCTTCAACCTGAAATGGAAAGATTACACCACTACACCTCTCGCAGGAGGGGTGATCTTGGGGTGGGGATTAATCTTATTACATCCAATACTACCTCCACGCAGGGAGGGGCCTTCAGCCGGCCAAGCGGGGTGGGGACTTATGCTAAGGAAACCCGATTTGCCGATCCCCGCCGGTTCTGCCAACCTTCAGAATTGTTGGACAGGGGGCCGGTGATGTCACTGCCACAAATTCCACAGAGCTCAGATCTTGACGAAACCTGCGCCAAAAGTTTCCCAACTGACAGAGGATGATGCCTGAATTTTTTGGGAAGCTCTGGACCTCGGGGCTGATCGGACCGGCGACTGGAGCAGGACAGCAACACTCTGCTTCGGACTGATGCAGAACTGATGCAGTGGATTGCAGAAGGCCTGCGGTCGCTCCCAAACTTCAAATTGAACGAAACTGGCGGTGACGCGATCGTGGTCGAGTAGCTTCGAGCAGAAGTTGACGGGGCCACAATCCGAGGTCGGAGATGAGAATGGTGGCCAGATAAATGAAGACAGGTCAAACCTGAGTCCACTGGTGGCAGACTGCACACTCGACGAAATAATTCAGAACAAATAGCTCGGGCAGGCGATTGGCATCGTTCTTTCTGCTACTGATGGAGGACTAGACGAAGAAGAATTTTGTAGAAGGAAGTGTGCTCGAATTCCTCCAAGGTTGACCGCAGAACAGCTTCCAAGATCGCTCTGGTCTTCAGTCTGGGACAGATTGCGCAGTCGTTGAAGATGACGCTCCTCCGGACAGCTCCGAACTCGGAAGCCGGCGAGACCACCACCGTTGGAAAGCTATCTCGATGAAGATTCCAGAAATGTAGGCCTTGCCACCTGAATCTTTGAGAGACGGTCGTGGCTGCCTCTGCAAGTCGCTGCAACTCTGCTGCCTGAAACAGAGGCTGAATGAGAAGAAGATGAGGGGGTGGGGAAGGGGATGGCCAAGAGAGTAAGAGGTGGAGGGTGAACTTGGCTGGTATGGGGAAGGGGGGCTGCGACTTTGGGTGGTTTGGGAGGTGGGGAGATGGAAGGGCACTGCCCTAGGGAGAGGGAAATTTGAATTTGGGCTTAGGGAAGAGCCCCTTCAACCTTGGGAGAGGAAGGGGTGCTTAGAAAGTGGTGTTGGGTAGTTGGGGGTTGGGAGGTGGGGTGTGGATTGGAGGATGCCACCTTGGGTTGGGGGGGAGTTAAATGGGTGTATGGGGAAGGGGAGAGGTCTTAATGAGGGGTGAATGGGGAGGAGAGAGAAAATTCTGAAAATTGGGGTGGAGGGAGAGAGAGAGAGAGGGGGGGACCCCTTAGAGAGAGAGAGTGAGAGAGAGAGAGATCTAGTGGGATTTGGAAGTGGATTTCAATTTTCATTCAATTGTTCATTACTTCAAAATGAGGGGAATGGGGTCCTATATATAGGCAACCCACATTTCTACAAAAGTCCCTGACATTTGACTCAATGACAAATAACCGAAGGGATAGGGGTGCCCTTGGGCCAAGCCCAATGAATTGGGCCCACTAGCCTAACAAACCAACCTAATGACACAATACTTAGGAAAATGACTCACTAACCTAGGTACATGACTCAAATAAAGGGAAAATTACATGATATTGACTCAAATAAAATGTGAAGATTACATGACTAGACTCAAAAATACATGACTAACATAATGGCGCTTGTCGACGAACAATCCGAGTCCGGAGAAAATGTGGAGGGGCAAGGGATGCCCTCATCATACCCCCGGGGTGGGGAAAACTCGACCCCGTCGAGTATGGGTCCACCAGGGAAGTAGTACATCGAACTGCGGCTCTGGGTGATCCACGATCTCCATACTCAACCCGCGACCATAGTCGGGGAACGGCGCTTCAGCTCGACAAAGTGGCTTGGTCATACCCTCATGCTGGCGATGGGATCTTGCTTGCCTAGTATTGCCGCTGTGTGCTCACGTCGGGCTCTCAGGCTATTTGTGGTGGCACTCCGAGGGTGTCTCTCACAAGGGTAGGTGTAAGTTCGAGGCACTCACTAGGATCCACCGCGGTGCCCTTAGAGCGTGCTGGATCCGCCACATGAGAAATGGGGAGAATCCCAAAACCCTTTTGAAAGTTCAACCCATAAGCTTGGTTGCCAAAGCCACTCGGAACTTGGCAAGGTCCAAGTCCTCGTGCCCTCAGATTGGAGGTGACCCTAAAGTAGAGCCACTCCAAAGCCATCATCGCCAAGTTGTCAACTTGGAACTCAAAGTGGTGCTTAGGAGTTTGTGCTCGTTTCTTGTGAATCCCACCGCTTGTTGCTTGATACTTGCTTGAATGCATATGCCATGTACTATGATGCGGTGTGAGTTGACAATGTATGGTATGCAAAGGGGGTCCAGGACAACCACATATAGACCTATCATGCATTGATGTTATGAAGACTTTGAAGGATTTGGGAGGACCGGGGCATCCATAGGTGTCCCTCTTGTGAGTGAGTGTGATGAATGTTGGAGGACCCGGACATCCATGAATGCTCCTAACATGCTTGAGATTTATGATGAATGATGGTGGACCATTACAACCAAATATTGACCACTCATGTTTTCTTCTTGACATGTGGGTGATATGGATGAATGTACCCGACGGACTAATCATGCCAAGCGGTGTGATGTGCCAAGACATATGAATTCCTTTCCCAAAGATGACTTCCTCATGTGGGATGGTGGGGTGGTCTTTGAGCTTCCACTCAAAAGGGTCGAAGGGATCTAGGTAGGTGGATATAGGGTGGGGCACCTTCTTGATCTCTAGGCGGGTGTTGCCTAAGGTCATGATTCCTATGGTGTAACCTGGGTCATGGATGAGGTGGGCTTGGCCCAACATGGTGGGTGGGGGTAGGAAAGGGTGGGTGGTGAATAAGGTGAGTGGGTTACATGGAGATCTAGGCTCCCATAGAAAAGGGTTAAAGGGATCATGGTAAGGGTCACCTTGGTAGGGGTACTCTATGCTCTCAAGGTCCTCGAATGGTGAGTCCTCCTCCTCAATAATTGGGCCAAAGTTGCTAATGGGTTGGCCGATCAAAGCACTTGGGATCTCTATGGTTGGGGAGTGGAATAGGATAGGTTCTTCCTCCATGGGAAGAAGGAGGATGATCTCACTAGTAACTTGGCCATTAGTGTAGATGGAAGTGATGGAGCCAATGGTGGGATATGCTAGGCTAATGGTGTTAGTTTCGGACGGTCTCATGGCTAGCATATTGGTCAAGTGAATTTGCCAATGTAGGTAGTTCACTAAGTCTCCCAAATCTTCCACACAATAGGAAGTTTGATAAGTGACATGTGGCTGAATGGGAATGATTTGGGATTGATATCCCATGGGTAGGTGGCATGGTTGTGAACTAGGAATGGTGAAACCTTTCTTGAGCCATTGGAGTATGGACTTACCTATGGTGAGGTTGGGTGTCTCTAGAGGAGCTAGGCTAGAGGTGTGTGAGTTGTTTGGCCTTTGGATTTCCTCTATGTTGGGAGGTGGATCCGGATGGGCATCCTTCTCCACTTGGGTGGGTGTGTGGGTTGCAACTTCTATTGCTAATGGAGTAGGGGGATCTATGGGGGGTGGTTTGGTGATAGCTAGCGTATGACACACCCGGGGTGGTGAACAAGCATGGGCTTGGGTTGGGATAGGAAGGGGAAGTAGAGGAGGCCTAGGTTGGGGAAAGATTGGTGTAGGAAGCGGGAGGTGGGTTGGGTGAGGGATTTTGGGTTGATTTGTTTTGGGAGATGTGTCCCTTTTTGGGGATGATGGTGGGTTTGTGGTGGTGGTCAAGGGGGCTTGTGGGGTATGGGTTTGGTGAGGGGTTTTGGGTTTGGGGGTGGTGGCCATTATGGGCCTCGGTGGATGGGTGGACACGGGGTCCAATTGGGTTTGTGGACATATGGTTGTGGTGGGAGTTTGTAGGTAGGGTGCTGGTGTGGTGGTTGGGGTAGGATAGGTGGGAAGTGATGTGGAATGGGGAATTAGGGTCATGGGTTGGCTAGGTGGGGATGAAGGAGTTGAAGTGCTCCTTAGGTCTTGGTGATTTGAGTATGAGGGGGAAACATATCTAGCCCTAAGTTGCTCCTTCATGTCCTTCCAAGTGGTGATGGGAGTTTCCCTTCTAAGTACCTTTAGCCCGACAATTTGCATCCAATAAGTTTCTGCCCGTTTGGTAAGTTGCATTTTGGCAACCAATGCCTTTTCATCCTCGGACATATGATACCAAGTGAAGTATTGGTCCATTGTAGCTTCCCAATCTAAATATTCTCTAGGAGAGGTTCCATCAAAGGTGGGAAGTGGGAAAGGGACCATCCTATCGTCCGTCCTTGGGGCGGGCCTATTTTCTCCAAGTTGGTTGAGTCGGCCCGATATGTTATCAAGCCGCTCATTGGCATAGGTCAAGGCTTTCATGAAGTAGTTGACATGGCTCAGGAAGTTATGGGTGTTAGTGGTAGGCATCTCTTGGTGGCTTGGACTTATGGAGTGGGCCGATTGGTAAGGTCGATATGAGGTGGCCATACTAGGGGACAAGAGTGATGCACTTGAAGACTCTAAATGCATAGACATGCCCTAGGACCAACTTGATAGAGACAAGTTGTGAACTTGCTCTGATACCACTTGATGTGACACCACCTATGGACCTATTTTGCAAGCATTCAAGTTTGAGCAGCGGACTCACACTAGCGAGCTCACCCGTATGGCGCACACTAGTGCCCGATGGCGACTAGGCGATGTTGGAGAGGGTCCGAGGCGGGACCTTGAGGCTCCAATGGTTGGCTAGCTTGGGGAGAACCCCAAATGGGCCTAGGATGCCCAAATCATGGGCGGCCAACACACCAAGGGTGTGGGTTAAGTGGATGCTCTCACAACTCGCCCGCGGTGGTCACTCAATTTGGGTAGCAATTTAAAATCGGACACTCTCTTACCGCCGACGGAGTAACTATAGCAATACTAAGCTAAGCAAGTCCATTACAGCAATGAGAGATGTTCAGGAGCTCACCTAGCCGGCGTGAAGACGCCGACTCCGGCCGGAGACGGGGGCGAGCGGGGAGGCGAGGGTATGCACCCGCACGCCGCGTCGGTGTCGCTTCAACCTGAAATGGAAAGATTACACCACTACACCTCTCGCAGGAGGGGTGATCTTGGGGTGGGGATTAATCTTATTACATCCAATACTACCTCCACGCAGGGAGGGGCCTTCAGCCGGCCAAGCGGGGTGGGGACTTATGCTAAGGAAACCCGATTTGCCGATCCCCGCCGGTTCTGCCAACCTTCAGAATTGTTGGACAGGGGGCCGGTGATGTCACTGCCACAAATTCCACAGAGCTCAGATCTTGACGAAACCTGCGCCAAAAGTTTCCCAACTGACAGAGGATGATGCCTGAATTTTTTGGGAAGCTCTGGACCTCGGGGCTGATCGGACCGGCGACTGGAGCAGGACAGCAACACTCTGCTTCGGACTGATGCAGAACTGATGCAGTGGATTGCAGAAGGCGCTGCGGTCGCTCCCGAACTTCAAATTGAACGAAACTGGCGGTGACGCGATCGTGGTCGGAGTAGCTTCGAGCAGAAGTTGACGGGGCCACAATCCGAGGTCGGAGATGAGAATGGTGGCCAGATAAATGAAGACAGGTCAAACCTGAGTCCACTGGTGGCAGACTGCACACTCCGACGAAATAATTCAGAACAAATAGCTCGGGCAGGCGATTGGCATCGTTCTTTCTGCTACTGATGGAGGACTAGACGAAGAAGAATTTTGTAGAAGGAAGTGTGCTCGAATTCCTCCAAGGTTGACCGCAGAACAGCTTCCAAGATCGCTCTGGTCTTCAGTCTGGGACAGATTGCGCAGTCGTTGAAGATGACGCTCCTCCGGACAGCTCCGAACTCGGAAGCCGGCGAGACCACCACCGTTGGAAAGCTATCTCGATGACGATTCCAGCAATGTAGGCCTTGCCACCTGAATCTTTGAGAGACGGTCGTGGCTGCCTCTGCAAGTCGCTGCAACTCTGCTGCCTGAAACAGAGGCTGAATGAGAAGAAGATGAGGGGGTGGGGAAGGGGATGGCCAAGAGAGTAAGAGGTGGAGGGTGAACTTGGCTGGTATGGGGAAGGGGGGCTGCGACTTTGGGTGGTTTGGGAGGTGGGGAGATGGAAGGGCACTGCCCTAGGGAGAGGGAAATTTGAATTTGGGCTTAGGGAAGAGCCCCTTCAACCTTGGGGAGAGGAAGGGGTGCTTAGGAAGTGGTGTTGGGTAGTTGGGGGTTGGGAGGTGGGGTGTGGATTGGAGGATGCCACCTTGGGTTGGGGGGGGGAGTTAAATGGGTGTATGGGGAAGGGGAGAGGTCTTAATGAGGGGTGAATGGGGAGGAGAGAAAAAATTCTGAAAATTGGGGTGGAGGGAGAGAGAGAGAGAGGGGGGGACCCCTTAGAGAGAGAGAGAGTGAGAGAGAGAGAGATCTAATGGGATTTGGAAGTGGATTTCAATTTTCATTCAATTGTTCATTACTTCAAAATGAGGGGAATGGGGTCCTATATATAGGCAACCCACATTTCTACAAAAGTCCCTGACATTTGACTCAATGACAAATAACCGAAGGGATAGGGGTGTCCTTGGGCCTAGCCCACTATTTGGGCCCAATAGCCTAATGAACCAACATAATGACACACGACTTAGGAAAATGACTTTCTAACCTAGGTACATGACTCAAATAAAGGGAAATTATATGATTAAGACTCAAATAAAAATAAGGAAATTATATGACTTGACTCACTAACACATGAGGAGCATAATGGCGTACACCGATGATCAATCCGAGCTTCAGAAAATGTGGAGGGGCAAGGGATGTCCCCATCAGTCATATTTTGTGTAGTTGCAATCCTGCACTTGAACCTGTTGTCTGCACATGCTAAGATGTGAAACAAGTTAGATCTGTTCTTAGACTCAACCCCTTGCCTTGAAGCAAGTTAGATAATGACCGTTTCTTGATATTTGGTCAAGAGGTGGAGCCTTATTAAATAGGCGGAAAGCGTAATGAAAATGCAATGTATATCATGCAGATGATGGAGTTTTGGAAAGCATCTAATTTTTGTGGGATTTTTGCAGATATTTGGTTTTTTTGGATTTTAGAAATATTTGGTGTTTTTAGATTTTTTGAAAATATTTGATTTTTTTTGAATTTTGAAAATATTTGATGTTTTTAGATTTTGAAAATATTTGATGTTTTTGGATTTTGCAAATATTTTGATGCTTTTGGATTTTGCAAACATTTTGATGTTTTTGGGTTTTGCAAATATTTTGATGTTTTTGGATTTTGCAAACATTTTGATGTTTTTGGATTTTAAAAACCAGTGCCTTCCTAGTAACACGAGCTCTTCCTTGTTCAGAATCAGAAGTCCCGAGGTTGGTGTGTAATACGGGTGATAATCCCTGGCCAAGGCCCACTTCTCATGTCGGTGTTTCTAACAAGGCCATACCCCAGGTACTAATCTTGGTCCTAAAAGCAAAAAGGAACATGGGGGTAGGCTTAGACCAGATATGGAAGTTTTTAGAACTTGATTTCTTCACCGTACAACCCTGTTAGAGATTTG